>OU015499.1:50509372-50994372 GCA_907164885.2 Dolomedes plantarius | reverse complement strand
ACGAGTTGTAGGTACTTCATAATATTTTGAAGGGTCTGTTTTTTCCCGCTGTTTCTAATCCCTCCGAGTCTAGTGGCGCTAGACTAGGTCCATGAGTCCATAAATCGTCAGAAGGTCCATTAATAGGCAAGGATCGGTAATAAAGTCCTCCCTACATAAATTTAAGCATTACACACACACACACATATATATATATATATATATATATATATATATATATATATATATATATATATATATATATATATATATATATATATATATATGACAGGCTTCTATCCATAGACTTGAAAATCCACGCTATTATTAAATTACAGTCGTGGTCCAAATGATTTGTTGAGACGACAGAGATCAATTAAACTCGTTTTATTTAATTATTAATATTCCAGGGATCCGACATAATTACCCAAACCACTCCATCCAGGCCTCTCTCTCAAGACATTATCTCATATCCTCATCGGATCTCTCTGCCGACTGCCACTAGTTCTTTGTTATTCTCCTGCCCAAAAATTCTGCTGACACTTACTTTCGAAACTTCTAGAAGTTTCCACTTACGTAACTGAATCGCCTGACCTTATCTAACTTTAGAATCCCTCGCCTGAATAATTTCTTTTTAAACTGGACCGTCAGGTGGAGGCCTCTATTGATCACTTTTGCTATTAAAACCCCCCTTTTCTTTTTCCCGATATTTCGTGATTTCACAGTTTTAAATTGTTAATACCTATTCTTCTAAGCAAAACCCATGTTTAAGGATCCCACGATTGTTCCCCATAATTAAGGCTTTACATATACATATATATATATATATATAAACCGAAGAGCCATTACATTATGACCACCCTCCTTCTGTAACAATGAGCTCGCTCAAAAACAAAACCACGGTGCGGGCGAGGCTGAAGTTGACGTATATAAAGGTCCCATGCATTGTCTTTCCAAACAGAGTGTGATTAATGACATAATGGGAAAAGCGGTTGATTTATCAGACTTCGATAAAGATCAAATCGTTATGGCTGGGCGCCTGGGAACGTCGATATCAGAAAAGGCGCATTTGGTGGGCTGTTCACGTGCAGTCGTTGTGAGGACGTATCGAAAGTGAAGTATGGATGGTGAAACGAAAAGTCGCCGGCCAGCGGTGTGTCGCCCATGGCGCATTGTTTCCAGAGGAGAGCGGAGACTGTTACGCATTATTCGCCGTGACCGAAGAGTTACAACAGCCTAAATTACCAGCAGCTACAACAGTGGTGGCCCAGGCAGTGTTTCTCAATACACAGTGCAGCCTGCTCTGCTGTGTATGGGCCTACGAAGCCGGCGGCCGAAGCACGTCCCTGCTTTGAGGACACGTCATCGACAGCAGCGCCTACAATGGGACAAGAAACATCAGAAATGGACCATAGAAGAATGGAAGAAAGTTGCATGGTCCTTCGAATCACGTTTTCTGATCCATCACATCGACGGACGCGTGCGAATACGCCGATTTTCAAAAGAAATCCTGGCTGCCGGATGCACAGTTGGACGGAGACAAGCTGGTGGCGGTGGTATTATGGTGTGGGCGATGTTTTCATGGAGCACATTAGGACCCATAATCTCCATAGAACAATCCCTGACGTCTGTACGCTACGTGAACATTCTTGTAGACCAGGTGCACCCATTCATGGCAACAGAGTTTCCGGCGGGTGATGGCGTTTACCAACAGGATAATGTACCATGTCATAAGGGTCGAATCGTCAGGGAGTGGTTCGAGGAACCTTCTAGTGACTTTCAAGTCATGTATTGGCCTCCAAATTCACCTGACATTAATCCACTAGAACATTCGTGGTTCCACCTGGAAAACCGAATTCGTGCTGCCACGCTACGACCTCGCAATGTGCGGGAATTTCAGAACCAGTTGGTGAGCGCTTGGTACCAGATATCTCCTACTACCTATCAGCACCTTGTCGAGTCAATGCCATGCCGGGTGTTGGTGGTTTTGAGGACGAAATGTGTTCCTACGTTGTATCAAACAGGTGGTCGTAATGTAATGGCTCTTCGGTGTGTATATATATATATATATATATATATATATATATATATATATATATATATATATATATATATATATATATATATATATATATATACACATATATATATACACACACACATATATATATATATATACTGAAATAAACGATAAATGCGGGAACACAACAAAGCAATATGATCGTCGAAACTGGGTGAAATAAGCGACACATACTGGAAACGGTCAATCGAGATTCCACTGTATATACATATAACTTTGTATAAATTTAAGCACTATATTATATATATATATATATATGTAGGAAGGAGTTAGTACTCCTTCCTTTAGAAGTGAATCATTAGACTTAATTATTTTGAACATTTAATTAAACTAGACGATGTTTACAAGACAGGACTAACACTTAGTATGAAATTAAAAAATAAACACAGAAGCATCAAAAGAGCTAAACATCGGGAGCTTGCAGAACAACACATCCGCTTAAAGTCCTTCGTGCCGCAGTAGTGAGGAGTGGAAGTTGTAGTAATAGTTCAGTTGTGTTGCCAAACTGATTCTCACACGGCCGTTCTGACTTTCCAGACGTCCGCGGCTGGGTTGTAAACAATAATTCACTGTTTCATTTTGTCCGCTGCAGTTGATGTTATGGTTGGACCATCGTGATGTCCTAACTTTCGAACTTCGTAACGATCGTTGGGGTTGATGTTCGTGATCTCATATGGTCCGAAGAACTTTGGTCGGAGCTTTAATCCGGTTCCAAATTGAGTTCGTTGTATTGCCACTTTGTCATCTATCTTGTATTTACGAGCTGGTTTACGCCGTTTCTTATATTGTCGTATGTTTTCTTTCTGTTTTCCAGATTTTCGCGAGGACAAAATGCAAAGAATAGAATTCGAAATAATTTCTTGAACTAATTTCTTAAGTTGAGGGAGGGGGATGAAAAATTCACGAGAAACAATTAATTCGGTTTTTTGTGAAGCAAAATGACCTTGTGAATGGGCGTTTAGCACTATTTCTTTCTGCATCATTTGTGGTACTACTAAAAGTTCGGCATCCTGATGAAGTTTATAAAGAATTCCGTTTTTAACAAAAAATTCATCAGAAGGTGTAGATTCAAGCATAGATTTAATTTGAGATATAAATTCATCCTGGTCTTGGGCATTTTTCACCTTTTGAGTGATATCATTTGAGGTAATTACAAGAATGGGGTTACGACTTAAAGCATCAACATGTTTCATCTGTCTACCGGGTCGATGACAAACTTCATAATCAAAGTCTTCTAACATCAATGCCCATCGAGCAATTTTAGCTGGTAGGTCTTTTTTGTGCATCGTTTTTTGGAAAGCATCACAATCGGTGATAATTTTAAATTTTGTTCCCAACAAGTAGTTTCGAAATTTTTTTAGCGCTTCAATAACGGCAAGAACTTCCAGTTCATAACTATGATATTTTTCTTGTTGAACTGTAGTTTTACGGCTAAAATAATGAATAGGATGAAACTGTCCATCATCGGATTGTTGCAAGAGCACAGCGCCAAAACCTAAGGAGCTGGCATCAGTGTGGAGTTCTAATGGGTATCCCTGTTGAAAAACATGAAGAACTGGGTTTTGTGAAAGAATGCCTTTCAGTTGTTGGAAAGCTGCTATTTGTTCAAAGGGTTTGGGAGCTTCAATAACTTGAAATTTTAGTTCAACCTTTTCACTTTTGACGGATTCATTCTCAAGGGCATCATCATCGGCATCAAATATTTTTGGTTCAAGAGTTGCTTTGATAGTTCCAATATCAAAAGCATTATCATCATCGTTATCATGAAGCAAATCTAAATCACTGGCATCAGCATCATCTAAATATTTTCCATCATCATTATCATGTTCAAAATCAATTGGATTATCCATTTTCTCTACCCTAGAAATCTTATCTTGAGTAGATGTTAGAGGTTTTTCAGACATGCATATTTGGCCCTGATCTTGAATTTGTTTTTCTACAATTTTCTGTTCCGCAAAAGGGAGTCGTCGAGAACGTTGATTTACGGGGATTTCATCTTGTAATAAAATAGTCCTTTTAATTTCAGTGTCTTGAACTTTATGGGGTTTGTAGGAAGTAACGATATTTTGAACTTCCTCACGAATTTCAGAATTCAAAATGTGTGAAAGATCAAATGGGAAAGCTTCGTCATCAGGAACATTAGCAATATTAACGAAGATGTTATTATCAAGAGTAAAACGAATACCGTCTTCATCAAATGTAAATTGGGTTTGCTGCAAAAAGTCGATTCCGATAATCACATCAAAAGGAATCAAGTCATCCTCTAGAACATGTATTTTAGCAGGTAAAGTAATGGTTTGAATTTCGATGGAATCCTGAAAGAATCCGATGCTGTGAACTTGGTTTTTGCCAATTCCTGAAAAGGGAATGTTGGTGGGCTGCAATGGTGGCGAACCAATTCTTCGATAGGTTTTCTCATTGATGAGGGTTGCCTGTGACCCAGTGTCACAGAGTGCTGTCAATTGAATTCCTGCAAGTTGAATGTCAACATGCATGGGATTTTTCGATGAAGTTTCAGGAGAAAGTGCATTTACAGTTTTATCAGAAATAGGTTTTTGAGAATCAGGTTTTGGTTTAGAATTTCGATAACTTTTAGGGCAATTAGCATGAACATGACCAAAACTTTTACATCCGTAGCATTGTTTACCATGTGACTTATTCAAACATTGGTTGCTTTTGTGACCTCTCAAGCCACAGGAAAAACATACTGGCTGTGTATTTGGGCTACGTGTATTATCGACTTTCACATTGAGGTAGGAAGCATCAATTTTTTTCTGATTATTTTGTCTGAAATTTTGTGATCTGTTAAAGATTTGTTCATAAATTTTCAACTTTTCCTTAAATTCAGGGACGGATTTACAACCGTAAAGAATAACTTTATTGTTTGTTGAATCAGGAATTCCGTTTATGACATACTCAAACAGAGAGGAGTCATCGAGAGAACCTTTGTGTGCCAAATCTCTCATAGCTAAGAAATATTCTTGTAGGGTTTCAAACGGTTTCATACGTCGAGATTCCATTAATTTATGTAACTGAATACCGTTAATTTTGTCCGAAAATTCGTCTAATAAATGGTGCTTCAATTGTTCCCAATTTGTAATTCCACGAATAGACCTAATTAAAGTTTGAGCGGGACCAGTTAAACATTTTCTAACAAAAGTAATTTGGTGAATTGAATTGTTTATCTGATATAAACAAAAAAGTTCTTCAACGTCAGATATAAAATTCTCAACACTGTAATTATCACGAGACGAGAAAGGTGTTATTAAATCGACAACGTCTTTCAGACTAAACAACTGGAAAGAGAGATTCGCAGTTTCAACTGAAGGCAATGAATTTTGATCTGATTCACCAACGGAAATGTGTGTATTTTGCTTATTCGAAGATTCTTTTGCGTCAATGGTGGGGGAAAAGGGAGATCTATTTTCCTCTATAACGCTGTTAGTTTGGGATGAACGTGCACCCGGAAGTGAGTCATCATTCACTTCGCATTCCGAAAGATCAGAAAATTCTGCTTTTAATAACGATAAATCACTAAGACTCATAAGAATGGTATTGGCACATTTGTCTGGGTCAGTTGAAAATTCTAAATGAAGTAGATTACAAATAGAAATCAAGTCTTTAAGTGAAAACTCTTTAAGTACTTTCTGTTTCGTTGCTTCTAACACTAATGGCTGTTTAAAACCTGTAAATTTACGTAATCTGGTACGATTTTGTCTGTCGCCGTCTGTACCAAAAATTAAACGATGTAGAACCTTTATTTGATTCGTACTACCAATTTTTAATGATTTTGCAATATTGGGGTAGTCGTTGAGAGTAGCCATAACTATATACTAGGTTCAAACAATTATAGTACACAAATATACAAATATTCAAAACCAAAATCAATACTTATAATACGTAGGTACTCAAATTCAAAAGTAGAAAATAATATTTCAAATCGAAATTTTTTCAAATACCAATTCAATAATAAAATATTGATTCTCAAAATATGCATCAAAATAAGTAATCTTTAAAACAGGTTTTGTTCAAGAAAACAAAATTATGAACTAAAATAAGCATCAAATATCAAATAATAAGTTCTTCAAAATAATTTCTCTGGTTGAAGAAAACAGATGACGTAAATTTAGATATGTATCAAGTTAGATATTACTTCAGCAAAATATTCATCAAATTAATCTTCAAAATAAATCACTGTTGAAGAAAATAGAGGATGTAAATGCAGCATCAAAATAATAGTTAAAGTTCTAATGTTAAAAGCATCAAAATTGGGAAATCGAAAGTATCAAAATTGTGAAATCGAAAGCATCAAAGCATTCTGCAAAATAAAAAATATTCTCGCAAGAAAACAGCAGAATTAAGTTCAACATCAAAGCGCATCAAATAAGCAAAGTTGTCATCAAATAAACATTCGCTTCGTCAAAATTATGCATCAAAATAATAATATAATAATCTTCAAAAGTATTCAATTCGCGATCTTTCAAAATATATGTTATGTTGTGGTTTGTTCAAGGAAACAAGATTCTTCAAGTTAAATGTCGAAATTTTCATCAAATCATCAAATAATTTCATCGAAATAGAATTCTCTTCAAGAAAACAGAAGTGATAAATTCAACGTCAAAGACCATCAAAAATGAATTTAGCATCAATTAAATTCTTGCATCAAAAGAACGTTGAAATATTTTCAGTTTTCTTAAATCATCAATAAGTTGAGAATTCCCTTAATCATCAAAATTTTCTTGAACAAGCGTCAACGTATGCATCAAATAATTTTAATATGATCCAAGTTACTTACAATTCTGGTTTTGGTTCTCATCATCCCATCAGAGTATCATCAGAGTCCGTGGCACATCACTTTGGCTTTCGCTTTCGATATCCAAATCCAAAATGACAGACAACAGTAATCCAGTCGAAATCAAGTCGAAATCAAGTCGAAATCAAGTCGTATCATCGAAAGAAAATAAAGTTTTTTTTTTTTTAAGTTCAGCATGCTAGGGGTATTTTTCGAGTCCGAGGGCCGAGCACCCATGTAGGAAGGAGTTAGTACTCCTTCCTTTAGAAGTGAATCATTAGACTTAATTATTTTGAACATTTAATTAAACTAGACGATGTTTACAAGACAGGACTAACACTTAGTATGAAATTAAAAAATAAACACAGAAGCATCAAAAGAGCTAAACATCGGGAGCTTGCAGAACAACACATCCGCTTAAAGTCCTTCGTGCCGCAGTAGTGAGGAGTGGAAGTTGTAGTAATAGTTCAGTTGTGTTGCCAAACTGATTCTCACATATATATATATATATATATATATATAGGCTTCGGTCTGAGTAGTGCGGCTCTGGTTTATAATAGCACCACAACGGTCAGAGTCTGACTTGGCTAGGTGCCACCACAATTTTGACCGAGCACCCCCCAGGAGTGATCTATAGGGGGATCGTACCTTCCCCCCACTGGCCTCATAGAAGGACTTTCCGGTCTAGGGATTTCATGGGAACATATCCGGCCTAGAAACGCAGGTATTTAACGACACTTGTCGCGATTCGATCCGAGCACCCTTGGTGCCGAAAGCCGAAACGTACCACTGGGCTACCTCGGGTCCATCATCTAGTAATAAACAGGTCTAGTAATAAGGCATCTTGCGATAAATAGCACTCTATTGGAACACTGACATAAACTAAAAAGTAGATAAATGAAAGAATTTTATTGTGCTTACCAATAAGTTTTTTATCCTTTTGTTATGCCACCTAGAAGCGTTTTTTATTACTTTTCCACGGAAAAGGAAACGGGTTATAGTGAAGCATTAAAAGAAGCAAGAAAGCTGGTATTATATCAGATTAGCAATGTGAAATTTAAAATAAGAAATCGTCGATATAAAATAGAGACTTTCCCATTACAATCCGGAGAGGAGATTCGACGGGCTTTAAACAATAATTTCAGGCTAAATAGAAGGCAGGAGAAATTTGCTTCACAAATGAAAACTTTATTTCATTGCCGTGCAAAGAAAATTATTTCGTTATGCGTTGTTTAGGGGGAAAAGTGGTAGAAAAGACTTCACGCCCTGTTAGATTTCTTTTCAAGAATCTAATGATTTTCTGATGTTCCTTTGCTCAACGTTCCAGCAAAAAGAAAGTAATCAGTAGCTTTAAAGAAAGGAAAAATAAAAGGAGTTAACACATAATTTCGTTCACAATAGGATATTAAGTCTGTTGTGTACTAACCCTATTGGATACGCTCAGCTCAATGTTAACCTATGGAGAAAATGTGTCTAGTATTGACAGTTATATGAATGCTGATAATGCAATATAAATGGCATTTTCAGAGATAGCCTGAACTTTTCTGCATCTTACGACACGATTCATTTTATAAATTTCGTCCACCAAAGGAATTGGGGAGCATTTAAAACACACTATGCCAGATTTTTTACTCGAATTATTTAAATTTTAAGCTATTATTTGCAGTTATTTTAAGACAAAAAATGCGTCAAGGTGAAAAATTTCTCTCTCTATCAGGGAGTGCAATTTAAAAAAAAAACCTTAAATCTAAGTCGGCTCTCCTTTTCTCCATAGATTAACATTGGTGTGCGTGAATCCAATAGGGTTAAAACAAGGCAGACTTAACAGTGAAGGTGTGTGTCAATGAAAACAATTTTCAGGTAGTCTCTTCTAACGAAACTACCGCGGGTTATTAAAGTAGGATTACTTATCGTTGCTTACCTCATTTATATGTATATACGTATGTATGTGTCATGTATATATGTGTATGTATCTTTATATGTATATACAGAGGCTGTTCGCACATTTTTAGAAGATTTTGGTAAGCGGTAATAAAAAATTGTTTGCTGCAAAAGAAATAATTGCAATTGTACTATGTTTTTAAAAGTCAAAATTATCGTCTCCGGCTTGAAAGTTTTGTTTTTATTCAAAATGGCGTCTTTAACAAAGCAGAGGTTCGAAGGCTAAATTTATGCTCTTTCCGAAGAGAAATATGCATATTCCGTTATCCAAAAATGATGTAAGAGTCATGGTTTTGTGATATCTAAAGCGTCGATAGGTAATATCGTCAACAAGAAAGGAAAAAAACGTCAAATTGGAGCCTCAAGTGGGACAAAAATTTCAAGTGAAAAATGACAAGTATCCAAGGAAAAATCGGACATCTTCGACTATTGCAAAGGTACGTTGTTTAATGTTAAAAGAAAATCCCCCTAGTCAAAGGACAGTTGCAAAATCATTAAAATGCTCGGTGTCCACTGTAAACAAAATGATAAACGTTGATTTAAATCTTCAGAAAGCGAAAAAACGCAATGTGCATCTTCATCTTCCAAATCATATCGCTGAACGCAGGACACGCTGCAGAATTCTATATGAGAAACACTTATCCAAAGAAAAATGGAAAACAATTGTCACAATAGATGAATCATGGGTGTATTTAAATGATTGCAACAAAAAAGCCATTTATTATCATAAAAGAGGAGAAAAAATTTAAGTACATGGTTCAAAGAATCGAAAGAAAGTTTTTCTAAGGGATTCATGATTGTTGCTGGTTTTTCTTATAATGGCAAGTTAAAAATAAAGAGAGTGGAAAAAAAGGTCAAGATTAACTCCAAATACTATCAGGAACATATTTTATCGCCAATTTTTCTGAATGAAATACCATCGCTTTACCCACAGTGCCATCAATCTGTGAGACTCCATCAGTACAAAGCTAGCAGTCACACATCAAAATCCACTGTAAATTTCCTGAAAGAAATGGAACAAAAAACTGGTATCAAGGCCATACCCTTCACTGATATCCCTACTAAATCTCCCTATGTAACACCTATGGATTTTTGTGCTTTCGGACTTTTAAAATCTGCATTATCCAAACGTCGTCCCAAAACCCTTACAGGACTCTGGAAAGCTGTTCAGGAGGAATGGGATAGAATACCTCTTCTGACACTTCAAAAGACATTATTATCCTGGAAATTGCGGTGTCGAAAGATAGTTCAGAATAAGGGATGTCAAATAGAACATTTAAAACACAAGAATTTTATGTAATTTAGTTTTGTGAATCCAAGATACATCGTCTAAAAAATGTAGGTCCAACCCGAGATCAACAACGAAATCAGGGACCCACCATGTAACAACGAAGACTTAGAAGAATTATAGTAGTCGAGGCCGGAAGCAAAGACGGCAATCGTTACGTTGAACTAAATGTTTTATTAGACAAAATGAGACATCTTCTCGGGGCGCCGGAAAATGAAGAAAGCGCTTCGAATTTTGACCGCGGGATCTTTTATAAACTTTTAAGGTGACTCGCCATGTGATCATGAAAAAGAGTAATGATTGGCTATCCATGACCCTGGTGCCAGAGGTCACGTGGTACCTTATGTAAGATGCGAGAGAAATTGGGATTTTCGAGAGGAAGCTACACAGCTGTCTTTGTTCTTTAAATCGGAAACGAAATTAATCCACGCCCAAGGAAATTTAGAAGAATTTAGAATCTTTAAAGGGATTTAGGGGTTTTTGTATGTTATATATATATATATATATATATAAAGTCAAAATTTTGACGCATTTTGGTACTTTTCAGTTTAACTTTATTACTTGCCCAAGCGATACAGACTGGGTTTCGCACGCTGCTAAAATTATAACTTACGACGCAGGACATCTGAAATTTTGCTTTCCGGAGTTCCGGAGGACCGGTATGGAGGAACGTAATCCTACGTTAAAGTGGATATCTCAAAAATTCTTAGATCGTCTTCCGTAGCCACTGCATGAGTTAATGAGACAACAGCATGGTTTTGCTGAAGAAATGTTTCGAATATTATATCTGTGTCTATATACTACACTAATGAATATTAAAAGATATAAATATTAGATGAGAATTTTTTTCGTAATGTTAGATGTCTCTAGTGAAGGATTTATCATCTAATGACGCGAATCTAGGTTAATGTCCTATGCTGTACACTCTTAATAAGCAATGTTGGATATACTACAACCAATGTAAATCGCTATGTGTGTGACAGACTGTCCTCAGGGTAACAGCCTGCCTATTTGGAAATAAAATCATCATTCTTCTAGACCGCCTAAAATACCACTTTTCTTAATTGTTAGTGCTTTGAACAGCTCTAAAGTAATCCTTTATAATCGTCAATTCCTTAACCCTTGACTGATTCTTCAAAATCGTCAGCCCCTTAAACAGCTTAAAAGTGATTGCTCTTAGTCGTCGTCTACCTCTTAAACAGCCTTAAAATGTTCCCTCATAATTATTGGTTCCTTAAGCAGCCGTTAAAAATATTCTTCATAGTCGTTGGTCGCATACAGCCTTAGGGCTTATTCATGTTTGTTTCCGGAGGGAAGCGTCAGCGATAAATTCTTTTATCAATCACAAAACTCGACGCAATGGGCGCGTGAAACGTCAAACCAATCATAGGCCATGTCAACAATTCCGTTGCCAGCGGAAGAACGCAACAAGGTATACTTTTTTGAGAAAACACAAAAATGTACATTTTTGAGAATTCTGGTTCTCTTTGGTCTAACCTTCCCATACTTACATAACCATCAATAAATCTATAAATAATCATTATGAGAGTATATATATATATATATATATATATATATATATATATATATATATATATATATATATGTATGTGTGTGTGTGTGTGTGTGTGATAATATTACTAACTACCTACAATCGCCCATTCTATACTTCATCTCTGTCCTGGTAACCCGTCCTTCTTGTCTTGGCGCAAACGCTTCGCCTTCCCACATACTAACTTCCTCCGCCAATTCTGGCAACCTCTGTGACCTAATTCTATTTTGGCGCTCTTTGCGGGAGACGCTGGACTGGCTCGAAGCGAGTAAGATGTGTTGCTTTACTGTTTAATAAATTAGTTTGTTCCTGAAGCTGATTTTATTATTTTCCGGCCACGATGTAAGCTACCACTTCATTAGATGTCCATCTGGAAATTTCATATATATATATATATATATATATATATATATATATATATATATATATATATATATATATATATATATATATATATATATATATATATATATATATACAGGGTATTGCCGAATTCGACCGACAAATTCAGAGGGGTAATATTAAGCATCAAGCCGAGCAATAATCACATAGGAATGTATGACCGGAAACGCAAACCTGACGCTGGAGGGCGCTGTTTAATTAATCGGACCATACCTCTTACCAACCCCACTGGATGGCCGGAAATATCGCATTTTTCAGGAGGAGGTAGAAAACTCAAAAACAAAACAGAATCACATAAGAATGTACGACCGGAAACGCAAACCTGATCAGCTAGAGGATAAACGAAGATGCAGAAATGAAAAGCCAACATTTCTTCATCTTTCTTTATCTTCTAGTTGACCAGGTTTGCTCTTCCGGTCATGCATTCCTATGCGATTATTGCTCGTCTTGATGCCTACTATTACCCCCTCTGAATTTGTCGGTCGAATTTGGCAACATCCTGTATATATATATATATATATATATATATATATATATATATGTGTGTGTGTGTGTGTGTGTGTGTGTGTGTGTGTGTGTGTGTGTGTGCGTGTATGTAAATAGATATAAGTTATGTATATCTATCCTTGGGATACCCTCCGCTTGGGAAATTTATCCAAGAAATCACATTCATTTGTCCCGGTTCGGATAGAAATCGTTCGACTCTTCATATTTCTATTCTGCTCGGTAGATTCAAATTGGAGCAAAAAGGATAAGTTCCTCCTCGGAGAGATATCTTCAAGCCCTGCATGAAAATTGATACGAGGGAGGGAGGGAAATTTTATAATCTCAATAACCCACGTAAAGGATACATCTGTCCATGCATACAAATAAAGCTGAAATCGAACGGTTGGAGAGCCAAGATGATGCAATTAAGAAATGGAATTTTTTTTTAAAGAGATAATAATAAATTATTAGAAAAAAAAAACGAAGGACACAGGAGAAAAAAGAAACTCGTTTAAGTGCGATTTTTTTTTCAAAGCTGATGACAAATATAACGCAGACATGTCGTGGACTAAAACAAAAGAATTGGTTTTGAAAAGAAAAGATAAAACCTTTCTGCTCGAGGAATAAACAGGAAATCCAACGCAAATAAAGCACAAATAGCAGTAAGATGCAATTATTTTGCATACGGCCGTTTCGAAGCTACAAAGGAGCTTCTTCATCAGTGCAAAGAACTTAGTGGCAACTCAAAAAAGTCGAAATCTAAGCTACTAGACACGTGCGCTTACGTGTCTAGTCACTTAGTTTTATATATATATATATAAATAAAACATATATATATATGTGTGTGTGTGTGTGTCTGTAATTAATTGGGGAAAGGAATAATTAAGTTAAATTTAAAGGGGGCTTCGGGATAGATTATTTTCGTGGTGCTTAAAGTCACTAGTTTCATATTCCAAGACACGTTGTGGGTGGAAAAAAAAGGTCATTCTCCGTTTTGAAGGATGACCTTCGATTCGCGGTGGATTGAAGTTCCGTGGAGAGAAATTATTTTAGATACTGTACTAGGTTTGGCAGGAAGCGGGCTTCTAGAATTTTCCACATTGGACTCTGCGCATGTGCCATGAGGGTAGACGCGCTACTTTAATCTAGAGGTACGGGATAAAATCGGTACTGATGGACGTGCGTTCGCTGGGTCCCTAAATTTAAAAATGGCGAGCGTTAAAATGGGCGCTCCGTGGAGAACTGGTCGTATTCGAATGAAGAAATAAATATTATTAAATCGAACTGATGCGTATCCAATGTTTACTGGATTACTTCTTGCTACGCCACCAGATGACCATGACTGCCATAAATTGTAATATGACGGGTGTAATAATACGCTCGACATATATATATATATATATATATATATATATATATATATATATAATATATATTCATTCCACTGTGATTTAATGTTTAAAAAATTGAAAAAGCTAATATTCTAAGAAGGGTGTCCCACGTTTTATATCTCATTCCCAGGGGTGTCGCAAATCTAACAAAGGTTGTGAATCCTCGCTTTAAGGTAAGAGAAAAAACTGCGTCATATTTTGAGACAGAGTCATCGTCCTTATAACAGATGGGACAAACTAGGAAAGAGACCTCGTTTATCTCCTGCCTCTTAATGGGAAGAATCGTATAAATTTCCATTTCAAATAAGACGCCTTGTTTGCACCTCTTTCTCTAATGGTGTAAGCAAATTCAGTTTCAGCTTGGAAGGAGGTGGCTTGTGACAACCAGACCGTATCGGGATAAAATCAGAAAAATGGTTAGTCGGCCGTGACCTTAGGGTAGAAATATCTCTTTCTGGCTCTTCTAATCTCACTTCGGTTGTTACTTCAGACACCTTCGTAATAAAGGCTTTCCATAAAATGTCCACAGCGAAAACAGGTCATGATAAAAGTATGAACGGAGGCGTTATCATCTTGGAAATTCGGGATGGTACTAATAACTAAGACGAAATTGGAGTTTAGAAGTAGATTTCCTTTGTCTTGGTGATTTTATCTGTTGTAGCAAGGTATATATTTCAAGATACAAGCGCTCAGTAATTAAAATTTTAAAGTTAGGAAAAAGTTAAATATGGAAAGAGTGGAATTAAAAATTTAAAAAGGATTTAAAAATAATAACAAGAAATAAAGAATTGAGAGAATAAAATTTAAATTAAATATTTAAAAATTTTAGAGAATAGTACTAAAGAAAGTAAATTAAAAGTTGAAAATTTAAATTAACAAGGTATTATAAATTAGTAATTAAAATTTTAAAGTTAAGAAAAAGTTGAAAATGGAAAGAGTGGAATTAAAAATTTAAAAAGGGTTTAAAAATAATAACATGCAATAAATAATTGAGAGAATAAAACTTAAAATAAATATTAAAAAATTTAAAGAATAAAGTAAATTAAAAGTTAAAAATTTAAATTAACAAGGTGTTATAAATTAGTAATTAAAATTTTAAAGTTAAGAAAAAGTTGGAAATGGAAAGAGTGGAATTAAAAATTTAAAAAGGATTTAAAAATAATAAGTAATAAATAATTAAAAAATAAAATTAAAATTAAATATTTAAAAATTTAAATTAACAAGCTATTATAAATTAGTAATTACAATTTTAAAGTTAAGAAAAAGTTAGAAATGGAAAGAGTGGAACTAAAAATTTAAAAAGGATTTTAAAATAATAACAAGTAATAAGTAATTGAGAGAATAAAATTTGAATTAAATATTTTACACTTACAGATCGATTGAAAAAAATCTTAAAATTTTTTAATGGTTTGTTGAATTATCCTCACCTTTTTAAAGCATTATCACTTTAAAATTAACCTTTTGGACCCTTAAAAAAATTTCAGGTAGTCTCTTCTAACGAAACTACCGCAGGTTATTAACATAGGATTACTTATCGTTGCTTACCCCTTTGTATGTATATGTGTATGTATGTATTATGTATATATGTATCTGTATATATGTACGTAAGTATATCTATATGTAAAACAGTGCCGTAACTGACTGACTGACATATAACGCACAAACCAAACCGATGGACCTAAAGCGCTTAAATTTTGCATGGTGATACTTCTTATAGTGTACGGGTGCACTAAGAAAGATTTTTTAAAAATTCTTCTGAGATTTTTTTAAATTAAATTTTTAAGCTGTTTTTGTAGCTTTAAGTTTGCATTTCTAATAATAATTTAAGGGTTATGAAATTTATATCACGAGAAAGATCATAAAAGTTCCTTTAAAATGAAATCTTTTTCGAATCTTTACCTCCATTTTCTGACTTTTCGTGAATTTTTAAAGACTAATTTTTAGAATTTAATTTATTAAATGCTGATCAAGTGATTTCTTTTTCTGGTACTTAAAATAAATTTATCGTTTCGTCATAACAACGAAATAGACAAAAAAAATATTTTTCTTTGTAAAAATATTTTTCTTTTTAACATTTTTTAAAGTTTGCATTTAAAATATTAAAGTACAGTAAAATAGAAAATTTCAGCACTAGACTAATTGAAACGGAAGTTTTTTAAGAATTTAATTCAAGTTTGTATGTTTTATGGATATTAAACATACAAATTAATTGCATACATTGACCGTTGTATTTAAATTGAATGTACTCCGTAGCGAAGCACGAGTATTCAGTTAGTATATATATATATATATATATATATATATATATATATATATATATATATATATATATATATATATATACATATATACATATATACATATACATATATATATATATATACACATATATACATATATATATATACATATATATATATATATATATATATATATATATATATATATATATATATATATATATATATATATATATATATATATATATATACATATATATATATATATATATATATATATATATATATATATATACATATATACATATATATATATACATATATATATATATATACACACATATATACATATATATATATACATATATATATATATATATATATATATATATATATATACATATATATACACTGCTGGCCATTGTAAATGCAACACCCTGAAGGAAACATGCAAATAAAATGAAATTTATAACATGCATTTGCGGAGGTGAGATATGCAAATGATTAGAATTTCAGTCAGACGCACATCACGCGCGCCTGTGGCGCCACTTCAAAGCGCTATTTAAGGCTTGGAGATTTCGTCGATTTCAAGTTCGGCAATTGTGTTTTTCTTGTGGTTTTTTCAAAAAAACGATCAATTATGCCTCGTCGAAAACAGCGATCATCTTTTGATCAAGTATCCGAATTCGACAGAGGAAGGATAGTGGCCTACCGAGATTGTGGATTATCTTTCAGGGAAATCGGTAGTCGTGTTGGACGAAACCAAACAACTGTAGTGCGGATATGTGATCGTTGGATGCAGGAGGGTACGCCGGACCGGCGTGTTCTATCGCATCCACCTCAGCGCACCACTTCACGTGATGACAGGCAAATTGTACGCATGGCAGTGACGGATCGCTCAGTCACATCACGAACCATAGCACAGCACATGCAGTCTGTAACGCATTATCCAGTGTCTGCGCGTACCATTCGACGCCGTTTACAGCAGAGTGGTCTGTCCGCAAGACGTCCATTGCGTTGTCTACCCTTGACGCAGAACCACAGACGTCTCCGCCGCCAATGGTGGGATGGCAGAAGGATGTGGACGGCAGAATGGAATGAAATTGTCTTTACTGACGAGTCACGCTTCTGTCTGCAACACCACGATGGTCGCATTCGAGTCTGGAGACACCGTGAAGAGAGGATGCTGAACAGCTGCGTTATGCACCGCCACACTGGTCCTGCACCGGGTATTATGGTATGGGGCGGTATTGGATATTACTCTCGCACACCTCTAGTACGAATTGCCGGTACTTTAAACAGCCAGCGCTACATCTCCGAGGTGTTGGAGCCAGTTGTCCTTCCTTACCTCCAGGGCTTGCCCACAGCCATATTTCAACAGAATAATGCGCGACTACACGTGGCACGCATTGTCCAATGGTTCTTCGTCAATCGCCAGATTGAATTGCTTCCCTGGCCGCCTCGCTCTCCGGATCTTTCGCCGATAGAAAACATGTGGTCCATGGTTGCTCTACGATTGACCCAGATTCCATCCCCAGCTGCCACAGCAGATCAACTTTGGAAACGTGTGGAAGCTGCTTGGTCTGCTGTACCCCAAGAACTCATCCAAAGTCTCTTTGAATCAATGCCGAGGCGTGTGGCAGCGGTGATCTCCAACAATGGCGGCTACTCTGGCTACTGATTTTGGCAGGAACCACAGTTCACAGAAGTCTATAAATTTAATCATTTGATACTTGGTCAACATGTTATCTACAAAATAAATTTTGTTGTGATATCTCTTGTCTTTCTTGGTGTTGCAATTTGGGTGGCCAGCAGTGTATATATATATATATGTGTGTGTGTGTGTGTGTGTGTGTGTGTGTGTGTGTGTGTGTCAAAATTTTGACGCATTTTGGTACTTCTCTGTTTAACTGTTTACTCTTTGCCCAAGCGATACAGACTGGGTTTGGCGCGTTGCCAAAATTATAACTAGCTACGCAGGACATCCGAAATTTTGCTTTCCGGAGGACCGTTATAGAGGAACGTTTTCCTACGTTAAAAGATTGCTGTATAAGAATCCGTCGCTACATTTGATATCGTCATTTTTTCTGCATTTTTTTTATCTATAGCACACAGAAGATTAAAAATATACTCTGATTTCTTTTTTGTAACATTCAAAACGGACTTTTCTTCCCGAACGCGCCATTTTCCCCTTTTAATTCCCATACCTGTCCAAACGCGAAATCGGAACCTTAATCTCATTATATACGCACTTTGACTTTGACTTTCTCCGTCTGCGGGAGTTCGACGAATGCCAAAACTGGATGTGATTAATCTCGCTTTAGACCACGATGATCTTGGCAACTAGTGCGTGTCGGACTGCGAAGGTCTTGGAAAAATTGTCTTCTCTTCCAGACCGGAAAAAAATTGAAAGTTAGTTTCACAAAAAGCCTCTGTACGCGTTTTGCAATTATCCTCTCTAAATACGAGCAATTTTGATTAAATTGTTAGATCTTTACTGAGAAATGGCGACAATAAAGCATGGTATTTCATGACAATGATTGTTTTGCAACATTTTTTTTTTCTTATTTTAAAACTAGTGTCTGATACTCGGCATCGCCCAGGCTGATTATCCAGAACAGGGGAGAAGAGTGAAACCTGTCAAGTGCTGCTTTTCTGGCTGATAAAAATTTGGAACGTTTTTTACTAATAGACCTTACTTTTAAATGAAGAAGTCAAGAACTTAATTTATTCTTTTTAAAGTAGAATTACGTTCCTCCATGACGTTCCTGCCGAAAGGAAAATTTCAGACGCTAAAACAATCCGTCCATCCGTCCTAGCGAGTAATAATTTTAGCAGCGCGCCAAACCCAGTCTATCGCTTGGACAAGTTAAACAGAAAAGTACAAAGATGAGTCAAAATTTTGAGATACGTACATATTATATATAGACTAGTCGAAAACCCGTACTTCGCTACGGAGTACATTCAAATTAAATACAACTGTCAATGTATGGAATTAATGCCAAAAATATGTATATATATATATATATATATTTATTAATTTATTTATTTATTTGTAATAAATACAGCGATCAATGTATGCAATTGATGACATACTAAAGAATATAAAACAGTTAATATAGTACCATTTCAGGAAAATTTTGTTTACTGTATTTTAATATTTATTTGGATAATGTCCAATCGTCTGCCGCATAATAAAAAAAAATTTTTTTTTGTCTATTTCGTTGTTATGCACGTGACGATAAAATTCAGAAAATGGAGGTAAAGATTCGAAAAAGATTTCATTTTAAAGGAATTTTTATAATCTTTCTCGTCACATAAATTTTATAACCCTCGGATTATTATTTTTAATGCAAACTTTAAAGAATGTTACAAAAACAGCTTAAATATTTTATTTTAAAAAATCTAAGAAGAATTTTTCAAAAATCTCTCTTAGTAAACTATAACAAGAATCGCCGTGGAAAATTTCAGCCCTTCATGTCCAACGGTTTGGTCTGTGCGTTATATGTCAGTCAGTCAGTCAGTTACGGAACCGTTTTATATATATAGATACATATATACATAACACGTACATGCCTAAATACATACAGAAGAGAAAAGCAACGATAAGTAATCTTATGTTAATAACCCGCGGTAGTTTTGTTAGAGGAGACTACCTGAATTTTTTTTGAACGGTGGGGGGGGGGAGGAGTCTGGAGCCCTCTAGCACCCCTTCTTGCTATGCTCTATCCTTTATTATTTTATACACTAAGTAATCTTTCGTGCGATCAATTTAAATAATATTCAATTTTATATTTTCCCCAGAGTAAATTTAAATTTTAAGCTTTAATTAGGTGAAAGTCATTCCCCTGCAAGAGCTAATTTTTGCTTCAAAAATAATTTATCTTGAATCTTTTTCGTGTCTACTCATTCGCACTCAGAGAATATTTCCACACATCCTTTCATTAAATCGATAACTGTAAGCAAAATTTGTGACGATTATCGATTGTAAACAAAACAGTAAATATTTTGTATATAATCTATATATATAAAACAGTTCCGTAACTGACTGACAGATAACGCACAGACCAAACCGCTGGACCTAAAGGGCTGAAATTTTGCATGGCGATTCTTATTATAGTGTAGGGGTGCACTAAGA
This sequence comes from Dolomedes plantarius, assembly GCA_907164885.2. Taxonomy (NCBI): domain Eukaryota; kingdom Metazoa; phylum Arthropoda; class Arachnida; order Araneae; family Dolomedidae; genus Dolomedes; species Dolomedes plantarius. Next base: position 50,974,083 of record OU015499.1, on the reverse strand, counting down.
AAGATTTTGGAAAAATTCTTCTTAGATTTTTTTAAATAAAATTTTTAAGCTTTTTTGTCGCATTTTTTTAAGTTTGTATTTAAAATAATAATTTGAGTGTTATAAAGTTTATATCACGAGAAAGATTATAAAAATTCCTTTAAAGTGAAATCTTTTTCGAATCCGTACCTCTGTTTTCTGATTTTTACTGAATTTTTAAAGATTAAATTTTAGAATTTAATTTATTAAATGCTGATCACGTGATTTATTTTCTTTTTGTGATACTTTAAATTAATTTTGCGTCACGCGCACAACAACGAAATAAATGGACAAAAGAAATATTGAAATACGGTAAAAAATAAAATTGAACCTCTAGACTAATTGAGATGGAATTTTTTAAGAATTTAAGGCGACAATGAATTGACAAAAACTGCCTCATATATATATATTCATTCATTCTCCGGCCCGTATTCTTGGGATACATGCTATCCCACCCCTTAAGGAAAAGGTTAAAAATGCATAAATTTTCACTTTTTCTTCCGGGAAATCTTTTTTATCACGTTATTTTTCTTTACGTGTCATTTGTGATATAGCGTGAGACAATTAATATTTTAATCTAACCTTATCCTTCTGTCAGCTAATCCGCAAAACCGATAATCTCCCTTGGGATTTATCGAGAGTTACAAAGTACGACAGTTTGGTTTCAAAATTATCCTTTCTAACACAGCGTCTTTTGACGCTCTCGAGGCTAGAATTATTTTCGGGTCATTTGTTTCCCTGTCCACACTATCCAGAGAGTGGCAAATTGATCAGCTGTTTAAATATGTGTAACTATTCAAGGAAACCGTTATGAAGGCGAAATCTTGATCCAGCTTTTAGGTGCGCTGGAAATGATATAGTGTTATCCCTTTGCATAGTTTGCCATAAGGTGGAGCTGGGCATCATTTATCCTACCTCTGTCTGTCTTTCGACTGGATGCCATGAAACGTGATCTGTGCCAGGGGATTTCATCTGTATCGTACAGTTATAAGTGCAGATCTAGTTTAGATTTTTTCCCTCTAATCCTCTGAAAGCCATGATCGCCTTTCTGCTCTTAGATGCAAAGAATGCGTTTCCCGAGGAATACTTAAGGCGAAAATGGACCTTCAAATTGACAAAAATATGTCCCCAAAACGATTTTTTTCTTTCTTTCAGAAAATGATTCTGCAACTCAACAGCTTTAAATTAAGAAAAAGTATGTTGATCCGATCATTATTAACCGAGTTATATGCATTTATTCAAACGTAAACAATGGAAATGTTAGTCAAATTAAAACTTTAAATGCCATTTTCTCAAAACAAGTTTTCATGTCGTTTCGGTAAGTTCAAAATGTTCAATGCGTCATAATTTTTCTTGAATTTTCATAAAATTTCATAAAATGATTATTTATATATGTTAGAATAAAACTTAGTAATCAATTCATTGTACTATTTTAAAACAACTTAAAATTTTTACAATATAAAAATTTTTTTGATAAAATTTTGCATAAAATGACCTATTTTTATAGATTTCTTTTCTAGCTTTTATAAATACGACTCTAAATCAAATATTACTACTAACTTATTATAACTATATAAAGCTAGCTTAGGAGAGAAAATTAGATATCTGAGACAAAAATTGATGCGCATGGAGCATTTTTAAATAGAGTAATTAACAAACTGATTTGATTAATATATTAATTAATTGCATTCTGATTTTTTTAAAATTTAGAATTTCCATCTCTAAACAGCACTTTATAAGTATGCAAAATTTAATAGCAATTGATTAATAAATAAATAAAAAAGTTTTTCATGGTCGATTGTCACCTTAAACTTAGAAAGGAGAAGAACAGAGTTAGTTTCACGAGTTCATAGAACGTGAACTTGTGTATGCATTGGTCGGAACAGACGGGCTAATCTCTGTTAAAGCATATTCAAGGTATCTGTGCGCGAGAAAAGCTGAAAGCTGACGAGATTTTTTATTTTGTGAAAGCAATATCCTCGCTGCTCCCTACTTTTAGCAGTTAGATTTTAGTTTATAATTTATAAAAACTGTAATAAAACTGTAATAAAAAGTTTCATTGTAAAACTCTATCATCTTTGAACAATTTTTCAAAGTTGTACACTTTTTTTATCTCAGAATCTAATTCATCTATGACAAAATTTAGAAAACCACAAATTCTCGAAGAATACACTTTTTTATTTCTTTTCTGGTTTTTATAAATATGACTGTAAATCAACTGTATTGCTACTAACTTTTATTATAACTTTTTAAAGCTAGCTTAAGAGGGAAAATTAGATATCCGAGACAAAAATTAATGTGCATGGATATATTTAAATAGAGTAATTAACAAACTGATTTTAATTAATATCTTAATTAGTTACATTCTGATCTTTTTTTAAATTAGAATTTCCATCTCTAAACAACACTGTATAAGTATTCAAAATTCCATAACAATTGGTTAATAAATTAAAAAAAAGTTTTTCATGGTCCATTGTCGCCTTAATTCAAAATAGTATGTTTTATGGATATTAAACATACAAATAAATTGCATACATTGACCGTTGTATTTAATTTGAATATTTTCTTCTACATTATTTGGTCTATAAAAATATCCGTTACGATTTTTGTATAATATATATATAGTTTTTTGGCATTAATTGCATACATTGACAGTTGTATTAAATTTGAATGTACTCCGTAGAAAAGCAAGGGTATTCAGCTAGTTTATGTATAAATTTAATGTCCATGTTTATCAATTTTAAACTTTATAGTTTTTTTTTAGGTGTGATACAGTTTGAAGCAACTGCTTTGTTCTACTGGTGTCATAAAAAAGATCTATTTTCTACACCCTAAAAATTGGGCTTGTAACAGACGGTACGATATTTTTGCTTTCCAGATGTCTCCTATAACGCGATTAATTCGAACCACATTATATGGAAACCGTGTTATAAGAAACTCAGAATTAATTCAAATCAGGAAATGCGTTCTATGGAAACCGCGTAATAAGAAACATAGAAATAAAACAAATCAGATTAATTTATACCGCATTATATGGAAACCACTGCCGCGTTATATGGAAACCGCGTTATAAGAAACTCAGAATTGATACAAATTAAATTAATTCGGTCCGCTATATAGAATCTCGAAAATAAATAAACTGTACATAAATCAAACCTATTCAGACCTATATAAAAACTGCATTCACAAAGCATCAGGTTGTGATTGATACGGTTAATAAATAAAATTTAATAATATAAACTAGCTGAATACCCGTGTTTCGCTACGGAGTACATTCAAATGAAATACAACGGTCAATGTATGCAATTAATTTGTATGTTTAATATGCATAAAACATACTAATTTGAATTAAATTCGTAAAAGTTTTCCATCTCAATTAGTCTAGTGGTTAAATTTTATCTTTTACCGTATTTTAATACATTTTTGTCAATTTATTTCGTTGTTATGCTCGTGACGCAAAATTAATTTAAAGTATCACAAAAAGAAAAGAAACCACGTGATTAGCATTTAACAAATTAAATTCTAAAAATAAATCTTTAAACATTCACCAAAAATCAGAAAATGGAGGTAAATATTCGAAAAGGATTTCATTTTGAAGGAATTTTTATGATCTTTCTCGTGATATAAATTTTATAACCTTCAAATTATTATTTTAAATACAAACTTTAAAAAAATGTTACAAAAACAGCTTAAAAATTTAATTTAAATAAATCTAAGAATTTTTCCAAAATCTTTCTTAGTGCAGCCCTACACTATAAGAAGAATTGCCGTGCAAACAAACTCGTCCGACGAGTTTGTAACCAGTTGCGCCGTGTGCGTGGCTCCATTCAATTACATAGGTTACGACTCATCACGGACTGGTTTGTGACTGGAGTCAGTTATCAGTTTCTTTTGAGTTGCTCCGTGTGCAGACGGCCTAATTGAAAAAGGAATCGTGAAATGGCCTCCAGTAATCTGGGTCATATTTGTTATTGAGGGATTACGCATAGTATAATGATGCAACCGTGATATCTGCGTAACCCCCAGTTGCCGACATGATCTTGAGTATGCAAACATAGCTGGCATTCTGAATTCCCGGAATGAACTGAGCGTAAGATTTAACATTAACTTTCTCCGATTTCCAAATAAAACATTTAGACTGCGGGCGTATTTTTGAGTAAAATCTGTTTTCAAAGACTACAAGTCTTTAAAAAATTTCATCGCACTGTATTTTTATCGTAAAATAAGCACCTTCACCTTTATATGTGAAATTAACATTGTTAATGATTTCAGATTTTTTTTCGGAATTCAACATTTTTGAATTCTTCCATCTCTTGGAAAGTCAAAGTGAGCTTAAAAAAGTATTGACTCAAATCGAGAAATTGGGATGAATCCTGCTACAAATGGAATGTAAGCTTAAATTAAAATTATTAAATCTTAGAGTGAGAACGATAGACAGAAAAAACCCATCACAATTGGCTGGATTTTCATGCCTACTATCTAGAACAGGGGTTCCCAACCTTTTTCCTACATCGACCCCTTTCAAAAGAATGATTTTGTTCATCAACCCCCTCACATTTTTCTCTATAATATGCAGCATACAACTTAACTATAATACTAATAATTGCACGTGAAACACTTAAAGATAACAATTTGACTAAGAATATGAACAAAAAATTAGAAAAAGTAATAATTTTGACTAAAAGACAAGATTTATAGGACAAACAAGAAAGCAAGTTATTAAAAACGTGTTAAAAATGAAACTGCTTCTGATTGGTTGCTTCTGATTGGTTGCATTGGGAGGACCCACTGTGCTGTTTAAGGTCCAGTGGATTTCCCCAGTTGTGCCTAGTGTTGGTACACATATAAAAGCCAACGGCGACATTCCAGGCATAAACAAAAGCGTCATGACATTCGACTTTAGATGCATGGATCACTCCGCCCTATGCAAATCTGTATTTTACATATATTAAAACGGATATTATTGTCTAATAATTACATTCCTATAAAATGAAATTAAATTTTAAAACAAAAAAATTTATCATAGACCCCCAATAGACCCCTGGAATACTATAGACCCTTTTAAAACTTCCATCGACTCCCAAGGAGCCCACCTGGACTTCATTTGGAATCCCTGATCTAGGGCATCAAAATTTGTAATGGAAAAATCAAACAATATTATATTGAAATTATTACTAGGTCATCTGTTATTTACTAGAAATCAAGCTCCAAATGACAAGATAAAAAAGTGCTTTTGATTTAATACCATTAAGGGCAAGTACTTTTACGGACAGGACAGTATGCGGAAAAGAATGAGGACCTGGAATGCAAGGATAAGAGTGCATTTAAAAACTTTTTAATGGCCCTTTAAAACATACTGGAATTATAGCGTCCTTAAAGCTACTGTGTAATAACCCTATTGGATTCGTTCACCTCAATGTTAAACTATGGAGAAAATACGTCCAAAGATTGCTAACTTGGATTTAAAGATTTTTTTCTTTAATTTTACACCATAATAGAGAAAGAAATTTTACACCTTGAGCTATTTTTCGTTTAAAAAATAATGCAAGTAATATTTTGAAATTTAAATTATTCGAGGCAAGTCTGGTCTAGTGTGTTTTAAACGCTCATAAGTTCTTTAGGTGGACAGAATTTATTGAAGGAATACTTCTGCAAGGTGCAGAAAAGTTCAGGCTATCAAAAAATACCATTTTTATTAGATTATTAGCTTTTATGTAGCTGTCAATAGTAGACACTTTTTTCCATTGGTTAACATTGAGATGTGCGAATCCAATAGGATTAGTACACAGCATCCTCAAGGACTTTTAAGGACCAAACGAACCCTGGCTCCGACAGCGGTAACAATCAGCTTTTCAAACATTATGTAATTAACTGTTTAAAACAATTTATATTTTTCCCAAGTTTGATAGACGGTTTTGTCAATTTTATCTGAAAGTTATGACGACTTTTAGTACCGTAAGATAGGGTTACTTTGTGACTGCAGGGGTAACTTTGTGACACATTCTAATTTTTTCGAATTTCGGATCTTGCGCCGCGCCCGTGATACCAGGTAGGCAAATAACAGCGCCAATAGCTTGTCCGACACACAGAGACACTTAGTGGCCAGTGTCCGAAGCTTCTGCGTGCCATTTCTCTTCGCTGGCCAGTGTATTGTTCAAACCTGTTGTCAAGCTATTGACTCAAACTTCGGAAACTTTGTGTGCTCAAGGCTAACACCTTATATAACCAACTACACCAGGTAATTAGTTTTATAGTCAATATGTTGGTTAGATTGTGGAGCAATATAACTTTTGTGTAGTGATATTTCCCAGATTTGAGAACATAACCTAAATATCGAAAGGTGACGGGGTTACTTTGTGACACATCGACACTGTCACAAAATAACACACAAAGTCGACCCACCTCCTCCAGCCGCTCGATGTTGCATTTTTCCGTCCTCTAAAATACCACTGGAGAGAAAGAAGTGTTGACTATTTGGAAAAAACTCCCCGAAGGAGCAGAATATGCCGAAAGACGAATTTCCTCATCTTCTCAAAGAACTGCTGGCTGCCCTGGGCACCCGAAGTCTCTTTGATGTCAAAGCTATAGATAAAGCTATCCAATGTTTGTAATAGGTATATATAATTATCCATCAAGCTTTTGATAAGCGTTTTAGTGTCTAACTTTGTGTCAAGTAATTTTTCCTCTTGGATTTCAAGACGAAAACACAGATGTCACAAAGAAGCCCCACTCGGCGGGGCAACTTTGTGACACATTTTAACTTTAATTTCTCAATGATAATTAAAGATCCGGGTTAGCGCAATATATTGCTCCGTAATGAGAGGATGTGTCAATGTTTTGCAGTTGTTCGTTTTGGGCTGCTTTTAAAACTGATCGTCTGGCACAGAAAAAAACTTAAAATCCGTCACAAAGTAACCCCATCTTACGGTACATTAAAAACCATTAAATTTGGAAAAAAAATATTTACCGGAAAAAACTGAGAATAGATTTATCTGAGGTATGAAAGTCGTAAAGACTGCATATAAATTCCCGTCTCAACGTTCCGACATTTGAAGTAAATAATTGATAGAAACGTCTGATGTTCATCTTCAAAAAAAGCGTGAAGTGTACCCATTGCCTCCAGAGACGATTTGCCAATGTGTCGGAACGGGATTATAGTCCGAGAGTTGTTTTGACGTTTCATATCCTCAGCGTAACAAGCCGTTTCAACTGGTTCTTAATGGCAACTGACATTGTACGCTCTCGTGGGCTTTCATCCAAAGATGCTTGAGGATTATGACGGGAAAGTACTTCACACGTAACCGTAAACATCGCTTTTTATGTTCGTGTCGTTAAAAAAAGCGGTTTAAAGTTCATTAAACAACTGTTTCACGGGTTGTGTTTCGTTTGTGGTTGATGAAGTTGAGATACGAAAACATTTTGGTCTAGTCCATTTTAGTTTTAACAACAGAATTCGAAAAGATGGTCTGACTGCTTTTCGGAGATCTGATTTCGAACGAAGGTAAAAGGGGAAAGAATCTTTAAAAGGGAGGGATTTTGGATGTGTGTTTTCTCACGTTTTGACAACGCTATATAAAAGGGTAATTAGGATTTCATTCCTTCCGTCTGCTTCCATACAAGGGCAAAAAGTGGGTTTTAAGGCTCTGTGTACTAACCCTATGAGATTCGCTCACCTCAATGTTAACCTATGGAGAAAATGTGTCAACTATTGACAGCTACATAAATGCTGATTATCCAATAAAAATGGTTTTTTCAGATAGCCTGTATATTTCTGCACCTTGCAGCACGATTCATTTTATAAATTTAGTCCAACAAAGGAATTTAGGAGCGTTTAAAATACACTATACCATATTTTTCCTCTGAATAATTTAAATTTTAAAATATTATGTGCATTTTTTAAGAAGAAAAATGCCCCAAGGTGTAAAATTTCTTTCTCTATTACGAATTAAAATTTAAAAAAAAATCTTTCAATCCAAGTCGGCAATCCTTGGACACATTTTCTCCACAGGTTAACATTGAGGTGAGCGAATCCAATAGGGTTACTACACATCATCCTTAATGATGGTGCACGAAAAATCTGTCGTATCTGCAATGTCCTCCGAGTTCTCAAAATTTACCTCTGGAGGTGCTGAGTCAAATGTACCGGTCTCGTCACTTGACTCGGTTCAAAATTATGGGACTGGTCCTTTAGTCAAGTCAGACTCAAACCCTTGTGAGGCTGTTCAAAACCGGAGCCTCACCGTTCTGCCCAATAGCGTTTATGGACTTGACCTGATATACTGTCGATCAAGGGGCATAAGCCACAACAACGACAAAAAACCATATCTGAACAAAATACGGTTCCATGAGGAACTAAATGTAACGAAATACAAGATGCGCCCATAAAGTAACCGGACAATTTTTTTATAAATAAGAAACATATTACTCACCTTCGAATAAATTTATCTTCTTCAAAATAATCGCCAAAGGTGTCTATACAATTTTTCCAACGTTTCTCCAAGTCATCGAAACACTGTTTATAGGCGTTGGAACTAACCGTTCGCAAAATACGCGTAACATTTGATTTAATATCCGAGACGTTTTCAAATCTCTGTCCTTTCATAGCCATCTTAAGCTTCGGAAAAAGGAAAAAATTAGCTAGCGATAATTCGGGAGAATATGGTGGGTGATTTATCACTGTAATTGAATGCTTATCAAGATATTGTTGTACAGATATTGATGTATGGGGCCTAGCATTATCGTGTAAAAGAAACCTTTGCCCAGAATCAAACAGTTTCTCCTTAACTCGCCTTATACTGTTTCTCAATCGAAAAGGCCCCTCCTTGTAAAAATACTGATAAATTGTTTGATTTTCAGGGAAAAAATCGTGGTAAATAAGTCCTTTGTTATCAAAAAAGGCAAAATCCATGAAAGGACAGAGATTGAAAACGTCTCGGATATTAAATCAAATGTTACGCGTATTTTGCGAACGGTTAGTTCCAACGCCTATAAACAGTGTTTCGATGACTTGAAGAAACGTTGGAAAAATTCTATAGACTCCTTTGGCGATTATTTTGAAGGAGATAAATTTATTTGAAGGTGAGTAATATTTTTCCTATGTATAAAAAATTGTCCGGTTACTTTATGGGCGCACCTTGTATATACGCAAGCTGTTCAAATTAAATAATTCTTGAATGTTCAGATCATGAGCAAATTTAGTGGTAAAGCCTAATTTTTCGACGTCGAATCGTATACACGCAGACATGTGGTGGAAACATTTCGACAAGTCTTTAACGTTTCTATAGAGTGATTTTCAACGAATCACGGACATTACAATGCTCCGAGGGTGGAATCTGTTCGATTATTCGATTTTATACCTCATCAAGAATATACCAACGAAAGAGGGACTCACCTGCGCAGACCGTGTTGGTCGGATACGTGCAACTCATGGACATGACGTCGAATTTTTTGCCCGGCGGACACGACTTCTGGATGGGCACGCCGTCGATGCACTTGTAGTAGCACTTGCAGTTGCCCACATTCGGGTAGAGGCCGTTGTGGGTCGGGCAGAATTGGCAGTTGCCCTCCTGCACGGCCACCATGGAAGACACCAGGAGCCACAGGAGTCTCAGGCCTGGGTTGGCGTTCACGGGCAGCTCCTTTTTGGGTCTGGGGGTCGGACGAGCTGTGCTGCCAACGTCTACTACTCCTTCTGGAAAACGAAAGGCAGGAATATGAATATAAGTAAACAGGAAATCCAACGTAAATAAAGCACAAATAGCAATAAGGTGCAATTTTGCATACGGCTGTTTCGAAGCTGCAAAGGAGCTTCTTCATCAGTGCAAAGAACTTAGTGGCAGCTCAAAAAGCCGAAAACTAAGCGACTAGACACGTGCGCGCGCCCGTGTCTAGTCTAAATTTTATTTTTAAAAAAATTTTATTGTAAATATTGTAAGTTGTTTTAAAATAGTATAATGAATTGATTACTAAGTTTTATTCTAACATATATAAATAATCATTTTATGAAATTTTATGAAAATTTAAGAAAAATTATGACGCATGGAACATTTTTAACTTACCGAAACGAAATGAAAACTTGTTCTGAGAAAATGGCAATTAAAGTTTTAATTTTACCAACATTTCCATTGTTTAAGTTTGAGAAAAATACTTATAACTCTGTTAATAATGATCGGATCAACATACTTTTTTTTAATTTAAAGCTGATGAGTTGAAGAATCATTTTCTGAAAGAAAGAAAAATCGTTTTGGGGACATATTTTTGACAATCTGCAGGTCCATTGTCGCCTTAAATTAGGGCGTAGGAAGTTGAAGATTTTTAGCGTTTGCTATAAACTTATGAATGACTGGATTTAATATCAATCAAAATCAATAAGAATTTATCTATGCATAAATAGCACAGTTACAGGAAAAAATTTAATGTACTATGTCATTTTTTTCGTAATATATACCATTTGGCTGGAAGAAAACTATTATATCGTAGGATATGCATTCTGTGTTCAGAAGTCACAAAAGATAAGTTTTATTTTTTATTGGAATCCTGGAACAATAGGCAATTAGGCATGTAAATCTACTTAGTCCGTAAATGGTAACATCCATCTCTCGGACGGACAGAGTTCATACTTTTCCCGCTAGGGTGCATAATTATCGATTTGAAGCCTTCATGTTCGAGCTATGCTTCCATTATTTCATGACCTTGGTTGTGTTTGTTTGAGATTTTTTTACTTTATCGTCTTACTTTTACCATTTCAAGACAACTCACTCCGCTTTAGAGACGGATATTGCTTTAAAGGTATGTATTTGGTCAGTCTAGGGTCCAGGACACATTTTTAAAAAAATTTTATTTATCGAGTTAAAATTTTGAATTATTTTTTATGATTAACCATATATTTTGTAAACAAAATCACATCATGAAATTTCTCATTAAGTTTTTTAAAAAAAATTGAAATTTGAAATTTAAAAAAAAGTGGGGTAATTTAAAATCGTTATAACTCGAAATATTATTTGTCGAACTTCAAAATTTTTCCTTTCATTAAACAGAAATATATAAGTTTTAATTTTGATTTAGAATTTTTTAAAAATAGTAATTTAAAAAAAATTAAAAATATTTAGATTAAAAATTTTTTTTAAATGTAACTTATTTTTTTTAAAATCACATTTTCAAAAGTAAAATTTTGTTTTCAAATTCGCTGAATCAAAATTAAAGTAAGATAATTGAAAAAGACATGTTCCTAGTTTGAATCATTTATTTTAACGTTTCTTGACTTATAAAAATTTAAAGACGAGAAATGGTGAAAAAAAACCTCATGCAGAAAAACGCATTTAAAGGTTTAAACAAAGTTATATTAAAACCAAGTGTAAATATATATATTTTATAAATCAATAACACCTCAAATACAGAGCTAAAATTAAATGAAAATTGTAAAATTACACAGGTAATGAGCTACGAAATCCAACATAGTCTCATGGACGGATAGGGTGATTCCGACAGATGTTACCAATTACTTAACTGAGGATGGATTGAGAATAAAACCACTTAAACCCCAAAAATTAAACGTTCTCATTATATCTTTTCTTACGTGAAAGCCACTCTTAAAATGCCAGGCACTTCCAGTGCTTAGAGCTACTCATTCATTACAGATAAGTAATAACAGGAAGTAAAATGACACAAATATTCCAGCTTTTACGCAATGATATCGTGAAAGTGAATAAAAAAAATTTCTAAAAACAAGAAAAAGATATTAATCAGCTCGCTCTATTCATATGGAGACAGTAGATACTTTTCCGTTTATTCGTTAGTATATTTCAAGAATGTATCATTTTAAGTCACCAGTGGTAATTGCGAAAGCATTTTAATCTCTCATTTTTTGTAACATTCCTTCGGTATCGAACATTTTTTACAAACAATTACGCTCTTATTTCACTCCATTACTACGGCCGAAACAAAGAAAATCCGCTGTTATCGGCTATCTAAATAACGATCATAGTCGAGCACTACAAAGACGTTTCCTATCAGGACCGTTTATGGGTCTCCTTATTGTTAGAGGCATTTGCAGCTGAAGATATTTGCATTTACTGATGCGTATGAAATAGATTGACAACAGTGGCTTAAAAAGAAAAATATTTTTGATAGAAATGGTTAAGGCTGCTGTGTACTAACCGTATTGGATTCGCTCACCTCAATGGTAACCTATGGAGAAAATGTGTCCAAAGATTGCCGAGTTGAATAAGGCGCAACGTCACTGGCTACGTCAGTTTTCGTGCACTATAGATCACGTGATTATCGGGTGGCAGAAAACAGAAGCCGTTCCTATGCGTTTGCATGTGTTTTTGGATGATACCTTCATTTTGAGTTAAATAATTTAAGTTTATTTATAAAATTCCTCATATTAGTTGTATGTAACAGGTATTTTAACACTTTTTTTTTCAATATTTCGCAAGGTTCAAGAGAATATAATCATTCTTTCGTAGACGAATGATTATTATTATGTTGAGATATGTATAGATATCAGGATAAGTTACTTCAGGCCAGCGTCTTGTATCGTAACTCCAGTCTTCCTCTGTCAATAAATACGGGTCACATACTGAATAAACCTTTCCGGGCTGTACCTGAATGTTTAATTTAGTGATATACCTTTGTTTAGATACCGTATCTAAAGACTTTGCGTAATATGAGAGCATTTTATTCAACAAGCTGTAAGAATGCTCATTGAACGCCATGTTAAATTATGCAATGTTTTGAAACTCCTCGCCAAACAGGAAGTAAAATCTGCAAGAGTTGAGATATGACATGCTGCGAGACACTGCCCTATTGACTTTTTTTTTTTTTTATTTGCAATCCGTAATAGAGACAGGAATTTTACACCTTGGGGCATTCTTCGTTTCTTTTTTTCTGAACCTTCCAGCACGCGCGTCTGCGTAAATTTTACGACAATTTCGGTTTTTAATGCATTTTTTTCGCATATCGCAGCTGAGACATCTGAAGGTCATTTCTATTCCTCCTTTCAACCCTTCCCCACATCGTGGAAAGTGCTAATAGGAAATCACATGACAATTTTTATTGTTAACCGGGCTTTTGTGCTATATGGTAGCTTGTTCGTAAAAGTTACGACACGCAAAAGTTTCACACACGTGGTCGTGGGTGAAAATTCGGAAAATATATTTTTCTCAAGTATTTTGCAATTTAGTGTTAATAATTGACATGTGTTATTTTAATTTGTATAAAGTCGAATCAATAAATTTTATATCGGGTTTTTATTTCAAAAATATATGTACAATCAGCTGGTTTTTCCCGCGTTGTTCAAGAAGTATCTGATGAAGAAAACGAAAGGAAGGGAACATTTGGATTTGAGAGCGAAGGCAATTTGAGTGAAGAAGATATAGAAATAAATAATATCAGTAGTGGATTTGAAAAATATATATTTCGGATGATGATGACAATAATGATTCAGAAGAAAGATATGAAGATGACATGTTTTATGTTGGCAAGGATAAATCTTCTAAGTATGCAAACTGCTCAAAGACGAAAAAGATGATTATTGTGAAAGTGTTACCTGGCCTAAAACACCATTCCAAGGATATAGAGGATGAAATAGTATGAATATTAAAACTATTTTGTATTTAAAATATAGTTCTGAAATAATAAATTTTAAATTTCCTATCATGAAATACATCATTGCCTTTCTAACTGACATTAGCATTTAAAAATAATTTACTTTCATATGAATGTGACATCATTTGTATTTTGCAGCAATAAAGTTAATGTTTTATTTCTTAACAAATTTATTATCAATATTCATTCATTTATGTCGTTTTTCCTGCCAAAAACTGTAAAATAACATCTGTCGTAAAAAATACGACAAGCGCGAGCTCATATAAGATTGCTGAGTGCGCGTGCTGGAAGGTTAAATGCAAATAATAGTTTAAAATTTAAATTATTCGGAGGAAAATCTAGTGTAGTGTGTTTTAAACGCTCATCAATTCTTTTGGTGGGATAAATTTATAAAATGAATCGTGATACAAGTGCAGAAAGGTTCAGGATATCTGAAAATACCATTTTTATTGGATTATCAGCATTTATGTAGCTGTAAATTGTCAACACATTTTCTCCTTAGGTTAACATTGAGGTCAGCGAATCCAATAGGGTTAGTACACAGCAGCCTCGAATAAAAGGTAGTGGAAAAATTACTTTTAACGTAGGATAACGTTCCTCAATAATGGTCCTCCGGAAAGAAAAAATTCAGAGTCCGTCACGAGTTATAATTTTGGCAACGCGCCAAACCCAGTAGCATTAGGCTCGGTGCACACGAGCGATCCGGTGTCGTTGCGGCACCGCAGTTGCGATCAGGCAGTACATAGAGTTGAACTAACCGACTCACACGGATGACGCCGCGATCCGGTGTCGTTGCGGCACCGTAGTTGCGATCAGGCAGTACATAGAGTTGAACTAACCGACTCACACGGATGACACAAGAGTCGGTCTTAGCTAGGTGCCACCTCAATTTTGACCGAGCACTTCCCAGGGGCGACATCAGGGGGATCGTACCTTCTCCCACCTTCTCTGACTTCGTAGAAGGACTTTCCGGTCAACGGATTTAACGTGATCATATCCGGACTAAACACTGACGTATTTAATAACGATATTCGGGATTCGACCCAAGCACCCTCGGTGCCGAAAACCGACGCGCTGCCTCTAGGCAACTTCGGGCCCACTTGAAGACAGTGATACAGTTAATTTATAATTGGCCAGATTGGTCGAAGATTAGGAAAGCATTGAAAAAATCTATTACCTGGAAGAGTCAAAAATGATACTCTTTGAGATAGCTCTTGAGCTATCTCAAAGAGTATCAGTTAAGAGTATCTATGAAATACATTTCCAATTTTTTTTTGTCGTACAATATTTTTAATATATCGTCTCCTATAATATACTCAATTTTAAATTAAATTTTGCTGGCATTAAACTTGGCGTGTTTTGACCTTTTAAATTAACCTTAAATTTCTAAAACTTATTACGTCATCGCACAGTGCGCATTTTTAATGATGCCTCTATGTCATTTCTTTTAAACTTACGATCGATCACATCTTTAGAACCGTGTAGCTTAGTTTTCGGATAGAAAGTGCGATCTTTAATAGCGGACGCAGATAAATGTAATACACTTTTTATCATTGCCATTATTCTATGACGTCAACACCCAAGTGGTATTTCTCAATAAAAAAAATTCTTTTATGGATTTTATGTACACATTATAGACTTAAGTTTAATTTTCGACATACGCGAGTTAAAATAAACGCAAAGCATAAAGGCGCAATGGCTGGCTGTTCCGGTTGATTGCTGTTTTGCTCAACATCCCGCCAAAGAAATTGTCGTTTATTTAGGCCGTCTGCACACGGAGCAACTCAAAAGAAACTGATAACTGACTCAAATCACAAACCCGTCCGTGATGAGTCGCAACCTATGTAATCGAATGGAGCCACGCACACGGCGCAACTGGTTACAAACCCGTCGGAGCAACTCAAAAGAAACTGATAACTGACTCAAATCACAAACCCGTCCGTGATGAGTCGCAACCTATGTAATCGAATGGAGCCACGCACACGGCGCAACTGGTTACAAACCCGTCCGACGGGTTTGTAACCAGTTGCGCCGTGTGCGTGGCTCCATTCGATTACATAGGTTGCGACTCATCACGGACGGGTTTGTGATTTGAGTCAGTTATCAGTTTCTTTTGAGTTGCTCCGTGTGCAGACGGGCTTACCCTTTTCGAAAACCAAAATCCTCTAGTTATGTGGTAATTCAGTGCTTCACTTCTGGTTGTCAGCAAAGGGAAAGCTAGCATCTCTGAAATCTATTTATCTGAGAAACTGTTGATATTCCTTGTGGCCTCCTTAGACATTGTTATTTTACGAGCGTTTTGTAACGTACGAATTACATTTTTTAAAACAAAATGATCTTCAAGTGTTTAGTTACTAAAGAGAACATTAATCGGTTTTTGGGGGATTGTTACAATATAAAGGGAGTTATTACCTTTAAATCTTCAAAAAATCGATTTTTTTTTCATTTTTAAAATATCCAACATTTCTGAATCATTTAAAACAAAGCGCGTTGAAATATTCCAATTAGAACATTCATAACTATGACATGAATAAAAGTAGTTCTGATGCAAACATTACGAGTGTGGAAACTTTAAGGGGGCTCACGACCCTTAAGTCGAGGAAATATGGCATATTTTCATACTTTTTGACTCTTTGTAACTATTTCAATTTACTCCCAATTTTTCCAAATTCTATGTATATGATAAATTGATATATTTATTTTAATAAACAAATTTTCAACTCTCAAAATAATTTTAAATAATTTTTTTTAAACTGCTTTAGATATACCTTGTTTTTTTAAGAATTTTTATTGTATACTGGCTTGCGCACAGAACTATAAAATTAATTTTACGCTTAAATGTATAATTCCTGTTTAAAAATAAGAATAAATAATTCAAAATACAATTGAACATAAAACATTCAACATTAAAATATTTTTTCATTTTTTTAAAACTGATCAAAATAGACTTAAAATTTCCTTAAATTTTTTCATTAATTTACCCCTGAAAAAAATAACAAAATGTGCAGTGATTGCAATAATTCTAGTTCAGACGCAATAAAAGAACAATGTTATACAGAGATAAAAATTTCATGGAATTATGTTACATAGTTTTCGAGATATCAGTTGCGGAATGATGCAAAACTACATTTTGAGAAAAATGAGTTTAAAATTTTTCTTACCATAAACTTGATCAGTAATTAAATATTTAGAATATCAATATCTCCGGAACTAAGTGGAATATTTTCATGCGGTTTGCTTTATTTTGTTCAGGAATGATCAGGCTTTAAAATATATTTTTTTCAAAAAATCGAATGTTTTAAATATTTAAGGGTAGTGAGTCCCCTTAAGAGCTTTTTTCTCGTAATTATGATTTCCACTGTATATAAGAAACCACTGTAGATATTCTTTTCGAATTTTCAGGGTAAGTGGATAATAATGCTACCAAAAATATGCTCCTGTATTTTTAAAAATTATTTTCTTAAGAATTTATAGCATTTGACTTGTAATTTTAATGTGCTTTTTCAGTTTTTTATTATCTGATTGTCCTGGAGTAAATGTTCTTTGATTTTTGAACATTTAAATAGGTGTAGAATTAACTACACCTAATGTTAAGTCACGAAAGTGCAAAAATTATATTGAAACTTGTTAGATTTAGGCTAAACCGCCGGAGATAACTCCAATGATTTGTCATTCAATTTGAAATGTACTTAACCAAACTAACCAGTGTCGTCACAATTGCATGTATTACGTATTTATTTAGTAACGTCAGTTTTACGTTATTTAGTAACTGTCTATTTAACTGTTGTATATTATTTCTTGCATCTCATTGAGAGTTAGTATAAGTGTCATCGTATACCTACCGCCAGTACGGCGTTGACAACTGTTATCACAGGTTGTATCGTTAATTTAAATTCTTATGTTTTTAATAAATTTATTTTCGTTTTACATTCTTGTCTCACTTTATAAAACTGCCTCACTTTATTGAGCCAAATGGAATTCTTTAACCCTCCATGATGCAATTGTATCAAAACTTCATTAGTATTGTTGTAAGTCTGCTCTCAGTGTATCAGTAAAATTTTTAAATTTTCAGAAAAGGCACTAACTTTTTACTTCATAAATGAAATTCTTATTTACTTACTTGCAATAAAATTAAATCAGGGAACGTAATTTATAAAGTTTAGAGTATTAATTCTGAACATATCATTTATAAATGGACAATAACAAAACAAAAAATTATAGAAGTTTGAACAAACAGCAAAAATTCTGACTTTTAAACTTGTGTAAAGGTGAGAACTTCCCTTAAGGCGACAATGGACCTTCATATTGACAAAAATATGTCCCCAAAACGATTTTTTTTCTTTCAGAAAATGATTCTGCAACTCATCAGCTTTAAATTTAAAAGTGTGTTGATCCGATCATTATTAACCGAGTTATAAGTATTTTTTTCAAACGTAAGCAATGGAAATGTTAGTCAAATTAAAACTTTAAATGCCATTTTTTCAAAACAAGTTTTCATGTCGTTTCGGTAAGTTCAAAATGTTCCATGCGTCATAATTTTTCTTGAATTTTCATAAAATTTCATAAAATGAGTATTTATACACTGAAGTGCCACTGAATTAGGGATACTTACCTAGTAACGAGTTGGGCCTCCTCTGGCCTTGATAACGGCTGCCACACGACGAGGCATAGATTCAACAAGTTTCTGGAAACGTTCCACGGGAATGGCTTGCCAAATATTGGCTAAAGCTGTCCATAATTCAGTAAGGTTCTTTGGTGCTGTGTGGTGGCCTTTCACGCCTTGTTCCAAAACATCCCAAAGATGCTCAATAGGATTTAAGTCTGGGCTTCTAAGTGGCCAATTCATGACAGAGAAGTCAGAGGAATGCTCATCCAACCAGCCAGTAGCCAACCGGGTCTTGTGAGAGGTACAGTTGTCTTGCTGGAAAACTCCATTACCGTGCGGATAACAGAACAGCATAAACGGATGGAGGTGATCACCCAGCAACTCTACGTACCGAATTGCATTGAGGGAGGTTGGTACACGCACCAAAGATCCCAAACTGTGCCACGAAAAAACACCCCAGACCATGATTGAGCCACCATGCCCTTGTACAGTTCCAGCCAGGCATGCAGGATCCATGGCTTCATGAGCCTGACGCCATATTCTCAGCCTCCCGTCGGCGTTAAGTAGTCGGAATCGAGACTCATCACTCCATGCTACTCGTTTCCAGTCCTCTACACTCCAGTCTCTGTGCTCTCTTGCCCAGGCAAGACGTGCAGCCCGATGGCGAGTATAGAGCAATGTTACCCTTGTAGGTCGACGGCTCCCGAAACCCATACGGTGAAGCGAGCGTTGCACAGTCCGTTTACTGACTGTACGACTGGCACCGTCATTAAACAGGGTGGTAATTTGAGCTAATATTTGGCTTCGCTGGCTACGTACAATACGCCTGAGCCGTCTCTCACCACGCACTGTCAAGGCTAATTGTCCTTTGCAGTTTGCCCGATCGCTAGTTTTTTTTCCACCATCCATGTATTCTTGGTATACTCTTGACACTGTCGACCTTGAAAATCCTAGCTGTCTGACTATTTCGGAAATTGAATGGCCCATGCGTCGCGCACCTACGATTTGTCCGCGATCGAAGGCGTTTAAATCAGGCAGTTTACCCATACTGGCAATTCCAACAACTAATTCAGAACAACGACAGTACGCGCTATATATGCAGTTACCACAGCGCCCTCCCTTGCGCATACATGATGCGCAGCGCTACACAATTTGTATAGGCTTTGCTATCCCTAATTCAGTGGCACTTCAGTGTATATGTTAGAATAAAACTTACTAATCGATTTATTATACTATTTTAAAACAACTTAAAATTTTTACAATAAAAAAAAATTTTGATAAAATTTTGCATAAAATGACCTATTTTATAGATTTCTTTTCTATCTTTTATAAATATGACTGTAAATCAAATATTTCTTTTAACTTTTTTTATAACTATATAAAGCTAGCTTAAGATAGAAAATTAGATATCTGAGACAAAAATTAATGCACATGGAGCATTTTTAAATAGAGTAATTAACAAACTGATTTGATTAATATATTAATTAATTGCATTCTGATTTTTTTTAAATTTAGAATTTCCATCTCTAAACAGCACTTTATAAGTATGCAAAATTTCATAGCAATTGGTTAATAAATAAATAAAAAAGTTTTGCATGGTTCATTGTCGCCTTAAACTTAGAAAAGATAAGAACAGAGTTAGGCCGTCTGCACACGGAGCGACTCAAAAGAAACTGATAACTGACTCCAATCACAAACCAGTTCGTGATGAGTCGTAACCTATGTAATTGAATGGAGTCACGCACACGGCGCTACTGGTTACAAACCCGTCCGACGGGTTTGTAACCAGTCTCATCACGACTCACCACGACTCATCACGAACTGGTTTGTGATTTGAGTCAGTTATCAGTTTCTTTTGAGTTGCTCCGTGTGCAGACGGTCTTAGTTTCACGAGTTCATAGAACGTGAACTTTTGTATGCAATGGCCGGAACAGACGGGCTAATCTCTGTTAAAGCATATTCAAGGTATCTGTGCGCGACAAAAGCTGAACGCTGACGAGGTTTTTTATTTTGTGAAAGCAATATCCTCGCGGCTCGCTACTTTTAGCAGTTGGATTTTAGAATATAATTAATAAAAACTGCAATAAAAAAGTAATAAAAAGTTTCATTGTAAATCTCTATCATCTTTGAACAATTTGTCAAAGTTGTACACTTTTTTTATCTCAGAATCTAATTCATCTATGACAAAATTTAGAAAACCACAAATTCTCGAAAAATACACTTTTTTTATTCCCATGGCTTGCAACATAACATATCAACATATAACGTATCAGTTGACAATACGAAGTATTTTGCTTCTAGGTGTAGTGAAATTGAAAATAACAAAAAATATGTAATTAAAATTTTTATGTTGAAAAGAAAAGATACAACCTTTGTGCTCGAGGAATAAACAGGAAAACCAACGTAAATAAAGCACAAATAGCAATAAGATGCAATTATTTTGCATACGGCCGTTTCGAAGCTACAAAGGTGCTTCTTCATCAGTGCAACGAACTTAGTGGCAGCTCAAAAAGCCGAAGATTAAGCCGAAAGCCGTCGGCTTAATCTTCGGCTTTTTGAGCTGCCACTAAGTTCGTTGCACTGATGAAGAAGCACCTTTGTAGCTTCGAAACGGCCATATGCAAAATAATTGCATCTTATTGCTATTTGTGCTTTATTTGCGTTGGTTTTACTGTTTATTAAAATTTTTATGCTTTTGAAGTTTTCATTAACAAACTTTTAGTTAATTTTTTTTCTAACCTAGAAGCAAAATACCTTGTATTTTTGTCAACTGATATATTTTATGTTACCATACCAAATTTGGAAGAGATAAATTCAATAGATTTGTTGAAAAGTCTACCTAACTGACAAATAGCATCAAACATTTAACAAGTTTTTAAATTGCTACAACAAACCAAATATTTAACATAATTCATCCATTTCACTTTAAATCCGCGGTTTCCAACCTGGAAGGCGCGGACTATTCCCAGGGGAGGAGCCAAAACTTTTTAAAAAATCAATGTTCATACCATAATATCTATAAATAAACGAATAAACCATAATATCTATAAATAAACGAATAAACCATAATATCTATGAATAGACGAATTTGAGTTGACAACCATCGAAAAAGAAAATTTGATAGAATTGTCATGCGATAGCTCACTAAAACAAAAGTTTCAAAATGAAATCATAATTGAATTTTGGATGAATCTTGGTGGAGAGTATGAATCTTTGTATTGCAAAGCAATGCAAGTGCTTCTACCGTTTGTAACGTCTTATTTATGCGAAACGGGCTTTTCGGCAATGGCTGCAATGAAAACCAAATATCGAACCAGGTTAATAGTCGAAAAAGAGTTACGAGCGGTACTCTCCACGTTGCCCCCAAGATTTGATAAACTTTGATCCAAAACACAACAACCCTCGCATTAAATTTTGATGCGTTAGATGTAGTTTAATTAGTAATCTATATATATAAAACGCGTAGGTATGCGGCACAAAAATCGACGATATTTCTACACTCCGAATGGCAACGGCTGCAACTACCGGATGTAAACATCAGCGGCCGTCCACAATTTCAAACCGCGTGTGTGTAGCGACGACATTTGTTACAATCGCTGATCTTTTGACAAAATATTTTTAGACCTATCAAATCCAGTGTTAAGTCGTGGACAGTTGTATGTAGGTTTATCTAGAGTCCGTTCTTTTGATTCTGTCAGTGTAGTATCTCCTCCTTCTGAAATACTCAACTGTGTATATCAAGAAGTTTTATGAATATCATAGTTGTAATCCACACTATATTTTAATACTTGCTGAATTTTTCTCCATTTTAAAAGTGAAGATATTTTCCCAACAATTTATTATTTGATATGATTAAGCGGGGATATCTGAATTGTGATCAATAGTACATACAGAGAGTGATGTAATCCACACTATAATTTAGTACTTGCTGAATTTTTACTCCATTTTTTAAGTGAAAAAAATTTTCCCCAACGATTTCTTATTTGATGTAATGATAAAGTGTAGATATCTTAATTTTGAAAAATTGTACATACAGAGAGGAATTTAATATCATAAATCATTGGAGTTGGGTTTCTCAGTTTTATCTTTAACTCTGTTCTGGAGTAATGGAAATAAACATTTTTTAATCATGATGTTTTAGAATTTCCTTTATAGTGAATTTAGCAATGATTATAAATCGTTTGGCTGAGATCCCACTACCCCTTAACAACGTATATTTATGATGACAGGTAATGGTAACATTCCTTACATATGTTACTTTCAGTTGAATTGTTTTACAAAAGAAAACATAAAACTCAAAACGACCTTGCTGGTCGCGCAGCGGCTAGTTTAATATAAAAATAAATATGCATGTTCGTATTGTTATAGCAAAATCTTGTTATTATTCTGTTAATTGTAGTTTTCATTTTTTTGTAATAAAGTTTATTATTATTTAAAGCTTGTCTATATTATTATTATTATATCTATTAAAAGATAGGGAGACGCGGATAAAAAAAATTTCTTTAGAGAGGCGTAGTAGCATAAAGGTTGGAAACCGCTGCTTTAAATATAAAATATAACGTATGTATTTACCGATATATAAATATTTTGCATAAATCTGTGTTCTGCAATTAAATAAATGCTCATAAACATTTCACTAAAATCGCTCCATTTTGGTTGTCGATATTTTCTGTGCGCTATTAAAGTATGTAGTGAAAAGTAAAATGAAAACTTGGTGGGTTTAGAAAAGTAAATATTAAAGGTAGGTGAAAAAACATCTTTTAAATTTCTTTTTCTCAAAATGAGTCATTTCCAGAATTGCAAGTCTTTGAAATGCTCCTTGCGTCATAATTTTTGACGAAATTTCATAAAATTTAAAATGAAGACTCCCGTAATACACCAAAATAAAGTTATGTATCCATTTCAGATATCCACATCATTCAGATTATCAAATTTTTACTTTAGGGTAGAAAAGTACAAAAAATTCACGAAAATTCAAAGTACAAGCATAAAAATATTTCCTAAAAGTTGTCTATTCAACGAAAGCACAAAGTAATACATAACTCTGTTTAAAATGTATTTATAAGCATTATAAATGCAAAATTAAGAAGGGAAGTTAAAAATTGGATCGCAACGAGCTTAAAATGATAATAATAATTTCAATATTTTAAATATATAAAAAAATTTTAAATATTTATAAAATTTATAAGGTGTTTTATATAGTTATACTTTAATGAATACAGAGGCTGTTCGCACATTTTTTAGACGATTTTGGTAAGCGGTAATAAAAAATTGCTTGCTGCAAAAGAAATAATTGCAATTGTACTATGTTTTTAAAAGTCAAAATTATCATCTGCGGCTTGAAAGTTTTGTTTTTATTCAAAATGGCGTTTTTAACAAAGCAGTGGTTCGAAGTCTACATTTATGCTCTTTCCAAAGAGAAATATGCATACTCCGTTATCCAAAAACGATGTGAGAGTCATGGTTTTGTGATATCTAAAGCGTCGATAGGTAATATCGTCAACAAGAAACGAAAAAAACGTCAGACTGGAGCCTCAAGTGGGACAAAAATTCCAAACAAGTATCCAAGGAAAAACGGACATCTTCGACTATTGCAAAGGTACGTTGCTTAATGTTAAAAGAAAATCCCCCTAGTCAAAGGATAGTTGCAAAATCATTAAAATGCTCGGTGTCCACTGTAAACAAAATGATAAACGTTGATTTAAATCTTAAGAAAGCGAAAAAACGCAATGTGCATCGTCTTCTTCCAAATCATATCGCTGAACGCAGGACACGCTGCAGAATTCTATATGAGAAACACTTATCCAAAGAAAAATGGAAAACAATTGTCACAATAGATGAATCATGGGTGTATTTAAATGTTTGCAACAAAAAAAGAGCCATTTATTATCATAAAAGGGGAGAAAAAATTTAAGTACATGGTTCAAAGAATCGAAAGAAAGTTTTTCTAAGGGATTCACAATTGTTGCTGGTTTTTCTTATAATGGAAAGTAAAAAATAAAGAGAGTGGAAAAAATGTCAAGATTAATTCCAAATACTATCAGGAACATATTTTATCGCCAATTTTTCTGAATGAAATACCATCGCTTTACCCACAGGACCATCAATCTGTGAGACTCCATCAGGACAAAGCTAGCAGTCACACATCAAAATCTACTGTAAATTTCCTAACAGAAATGGAACAAAAATCTGTTATCAAGGCCATACCCTTCACTGATATCCCTACTAAATCTCCCGATGTATCACCTATGGATTTTTGTGCTTTCGGACTTTTAAAATCTGCATTATCCAAACGTCGTCCCAAAACCCTTACAGGACTCTGGAAAGCTGTTCAGGAGGAATGGGATAGAATACCTCTTCTGACACTTCAAAAGGCATTATTATCCTGGAAATTGCGGTGTCGAAAGATAGTTCAGAATAAGGGATGTCAAATAGAACATTTAAAACACAAGAATTTTATGTAATTTAGTTTTGTGAATACAATATACATCGTCTAAAAAATGTGTGAACAGCCTCTGTATATATGCAAAATGTCATATCTCCAAGGTAAACATTTCAAAAATCGTTTTGTAATGTCCACCATCCTCTTAGAATCACAACAAAAGACAAAAATTCTTTTAAGACTGAAACTGTAAATGATCATATGATGACAAAATAAATAGATAGATATCATCGAAATGGTCGTACCTGGATACGTAAAGCGGAAATGGTAGAAAACGTAACAGAAGGAACATGTTATAAACGACTAGCTGAATACCCGTGCTTCGCTACGGAGTACATTCAAATTAAATACAACGGTCAATGTATGCAGTTAATGTCTAAAGAAAACAAACAAATATATTTATAAAAAAAAGTAACGGATATTTTTTAGACAAAATAATGGAGAAGAAAATATTGAAATTAAATCTAAAAGAACTTACTAAATAATATTATAGTACAGTGAATATAGTACAGTTTGAGGAACATTTCTTTTACTGTATTTTAATAATTTTTTGGATAATGTCCAATCGTCTGCCGCAATAGAAAAAAAAAAATTTTGTGAATTTATTCCGTTGTTATGCACGTGATGCATAATTAGTTTCAAGTATCGGAAAAAGAAAAGAAACCACGTGATCAGCATTTAGTAAATTAAATTCTAAAAATTAATCTTTAAAAATTCACCAAAAATCCGAAAATGAAGGTAAAGATTCAAAAAAGATTTCATTTTAAAGGAATTTTTAGGATCCTCGTGGTAAAAATTTTACAACCCCCAGATTATTATTTTAAATGCTAACTTTAAAGAATGTTACAAAAACAGCTTAAAAATTTAATTTAAAAAATCTAAGAATTTTTCAAAAATCTCTCTTAGTGCACCCCTACACTTTAAGAAGAACGCCATGCAAAATTTCAGCCCTTTAGGTTCAGCGGTTTGGTCTGTGCGTTATCAGTCAGTCAGTCAATCAGTTACGGAACTGTTTTATATGTACAGATAAGAAGCAAGCAACAACAAGAAAAAAAAATCAGAAAATTAATTTGGAAGTGAATGATGAAATGGATTCAATACGACGATAAATAAATTAAAAAAAAATTAATTTCAAGTAATTTTATAAAATATGGTTCATATTATCTTGTTAGTATTTTTTTTATCATTTTTTATTTAGAAAAATATATTTTTTTTAAAGCTGAGTTATTTTTAGACGCAATCTGACTTTATTACAATTTTCTCTCTGTTTTCTGCATTTGAAAATGGATCTTCACATGCAATACGCAAGTTTTCGAAAAAAGAATTAATATTAACTAATTTTTTATATTAATGTTATATTAATCCTATTTTTGACGTTTCACTTAAAATCCCTCTTTTGTGTAAACATCAGAATATGTTTTCCAATGCAGGAATATTTAGTAATGTTTTGAGGCTTTCAGAATCAGTCAATCATATCAACAACAAAAACAATTAAACACTGAAGAGGTTGAAAATGCTTTAAAAAAACAGTTTGCTTGTAAAGTCGGGAATGTGTATTGCACTCTAATCACTAACCTAATTTTCTATTTCCAAGTCTTTCACCTTTAATGACTTGCGAACACATTTTTATTGTTTGGTTTCTTTATTACGGTAGAAAATGTGGCAACGATAAAAGCCATTTAGAATTTAAAAAAGACACAATGTTAGAGCTATAACCAATTTAATCTAACCGTGAAGGAAAGGAAATATATACTAATATATAAAGAGAGAGCGCGGATTTTATATGTGGAAGGTAATCTCTGGAACCACTGCACCTATTTGAAAAATTCTTTCACTATTTGAAAGGTACATTATTCCAGATGGACATAGGCTATATATTATGTATATCTGATCAGTAAAAAGAAAGTTAGGGGCCTAAATGTTGAGCTGATGTTTCACCTTTACAACTTTTCCTTTGTCAACCATAGCAACACTTCAAGTAAACAATCAAGTAACCATAGCAACACATCAAACGATATTTTCATTTATTATCAGTAAAACATTTAACATTTGAATTTTCTTTGTCAACCATAGTCAAGTAACCATAGCAACACATCAAACTACATTATTATTTATCATCAGTAAAATATTTAATATTTTAAAGATTCAAGTGGAGGAGGTATTGATAAATACAAAAAGGATTTTTGAAGTTGGCAACGTTTAAAGGTTTATTGAAGAAAATTACATTTGGAACTACGCTTTTTATTGGACATTTAAGGTAAAAAAATATTTACAATTTATTGGCTATAAACTGGAAATTTATTGGTATAATATTACAGAACTTTATTTAACTTACAAACTTTATGTTTTTGAATTTATGTACAATTTTATGCACAATTTGCGTAAATCAAACTTGAATTATTGAACTTTATTAAAAAATCAGTGTGTTTCATTGAAACTGTGAAATTTATTGATTATTTCGAATACGCCTATGTTTGTCCCTTTATAAGTGAAAAAGTATTGCTTCAATTGAGCTGAAATTTTGTATAGATATAGTTGATAGTTCAGATTAAAACATAGGCATATTATTTTTGAAAATCGTTTCCCGGAGTTTTTAATTAATGTTTTAATGATTTTGCCCCTAAAAGTTGCTTATTTCGACAGCCTCCGCGGCTGTCCTCGCTTACAGCGAGACTATAGGGCCGAATCGTACCAAAATCGGCACGCGGGTGACACGATTCAGTGCCTGACGTAGCCGGATTTTTTAATATTTGATTTTAAAAAATTTATGAAATTTTTGGTGCCATTTTTGGTGCTTTTTTCGTGTTTTTTTTTTTGTGTGTGTACTCTGTAGCGGATAGGCTATGGGGCCGAATCGTATCAAAATCGGCATGCGG
The DNA here is from genome assembly GCA_907164885.2 of Dolomedes plantarius. NCBI lineage: Eukaryota > Metazoa > Arthropoda > Arachnida > Araneae > Dolomedidae > Dolomedes > Dolomedes plantarius. The sequence goes on along the minus strand of OU015499.1, from coordinate 50,946,533 downwards.
GTGGCCCCCCGGACACAATTCAGTGCCTGACGTTACAGTTTACATACAAATATATATTGGAATTGATTTACGGAAAGATTGCTTTACTCATGGACAATCATATGTTGGTCTCTCTAGGTCAGGAAATGCGGAGAATCATTTTATTTTAAAACCTCAGAGAAACGAAAAATGTGGTATACCATGAAGTTTTAAAATAAATTATACCTACCTAATATCTACTTAAGATAGATAATTGTTTAACCCGGACGAAATCGGGACGGGCCGCTAGTATGGGTATAAAAATGCTTGCCTTTTTCTCATTGATTATTTTCTAAAACCATGCCAGATTCATTGTTTAAGGTATCTGACTACGTTCGGAGCACTTTTTTCAAAAATAGACAGTACTGATTAAATACATATATTTTTAGTTCCAATGGGATATAAAACGGACATGAAAACAAATATCGTTTGGGGAAAATTTTCATATAATTTAAAATATAAAGGGGATTTTATTATAAATTTTTAGCACAATTGAGTGCTTACGCCAGAGACCCTACACTCCATTCAATTCAATATACATTCAATATACTCCATTCAATTCAATATAGGTTCCCGCCTATATCCGTTACGACCCCCTTAACTTCTAAATGGTGACAGCTTAGGCCATAAAGTTGGTGTCTAGGTATAGTAAAAAGGGTATGTGATATACGATGAGTCAACTTACAACGCCATCTATCGGCAAATTTTGGAATGAGCGTTTTTATCTCAAATGGTACGAGATACGGGGAAAAAAGTCAATTGCAAAGTTGTTCAGCATCATCGATTTAGTAAGATAAGACACCTTGCTCACATTAATACGTAAAACAGAATGTAGAAAATTATCATTTGTTTGGTCACGATTTCGAAAATCGTCATGTGATAAAGAGTGGAAGAAAGAAACTGAGACACTTCACTATCTTCGGGATCATTTATTTATGTTGCTGAGAATGCTTCGAAGCATGTGAATGCTTCGAAGCATTCTCAGCAACATAAATAAATGATCCCGAAGATAGTGAAGTGTCTCAGTTTCTTTCTTCCACTCTTTATCACATGACAATTTTCGAAATCGTGACCAAACAAATGCAGCAAGCCTGTTGACAGCAAGCCTCCTCTATTTTATAGAAAATTGTATATTACAAAAAATCTTAATTCCTGTTGAATTTGACACATAGCTTGTTGTCTTCAATACATTATTGGATAAATTAGATACAAGGGGTGATCAAAAAGTAAGGTTACAAAGCCTGCAAGGAAACGTGTACATTTTATTTCATAAAACCAATATAGCCAACTGATAGTACATACATTAGGTTATTTTCCGACATAGTCTCCATATCGGTTTAGGCACTTGTCGCTTCGTGGGATGAGTTTGAATATTCCCTCTTAATAAAAATCCTGTCTTTGCGTGTTCAGTCACGTTGTGGCGAAGTGTTTTACCTCCTCGTCTGTAGAGAATCGTCGGCCCCCTAGGTCCTCCTTAAAGTGAGGAAAGAGATGGAAGTCGCTTGGAGCGAGGTCCGGGCTGTAGGAAGGGAGGTCGATGATGTCCCAGCGAAATTTCTTCAACAGCGTGGTGGTCCTCTGGGCTGTATGAGGTCGCGCGTTGTCGTGAAGGAAGATGAAAGTCGTGAAGGAAGATGCTGGCGGTGAATTTCAGCCGCGCTTACATGTTTCGCCCACAGAAATCGAATAACTGAGCAGATTTCTTCGCGAGACCAGTTTTCCAAACGAGTTGCCATTTCTGTTAACCTTCAACTAGCGCTGTAGGTTGCGGGTAGGTGAAACTCTCCACAGTTAGCAACCTCATGTATTAGAATTACCACGCACAACTAATTTCTGTATAACAGACGAAACTCCCGGAATATTGACCTTGTAACCTTAGTTTTTGATCACCCCTCGTATATTACTTAATATGTTTTCACCACATCCTACTGGATTCAATACTGGAAACATTTAAAGAAATTGTCATTTTTTGAAAATCGTGAAAATTTCCATATTAACAGAAAGTTTCTACTTTTCAAACCTTCCCTTGAAATTTAATTCACTTAACATTTGTTGCAAAACATAATTACCGGCGCAGCCATCTTTCCCCACTGTCAAGTAAAATACCGATTCCAAGATGAATTCTTCAATTCCTTGAGTTTCTGTAAATAAATATAGGCTAAAGGGGTATTTTTTGTTAAATAATCCTGCAACCGACTCAGTTATCACGCGCTACGTTACCATCACGACTTCAGCGGTGTTTTTTTTTGCTTAATTGCTACTTAAAGTGGTAGTTATCTTAAACAATGCTAGTTCAAATCTCTTAAACCCCATATTAACTGCTTTCTTTTGTAAGGCCTCTTTCCGGTATGGTGACGAAAAGGAAGGAAATTCAATTTTAAAGAATCATCAACACAGTTTTATGCTTAATGAAGCACGTACAGAGGGGTAAAAAGGGAAAAGAACGCAACCAGTATTCTTTCGCGAAAATTAACTATTTAAAAAGATTTCCGGAGAAAACTATTAGACTGTAAATTTTATCTTTCAACACTTGTATCAACATAAGATAGACGAAAATTTGCGTTTTATGTTTCATAAAATACGAAATGAATAAGTAAAAAGCAAATTTCAGGTAGTCCCTTCAAAAGAAACTACCGCGGGTTATTAACGTATGATTACTTATCTTTGCTTACCTCTTTTGTATGTATATATGTATGTATGTGTTATGTATATATGTACATTAGGGTGGAACGAAAAACACTTTTTTTTAAAATTTCAATATGCTCTAGTTTTCAAAAGTTGCCTTTTTAACAAAATAAAGACAGAAATTAAATATTAGCGTAATTGGTGAGAATTTTCAGTTGGCGCAAGAAGGACAAATTTTTGGTTTTTTTTTAATTTTTTGACAAATTTCGCAATTATTTTGAAATTGAATACACTTGTAGTACAAAAAAGTAGCAAAATATGTAATTTTAACATTTCTTTTAGTCAGGAGACCTGCTAAACTGATTATATAATACGTTCATAAAATAGTGCACATAAAGGCCGAGGCACTTAAAAGACACTCGGACATCACGGTGGAACGAAAAACATTTTTTTTCGGAATTTCAATATGCTATAGTTTCCAAAAGTTGTCTTTTAAAATTAAAATTAAAAATATAAAATCTTTTTGCTCTGCTAAAATGTTTCCAAGTGCCGCAAAGGGCTTCAAAATATTTTCGGAAAAAGTGATTATATTTTAATTTTTTGTTAATTTCTCTTATAGTATATTAAAATAATGTATATTTTCTGAAAATAAAATATTCAAAATATCCTATTTTGACAGAAAACTTGCATATTCTAAGTATTTCTAATTTTTAGATGCCATAACAGAACAACCGATTTTGTGGAATTTCGCGATTTTCATCATATTAATTTTACAGTAACATATTCTTATAATACACATTGGAATGAACGAAAAACAATTTTTAATTGACGAACCTTAGTTAAAATAAACAAATCACACTTATTTAGAAATATACAGAGGCTGTTCGCACATTTTTTAGACAATTTTGGTAAGCGGTAATAAAAAACCGTTTACTGCAAAAGAAATAATTGCAATTGTACTATGTTTTTAAAAGTCAAAATTATCGTCTCCGGCTTGAAAGTTTTGTTTTTATCCAAAATGGCGTTTTTAACAAAGCAGTGGTTCGAAGGCTACATTTATGCTCTTTCCGAAGAGAAATATGCATACTCCGTTATCCAAAAACGATGTGAGAGTCATGGTTTTGAGATATCTAAAGCGTCGATAGGTAATATCGTCAACAAGAAAGGAAAAAAACGTCAAATTGGAGCCTCAAGTGGGACAAAAATTCCAAACAAGTATCCAAGGAAAAAACGGGCATCTTCGACTATTGCAAAGGTACGTTGTTTAATGTTAAAAGAAAATCCCCCTAGTCAAAGGACGGTTGCAAAATCATTAAAATGCTCGGTGCCCATTGTAAACAAAATGATAAACGTTGATTTAAATCTTAAGAAAGCGAAAAAACGCAATGTGCATCGTCTTCTTCCAAATCATATCGCTGAACGCAGACACGCTGCAGAATTCTATATGAGAAACACTTATCCATTGAAAAATGGAAAACAATTGTCACAATAGATGGATCATGGGTGTATTTAAATGATTGCAACAAAAAAAGAGCCATTTATTATCATAAAAGGGGAGAAAAAAATTTAAGTCCATGGTTCAAAGAATCGAAAGAAAGTTTTTCTAAGGGATTCACGATTGTTGCTGGTTTTTCTTATAATGGCAAGTTAAAAATAAAGAGAGTGGAAAAAAATGTCAAGATTAACTCCAAATACTATCAGAAACATATTTTATCTCCAATTTTTCTGAATGAAATACCATCGCTTTACCCACAGGACCATCAATCTGTGAGACTCCATCAGGACAAAGCTAGCAGTCACACATCAAAATCTACTGTAAATTTCCTAACAGAAATGGAACAAAAATCTGTTATCAAGGCCATACCCTTCACTGATATCCCTACTAAATCTCCCGATGTATCACCTATGGATTTTTGTGCTTTCGGACTTTTAAAATCTGCATTATCCAAACGTCGTCCCAAAACCCTTACAGGACTCTGGAAAGCTGTTCAGGAGGAATGGGATAGAATACCTCTTCTGACACTTCAAAAGGCATTATTATCCTGGAAATTGCGGTGTCGAAAGATAGTTCAGAATAAGGGATGTCAAATAGAACATTTAAAACACAAGAATTTTATGTAATTTAGTTTTGTGAATACAATATACATCGTCTAAAAAATGTGGGAACAGCCTCTGTATTAATGTAATGTCTATTAAGGCAACACGGTATTTTGAAAAAAATATTCATGTTTTTCAAAAGTCCATATTAATCACACATGGCTTCCATTACTAATTTCACTGACACATTGAATTGTTTTATTGTTTCAAATTTTGGCATTATCTTTTGAGAATGTATTTTTGTTTTTATCAATGCATCTCTTGCAGAAGTACCACGAACGAACAAGGATGACCAGGTAACTAATTTAACAATCCTTTCTACTACTTGTGTGTGACATGAAATGATGTTGAAGTTAATAATTTAAATGAACTGCCTCTACGTCACCTATTTTGTTTCCTAGATGGAAAAACTAAAGTTCCAAATGAATTTGGAGGAGAAATAGGCAAACAACTAGAAAACTGCTATGAACTTCCAGTGATTGAATTTTCCCCTATTGAAAATAACATTCCATTACTAGAAATTAAGGATGATTTAAGTGTGGACCCAAAATATTTGTTAGAAATGTATAATGCAATCTCTGTTGGAAAGTGCTCTTCTAATTTGTCCATGAGAAAACCAGGAAAATTTTGTCATTCACGATGGCTTACATTAGCAAACCGAATAGTTCGCTTGTATGTGGGAACAAAATGTCCGAATACTGACTGAGTACATTTTGAAAGTTTATGCACCAATTTGGTTTAACATAAAGCTGAAACCATCTTGTATCCGTGGATCGAAGCACTTGTGGAAACTTGTAAGCTATTCACGTTACCTCAATCAGACTCTTAAAAATGTAATTGACCCTGTCATTCAAAGAAATGCATAATTTGCCGCTTCTAAAAATCTCCTCCTTTGTATGATATTAGACGATCGCAGTCATGTAAGAGAGCTTGGATTACGCCGGATTCTAAAAGCAAGGGCGGAAAATGAAGGAAGCATCAGAAAGAATTTAGTTCCACGTATAAACTTTGATGCCAAGGTTTATATTGATATGATTGAATGGAATGATGTTAAAGTAACAGAACCTCCTATGATGAGGCATGTTTCTGAAGACAAACTAAAACAGTTTATAAAGGAAGCAAAAGAATCTGATCACGAGAAACAAATTATTGACTTCAACAACATCCATGTCACACACAAGTAGTAGAAAGGATTGTTAAATTAGTTACCGGATCATCCTTGTCCATTCGTGGTACTTCTGCAAGAGATGCATTGATAAAAACAAAAACACATTCTCAAAAGATAATGTCAAAATTTGAAACAATAAAACAATTCAATGTGTCAGTGAAATAAGTAATGGAAACCATGTGTGATTATTATGGACTTTTGAAAAGCATGAATATTTTTTTCAAAATAACGCTTTGCCTTTATAGACATTACATTAATATTTTTCTAAATAAGTGTGATTTGTTTATTTTAACTAAAGTCCGTCAATTAAAAATTGTTTTTCTTTCATTCCAATGTGTATTATAAGAATATGCTACTGTAAAATTAATATGATGAAAATCGCGAAATTCCACAAAATCAGTTGTTCTGTTATGGCATCTAAAAATTAGAAATACTTAGAATATGCAAGTTTTATGTCAAAATAGCATATTTTGAATATTTTATTTTCAGAAAATATACATTATTTTAGTATACTATAAAAGAAATTAACAAAAAATACAAATATAATCACTTTTTCATAAAAATATCCATTTTGAAGCCTTTTGCGGCACTTTAGTAGAGCAAAAAATTTTTACATTCTTAATACTAATTTTAAAAGACAACTTTTGAAAACTAGAGCATATTGAAATTCTAAAAAAAATTAGCAAGTAAAATATATATTTTTTGTCTATTTCGTTCTTATGCACGTGACGATAAATTAATTTAAAGAACCAGAAAAAGAAATCACGTGATCAACATTTAATAAATTAAACTCTAAAAATTAATCTTTAAAAATTCACCAAAAATCATAAAAGGGAGGTAAAGATTCGAAAAAGATTTCATTTTAAAGGAATTTTTATCATCTTTCTCGTGATATGAATTGTATAACCCTCAAATTATTATTTTAATGCAAACTTTAAAGAATGTTACGAAAATAGCTTGAAAATCTAGTTTAAAAAATCTAAGAAGAATTTTTCAAAGATCTTTCTTAGTGCACCCCTACACTGTAAGAAGCCCCTACACCAATAAATCGCAATGCAAAATTTCAGCCCTTTAGGTCCAGCGGTTTGGTCTATGAGTTGTATGTCAGTCAGTCAGTTACGGAACTGTTTTATATATATAGATGAGAATAATTTGTATTCTTTTTTTAATACATTCAAGACCCTTAGAATTCGAAAGAAGGATTTTTTGGACAAATGATGCCTGTTTTTCAGGTGTATTTTCAAAATGCTCCGTGTACATTCCAAATCCTTTAAAAACCTGACATTTAAGTTAAATATATATATATTCGTTTATAAACCTAATTGTGCATTGGTTTTTGATGATTTGTGAACTAAAGTCTACGACAACATGTACGAAATAAGAAATCTTTTAATAATTAAAGCAACTTCTTACTTGACAGTTGAACACAAATGAAACGTCGAACATAACTTATGTTACCACTTAAGTCTAATCTAATTTCAGTTAACAGCAGTCCTTTTTCTATTACCTGCTGTACGGCTACAGTTCTGCAATCGAAGGGCAATCGAAGGTCATTCTCACTTATTTCGGCATGCTCTCGTTCTGTCGAAAACTTGAGTCCGTATTCAATTCACCTCGCAGTTGGCGCGCATGCCCAGTTCAGGGCACGTTAATTTGCGTATTGGGAAAACACGTAGTTAAAAAATCCAAAAGTTTTTTTTTCGTAATGAATCTAAAGCCATAAATAATTATTTTTTTTTAATCTGCCTGTTATTGTTTTGTGTTTTAGAATGTTTTTGCTTTATTTCGCTGTCTATAAAGAGTAGTCGCAATTTTGTATGGAAATCGCGTTATAAAAACATCGCGCTATAGGAGACTTGACTGTAAGGCCGTCTGCACACGAAGCAACTCAAAAGAAACTGATAACTGACTCCAGTCACAAACCAGTCCTGATGAGTCGTAACCTATGTAATTGAATGGAGCCACGCACACGGCGCAACTGGTTACAAACCCGTCGACCGGGTTTGTAACCAGTTGCGCCGTGTGTGTGGCTCCATTAAGTTACATAGGTTACGACTCAACACGGAATGGTTTGTGATTCGAGTCAGTTATCAGTTTCTTTTGAGTTGCTCCGTGTGCAGACGGCCTTAGTGTCTTCAGTGTAGTAGAAAAGAATACTAAGTATTCTTATTTTGAGTATGAAGTAAAATATTGAAAATTTTAAAAAAAGCAGGTTGAATGTCCCTTATGCCCTTAAGGAAAGAACTACAAATTGAAATAAACAGTATTTATTGAAGAGTGGTCTGAAGTAACAATCTCAATGATTGATATGAATTCGTAAATAGATACAATTTTTAATAATTTTGAATTTTTATGTGGGGGGGAGACGAAAATATATTAAATGTTTTTCAATCTTAAACAAAATTGTAAACTTGCTTTCAATAGATTTGATTCAGTTTCAGATAATTAAATGTTAATTTTTCCTTTCAATATAAATTCTAATTTTCTAAATTTTGAATGAATGTGAATGAAACTTGGTACATTCTTTGAGTAAAATATGACGATTGGATCTATGAAAGTATGAAATTAACTATCAAAAACTATTCACTCTTAATGAAATTTAAATACTATTCTTTGATATAAAATTGTATTTGTTGTATGAAAGTTACATTAATAAAGCCTTTGTATTACTCCACGTTTACATGAATTTAAGTGACGTAAAAATGCCCTTTGTTAATGGAAAGAGTAAATTTTCTTCCTACATAAAGTTTCATTGTTTGATAATAACTTAGCATGAACAATGGTCGAGATACTTCCGTTGAACTATGATATTACCTGAAAAAAAATAGTTTGATTGTAAGCTAAAAGAGTTAAAATTTCATTCTTAGTATCGTTCGTATTAATGTAATAATATCAAAACTCTAAATTGTTTTATGAATCTACGATACTGGAGGAAAAAAGGATTTTAGGCTCTTCAGTTTACACTTCAAATATATCTTTCAATATGTACAAAAATTCTTCTTCTACTAAAATAACTTCAATATGTTGGCAAATTACAAGTATGCATATTGTACTAAAATATGCATACTTGTAATTTGCCAATGATTTTAACATAAATACAAGTATAATTAATCTTTACATCTGGTGTCTTGCAATAGTTATATAAATTATATTTCTAGCATTAAGGCCGTCTGCTCACGGGGCAACTCAAAAGAAACTGATAACTGACTCGAATCACAAACCAGTCCGTGTTGAGTCGCAACCTATGTAATTGAATGGAGCCACGCACACGGCACAACTGGTTACAAACCCGCCGACGGGTTTGTAACCAGTTGTGCCGTGTGCGTGGCTCCATTCAATTACATAGGTTGCGACTCAACACGGACTGGTTTGTGATTCGAGTCAGTTATCAGTTTCTTTTGAGTTGCCCCGTGAGCAGACGGCCTTAGTGTAGCGATAATAACATGAGTTAAATTTACCATCCTTTTCTAATTGTTTGGAATAACGAATGATAAAGTTAGACATTTAAAGTGCAATCCTTCAGAGAAACGATAAGATAATGTAGGTCAGAGCTCCCAGACCTGAGTTTTTAAAACCAGATCTGGGTTTTTCGATGACCATATGGGTATATGGATATTTTTTGTCAAAAACATTTGAAAACCTAAGTGTTTTACTTGTAAATAAAAAGCATAGAAAGTATATGTATACATATTTCTTATTATAAGCATAATTTAAGGGGCTCCAGGACACAAAATTCTTCAAATTTTCGAAACAATTTTATTGCATTAAAAGATTCTGTGTTTTTTCCGAATAAAATACGTTTAAATTATGTTTCTATCTTAATTAGAACTGGAGATATTAAATTTTTTTTCTGTATTCTGATACCAGCCAATCTTGTTTAAACCTGTAAATGCGTTTTTCTGCATGATGGGGTTTTTCACCATTTCTCGTCTTTAAATTGTTATAAGTCAAGAACCGTTAAAGACAAATGGTTCAAACTTGGAATATGTCTTTTTCAATTATTTTACTTTAACTTTGATTCGATAAATTTGAAAAAAATTTACCTTTGAAAATATCATTTTTAAAATATGTTACATCATATTTTCTAATTTTTACTCTAAATATTTTAAGTTTTTTTTTAAATTAATATTTTAAAAAACGTTGAATCAAAATTAAAAGTTATATATATGTTTAATTAAAGGAAAATTTCGAAATTCGACAAATAATATTTCGAATTATAACAATTTTAAATTACCCCACTTTTTTTAAATTTTAAATTAAAAAAATTTTTTTTAATGTAGGAAAAGTTTTATAATGTGATTTTGTTTGAAAATTATATGGTTAACCATCACAAAAAACTTCAAAATTTTAACTCAATAAATAAAAAAAGTTTTTAATGTGTCCTGGACCCTCTTAAGTACAATAAGACAATTTAAGTTTTAAAAATATAGCTTACAATGACATTAGTCTGTGCTTTAATGCAAAATTATTCAAGTGGAGATAATTTCGATTAAATCACGATATATCTCCCTCTTACAAAACCATCCCAGAATTTTGATATTTGTTCCGTAATATCGAAGATGGATTCAATAACCGCTAATATGAAATTTTGTCAAACTTCATGACTCATTTAACTATTTTGCCTCAGACTTCTGAATGCCTGAAAAGAGTTTTTTTTATTATTAATAGAATCACAACAAAAGACACAAATTCTCTTCAAACTAAAACCGTAGACTTTCATATGATGACAAAACAAATAAATAGATATCATCAAAATCGCCACACCTAGATTCCTAAAACTCAACTTATAAATGACTTATTAGCCAGAAGCATATTTTGAATCGTGACATATCTCTCTGACGAAACCATTCCAGAATTTCGGTATCTCTTACATCGTATCAAAGATGGATTTGCCAATCCCAAATAGTAAGTCCTACCAAACTTCATGACCCATTTTACTGTATTTTTCCTCACTCTTCTGAGTGTGTACGGAGAGTGTTTTCACAAGTTAATAAAATCACAACAACTCTGAAACCGTAAATGATAGTATGATGACAAAATAAAATAGATAGATATCTTCAAATGGTCGACATGGATACCTAAAACAGATCTGATGGAAGACATAATTGAAGGTGAATGTTATAGACCATTGGTTCCCAACCTTGGGTACGCGTACCAGTACCGGTACGTGGACAAGCAGCTACCGTACGCGAATGATTTTACAATTTAAAACAAAAATCTATTAAAAATCTGTATTACAAAAAAGAAAAGAAATGACTATAATAACTAATAATCCATACGTTTTAATATTTTAGTTTGGAATTTCTCATCCATTGTTTGTGTTGTAATACTTAATTGGTATTTACCTAATCTCAAAAGATGCCGTCTACACCTGAACGTGTTATCTATGACCGCCCCATAAAAATTTGGCACTCGCCTGCGAATTATAACTGTGTCTATAACCGTGTTTGGGAATTATAACTGTGTCTGAGAAGTTTCTTGACAAGCAGTAAAATTTTTAATGCCATTTGCGACTACATATTTATGTGAAAAAGGATTTTCTGCAATGACTGCTATGAAAACCAAATATAGAGCTTTGCTGGACATTGAATCGGATTTTCGCCTTAAACTGGCAAACATTGAGCCCGATATTACTTCTTTAGTTAATAATAAACAGGCCCAACCTTCTCGCTAATTATATATTTTTTAAAGTGAATATTATATTTTATGAATATGTTTAGCAATAAAAATATATCCCAAGTTACTTGTCTTTATTACAAATGTTCTCCATTGCATTTTATTCCCCATTTAAAAAAATTTTTGGTCTACCGGTACGTCATCAAATTGTTTACAACGTACAGGTACGGTACTATAAAAAGGTTGGGAACCCCTGTTATAGACGATAACAGAGTCGGACCGATCCATTGTGGCGCCTGAGACAAGTTATAAATACAGCGCCTTTTCCAATTTTTGAAGCGACTTATACATTTAAAACGAAATAGTAGATTAGAAGAATTTCTTTCTAAACTTTTGAATGTAGGCCCCTCTTGATCTTGAGGCCGTAGGCTGAAACCTAGTTAGCCTATAGGAAAATCCGTCCCTGAGTGTTGTACAAAGATTTTTACTGTTTTTGATTCCTATAAGTGGTTGATTCTTATAGCCGAAATTTAGGTTTTTGGGCAGGCACACACACCTATATATACATATATTAGATAATTTACTATAAAATACTCTTTAATTTACGTTAATTATCTTTTATTAAAATTATTTTTTATAATTTTAAAAATACAACTTAATTTTTAGACCTATAAGTAGATACACATGATTATAGTAAGAGAAGAAAAAATCCAAAATTTGTTACAACATACCTGCTTAACAGTTTTAACATTTCAACTACAGGAAGAGAGCAAGAAAAAGTTTTCTATGGTAGTTTGACGTAATGAAGTTTTCAGGAGGCTGTTTATACCTCTTTCAATACTAATAGTCTCAGACGAAGATTCACCTTCTAGCTTACGTTTCACGGTTTGATAACGTGCTGAATCTACTAATGCCACGTTTGCCTAAGTGATAGTGGACACTTCGCCAAAGATTTATGTGTTTCAGGGTCAAGCTAATAGGACAGTGTTGTACTAAAGCGTTTAAGGGGAAACTATTATGTTATATCTAACAGAGAAAGGGATGAATTTTATGATTATATTCCATTCCATCTTATCAATCTTTCTTTAAAAAACAGAAAGAACTTCGTGCCTTTTGAGAGTTTAAGTGGCTATTTTGGAAAAATGAAAGGAAAGCGAAGAGTGTAAACTGATTCTTAAATCTGGTGGATTGATTCTTTAAAGCGAAAATTTTAACATGGAAATATTACATTTGTTTTTGTTTTCGCGATATTGCTTCTTATAAACGGTTGATTCTTATAACCACTGTTCACTATAAGCGGTGGTTACTGTATATATATACAGTATGCCCACTAAAGTCCCTTCCCACCCTCTTAACTTTGGAACGGCTGCTGCTATATTCATAAAAGTGGTGTCTAGGTATAGTAAAGTAGCCATGCGCTACTGAATTGAACCACCTACCGCGCCACCTGGTGGAAAACTGCGGAGTTAGCATTCCTATCTCGAAAACGCAACGAGATAGGGAAAAGAAGTGATTTACAAAGTTGTAGAAAATCATCGATTTAGTACGAAAAAATACCTTGTGGACATTAATGCAAAGAATAGAACGGTTAAAACGCGCATTTGTTTTTTCGTGATTTTCTACACTGTGACGTCATGAAACTTGAACGAAAGGAGAAATGATTACCTTTCGGGCAAAACACGACACCGCAACGTGCACAGTGGTATATCGCTTTTGATCCCCAATCAAAAGGACCTCGGTTTAAACCTCGAGGGTTTCATCCTTGTGCTGATTGTCTTTATAAATAGAGTAGACAATACGTAGATCGTGTAAAATAGTGTCGCATCAACTCAACGCAACTCGCGCTTGGTGTTCGAAATTTTTGCAGTATGCAAATACGTAAAAAACGTCACGCCTGTTCACCTGAAACAGCTATAAAAGAGACACCTTCTTGGGGTTGTAGTATGTTGATGCTCGTGGTCATGGCTGAGTATTCCAAAGCTGAGATCTCCGGTGAAGCAGTATCTCGTCAAGGAATTCGGAGACCAAATAATTGGGTATGGCGGTTTCGAAGAGTGGCCTCCACGTTCGCCTGATCTGACTCCACTGGACTTTTTCCTGTGGAGATACCTGAAACAGCAGGTGTATTCGACCCCTCCACAAACATTGCAGGACCTTAAACGACGCATTACGGACGCTTGTGCCAACGTGTCACGCTCTATGCTCCAACGTGTGCAACGTGAGATTCAAACGAGGATCCAAATGTGTATTGCAGATGACGGTGAGAAGTTTGAACATCTCAAATAAAGGTATATTGTAAAAATTAGTTTTTTTTTTCTTTCTCAGATCCTTTTGTCACGTCACAGTGTAGGAAATCACGAAAAACAATGCGCGTTTTAACCGTTGTAGTCTTCTCATTAATGTCCACAAGGTATCTTTTCGTACTAAATCGATGATTTTCTACAACTTTGTAAATCACTTTTTTTCCCTATCTCGTTCCGTTTCGAGATAGGAATGCTAACTCTGCAGTTTTCCACCAGGTGGCGCGGTAGGTGGTTTCATTGAGTAGCGCATGGATACTTTACTGTACCTAGACACCACTTTTATGAATATAGCAGCAGCCGTTCCGAAGTTAAGAGGGTGGGAAGGGACTTTAGTGGGCATACTGTATATATATATTCATTCTTTGGCCCGTATTCTTGGGATACATGCTATCCCATCCGCAAGGAAAAGTTTAGTAGAATTGCAGACATTTTTGGAAAATTGTATATTTATTTTTTTTTTAAAACATAAAAATTTCAAAAACTACAGAACTTTAAAAAAGTAGAAAAGTTAAGAAATTTGAATATAATTTTTTACACAGTAAAAATAATTTCTAAATCATTCTTTGAGCCTTTATTCTAGCAAATTGTTTGATTGCATCTCTCTAATTTATTGTTTTTCGTACCGTCTTTTCTGTAGAAATGACTGCCAGATCATTCAATCGGCCCCCGTGATACCGGAAAGACAAAGAACAGCGCCAACAGCTTGTCCAACATACAAAGACATCTAGTGTCCGAAGCTTTTGAGCGCCATTAGTCTTCGCTGGCCGGTGTATTGTTCAAACCCGTTGTCAATCTATTGACTCAAACTTCGGAAACTTTGTGTGCTGAAGGCTAACACCTTATACAACCATCACAGGTAATTATTTTTATTGTCAATATGTTGGTTAGATTGTGGAGCAATATAACTTTTGTGTAGTGATATTTCAGAGAGATATGAGAACATAACCTAAATATCGAAAGGTGACGGGGTTACTTTGTGACACATCGACACTATCACAAAATAACCCACAAAGTCGACCCACTTCCTCCAGCCGCTCGATGTCGCATTTTTCCGTCCTCTAAAATAGCACTGGAGAGAAAGAAGTGTTGACTATCTGGGAAAAATAACTACCCGAATGAGAAGAATGTGCCTAAAGACGAATTTCCTCATTTTCTTAAAGAACTGATGGCTGCCCTGGGCACCCGAGGTCTCTTTGATATCAAAGATAGAGATAAATCTATCCAATATTTGTAATGGGTATATATAATTGTGCATCAAGCTTTTAACCCTCAAACCGGCCCATGAATTTGTTGCCACAATCAGGACTATCTGTCAAATTGATCCCCAAGCCTAAAAAGCTGTTATTTTTGCGTTATTACGATGGAACTGCATGTTGATATTGTGCACAGGGTTGTTTGATTTATATTAGTGATGAATGGTGAGGGAAAAAATCCTCTACGCTTATTTATTCAATTTATTTAATTTATTTTGATCTGGTATCTACATCATCAAATCCTTGGGACTCTTAAAAGAATTGCACTGTGTTTCTCAGACATAATTGCTCGAAAAATTAGCCTGCCAGTGATTGAGGTAGAGAAGAGTGATGTCAAGGCTTCACAGGATACTTTAAAAATCGCACAGAACACTGAAATCCCTATCAGGACCGGTTGGCCTTTTATTGCTCAGTGGCAACAACAACCGTACCGGTCATTTTGACCGCCATACTTTTACAAAATTGCAACTTAAAGGCAAATGGCGAGCATTTGTGAAACCCTGATGTGCTCTCCCAGCCAAGCCTTCACGCCTCTCCCCACCCCTTAGTTCCACCGCTGCCGGTCATAATGACCGGTGGGCCGGTTTGAGGGTTAATAAGCGTTTTGCTGTCAAACTTTGTGTCAAGTAATTTTTCCTCTTGGATTTCAAGGCGAAAACAGAACAATCGGCGGGGCAACTTTGTGCCACATTTTAACTTTAATTTCTCAATGGTAATTAAAGAACCGGGTTAGCGCAATACATTACTACGTAAGGAAAGGATGTACCAATGTTTTGCAATTGTTTGCTTTGGGTTGCTTTTAAAACTGATCGGCTGGCACAGGAAAAAACTTAAAATCCGTCACAAAGTAAATCTATATTACGGCATTAAGGTGTTTTTTCGTTATTCGTTAAGATTTTTGCATTTTCACTGTTTGAATTTGGCGCCTGTTTCAATTCGGCTCCTGAGGCGAACGTCTCGTCGCCTCACCTATATGAGATTGGCTTTGGACGATAAGAAGCACGCATAAAAAAAATCTTTAGCAAATTAATTTGGAGGTGAATGACGAAATGGGTTCAATCTGACTACAATTCAATAAAATAACTTCAAGTTATTTAACTTCAAGTATTTTTAGAAAAACTAATTTAACTTCAAGTATTTTTAGAAAATGTGCTGTGTATTATTTTATTTCTATTTTTATCACTTTCAATAAGAAAAATTATGTTTTTAAAATTCTGGGTTTTTTTTTTTCATTACAACCTGGGTTTTTATTTAGATGCTCTCTGGGTTTATTGCATTTCTCACGTTAGGAGCTGTGCTGTGGGTAGCTGTCTCATACAGAGAACTAGATTAGGCTTCAGCGATCAAAGGCTCGACAAATCACTCTGATGGCTGGTATAAAAGAGAAAAAATCTCAAACACAAGTAGTTCACAAAGGAGCACTGCACTTGTAAACGGAACCAAAACAACCACCGGCAATAAACATCTCCACAATCGGGGACAATGTAAATTTCGATGGAATTTGACGAAAAATGAAATAAAGAATGTCTTCTAGTGCCGATTATCGGTCTTATTCAGACGCCCATTTCAATTTTTCTTTGTTCAAAATCCTTCAGAAAAAAAAAGTTATAGGTTGCGGTTTTGAATTTCAAAGAACTCTACTAAGCACGTAAAAAGGCCCTGTCAATGACATTTTGGTGTCTCAGTTTTTCTTTTGGTGTGTTTGATTTTTTTTCCCCTTCACATAAATTTTTATTTGCCTCGAATTTATTCTAAAAGTAATTTCGATTCCTATCGTTGTATCGGTAAAATCGGGAAAAATCTATAATTCAAAGTAGGAAAAACGGTGCACTATAGAACAGTGGTGAGCAAATTGGGGGTTGCGACCCACTGGTGGGTAGTGAAAAAGAACTGGATGGGTCGCGGATACTTTGTAGTAAATTTGTCAAATTGTATCATAACATTAAAAAAAATCTTTAAATTTTTTATAATTATTAATAATTTCTTGTAATTATTTTGTTCAATTATCATATTTTTAATATTTTTATTTATACTTTTTATATGTTAAAAAATATGATATTGAAATATAAGAAGCAAAACAGTTTTCTAAAAAACAAGTGCAGATGGTAAGCAAGACATTTTTTAACGTAGGATTACGTTCCTCTGAAATGGTCCTCCGGAAATCAAAATTTCAGATGCCCTGCGTCGCGAGTTATAATTTTGGCAGTGCGCCAAACCTAGTCTGTATCGCTTGGGCAAGCACTAAACAGTTAAACAGAAAAGTACCGAAATGCGTCAATATATATATATATATATATATATATATATAGAGAGAGAGAGAGAGGGGGGGAGAGAGAGAGAGAGAGAGAGAGAGAAAATTTTGCACCCTGGGGCATTTTGTATTTTTTTACAATATTTTAAAATTAAAATTATTCGTGTGAAAAAAATCTGGTCTGGTATGTTTTAAGTGCTTCTAAAGTCCTTTTGTGGTGCAAATTTATAAAATGAATCGCGTTGCAAGGTGCAGAAAAGTTCGGTCTATCTGAAAATACCATTTTTATTAGATTATCGGCATTTATGTAGCTGTCAATAGTAGACACATTTTCTCAATAGATTAACATTGAGGTGAACGAATCCAATAGGGTGAGTACACAGCAGCCTTAAACAAGAATACATAACAGTTTAGAAAATAAATCATATCCTAGACGCAATGTTATTTACAATCACATGCATTTTCTAGAAGCATAGTCGGTGAAATAACCTCTCCCTAAATTCAAATACATAATAAAATTCGTTGAACGGAAAAAATAGCGTTCCCTCCCCCGTTCAGGTATTCTAAAAATTCCATATTTGTCTATAGTCACCCCAAAAAGGGATAAAAACATTAATGGTAACTACGCAGAACTCCAAACATCTTTAATCATATTTTATCGTGTATAATGTTTTGCGAATGATAGGATTCATTTTAAATTCTATTACTGCCATCTCAGAATGAATAATCTTTATTTGCTTAAAATACATTTAATTTTCAGGGAAACAACTTGTGTAGCTCGGTAATATGAAAAGACAGAAGGTTATATGAAAAGACCGGTAAATATTCGAGAATTTTTAAAAGACTGGTAAAAAATTGTCGAACGCATTTTTTCATGTACTCAGACAGGGTACTTCTCAAAATAATTATTAATAATCAGTAATCCTGATTCTTGAATTGCCAACGACCCGATTTTTTTATATTTTTAGTTAAAATGTCTCAAAGTAAACATTCACTAGAGTGCAATATTGAAATTGAATATTTCATAACTTGTGAATACTTCTAGGTGACCTTGTTGTTTATTAAAGATAACAAAAGCTTGAAACAGGAAATGTAAAAATAAATATTATCATCTGATAGGCATTTCAATATTATCAATATATTTAAGTTGCTAAGCCTATTCTTTTACGGTCCGTGAGAGAGAACTACTGAAAACTGTCTTAAACGAAAGATTTTAATCTATAGATGTGTCAAATTTGGTTTTTGTAACCGCAATTTCTATTAATTATTGATAATTTATATATGTATATAAATTTATATACTAGCTGAAATCCCGCACTTCGCTAAGGAGTACATTCAAATTAAATACAACGGTCAATGTATGCAATTAATGCCAAAAAAATAAATATATATATTTATAATAAATACGTCGATCAATGCATACAATTGATGTAAATATATATACATATATATATTTATAAAAAAATCGTAAGGGATATTTATTTTTGTTTTTGGATAATATCCAATCATCTGCTGCATTAGAAAGAAAAAAAAAGTAGTTTAAAATTTAGTTTTTATGCACATGACGATAAATTTATTTAAAGTACCAGAAAAAGAAATCATGTGATCAGCATTTAACAAGTTAAATTCTAAAAATTAATCTTTAAAAATTCTCCAAAAATCAGGAAATGGAGGTAAAGATTTCATTTTGAAGGAATTTTTATGATCTCTCTCGTGATATAAATTTTATAACCCTCAAATTATTATTTTAAATGCAAACTTAAAAAAAGTTACTAAAACAGCTTAAAAATTTAATTTTAAAAATCTAAGAAGAATTTTTCAAAAATCTTTCTTAGTGCACCCCTACACCATAAGAAGAATCGCCATGCAAAATTTCAGCCCTTTAGGTCCAGTGGTTTGGTCTGTGCGTCATCTGTCAGTCAGTTAGTCAGTCAGTTACGGAACTGTTATACATATACAGTCGAACCCCGTTATAACGAACTTCAAGGGACAAGTTTTGTTCGCTATATCCAGTGGTTCGCTATATCCGAGCCATTACTACTAATGTTAGATTTCACAAAATGTGTAACTCATTAGTTGCTATGTATATTCAATAATGATTTTTGAAAGAATGATATTAAAAATTATCATTAATGAATTAAATTGACTAAAATCGATTACATTAAATTAACACAATACTAATTAAATTAACTAAAAATGAAGACAAATGGAAATAAATTGATTTTATCTTTAATAGTTGCTCACTGTTTTGATACAGATATAATCGGTAATCTTCTGCTGACGTGATGCCGATTTCAAAAACATTTTATTTTTTTCTTTGTCCAATACATCAAATGACTCTAACACTCTTTCTTCCTATCTTCCTATGTTTGTGTTGACAAAAACTTACTAATTACACTCATCGCTGCTGTAGCATCTGAGGTGGTGGAGATTTCGTCATTTATGTGCTCCTCTTCATCAGCATCAGATGCAGAATCTTCGATTTCAGAATGATTCATCTTAATTTCTTCCACCATATCTTCATCAGTCGGATTTTCACATGTAATGACTTTATTATCACATGTTTCGAACAATTGCATGCCACAATCTGAGAATGATGAAATTTTGTGCTTTTCTATCCACATCGCGATAAGTAAATCTTCATCATCTTGTTCTTCAACATTCTTTGCTTCTTCAACATTCGTTGTATCTTCAACATTCTTAAAAAGTTCGAAAATTAAAAAACATTCAGTTGTCGACTGAAACAAATGTTCGTTATAGCCGATTCTTAAGATTTCGGAGGTTCGCTATAAAAGGATAAATTAGCATTAAATACAATAGGAAAACGGCGGGACCAAAATTTTTGTTCGTTATATCCGGGAGTTCGTTATATACCAGGTTCGCTATAACGGGGTTCGACTGTATATAGATTTGCATTTTTTAAAACGAAAAATGCCCCAATTTTTAAAATTTCTTTCTCTATTACGGAACAAAATTTTTTTTTAAATCTTTCAATCCAAGACGGCAATCCTTGGACACATTTTCTCCATAGGTTCTCATTTAATTCGTAAATTTTAGGGTCAGAGATAAATGTTTAACCAATCGCAGATCTTAACACCATTTTGATGAGCCCTGTGATTATTTATTCCCAACAAGTTTTTCAAATAAGAACTAAAACATCACTTAGTGTAATTTTTCCAGTTATTTGGCTGACAGACGAAAAACAAAACAATGCAACAAAATTAGGAAATCCTGAAAATCAACAAAAATGAAAATTATCAGACATTATAACGTGTTTGAATAAAAAAAACGTAGTAAATGATCGACAAGTATTCTTCAACCAATGGGAAACCAGCAATTATTGACCTAGATATATAATTTCGAAATTTATTCTCTTTTGCCAAAGTCTAATTTCCCTTCACTTTTCTACAGTTATAAATTTTGCAGGCAGACTGTATTCATACCCCTGAAATATTCTTCAATATCATATCCTGTGTTTATACGACTGTTGACTTGAAATTTAAAAAAATTGTTAGCACTAGTTTTTGCAGTGTGTTGAAAACATCTCTCAACAGCTCTGAAATATGAGATATACTAGCTGAAAACCCGTACTTCGCTACGGAGTACATTAAAATTAAATGCAACGGTCAATGTATGCAATTAATGCCAATCTATATATATATATATATATATATATATATATATATATATATATATATATATATATATATATATATATATATATATATATATATATATATATATATATATAATAAATACAATGATCAATGTATGCAATCGGTGTAAAAAAAAACAAAAATATATTTATAAAAAATCGTAACGTATATTTTTATAGACAAAATAATTTAGAAGAAAATATTCAAATTAAATCTAATAGAACATGCTAAAGAATATAGTACAGTTAATATAGTACACTTTGAGGACCATTTCTTTTACTGTATTTTAATATTTTTTTGGGTAATGTCCAATCGTCTGCCGCATTAGCAAGAAAAGAAAAATATTTTTTTGTCTATTCCGTTATTATGCACGTGACGCAAAATTAGTTTGAAGTATCACAAAAAGAAAAGAAACCACGTGATCAGCATTTAATAAATTAAATTCTAAAAATGAAAATTTAAAATTCACTAAAATTCAGAAAACGGAGGTAAAGATTCGAAAAAGATTTCCTTTTAAAGGATTTTTCATGATCTTTCTCGTAATATAAATTTTATAACCCTCAGATTATTATTTTAAATGCAAACTTCAAAATTTACAAAAACAGCTTAAAAATTTAATCTAAAAAATCTAGAAGAATTTTTCAAAAATTTTTCTTAGTGCACCCCTACACTATAAGAAGAATCGCTATGCAAAATTTCAGCCCTTTAGGTCCAGCGGTTTGGTCTGTGCGTTATCTGTCAGTCAGTTACGGAACTGTTTTTTTATAT
Organism: Dolomedes plantarius; assembly: GCA_907164885.2. NCBI lineage: Eukaryota > Metazoa > Arthropoda > Arachnida > Araneae > Dolomedidae > Dolomedes > Dolomedes plantarius. Next base: position 50,924,778 of record OU015499.1, on the reverse strand, counting down.
ATATAGATGAAAGATGTATTAATTGTTAATTTAACTTAGTTCATTTACGGCAACTAGTATTTTGTATTGGCCAAAATCAACAAAATCAATGTTTATTTATTTATTTTATTCATTTATTTTTTTAAGAGTGAAAATTCACCAGATGACTAAAATTTACATAGTATGACCTTCTTTAGTATAGCAGAAAGGAATTTAAACAGTAAGGTTTTCTAATAAGAACAAATTGAGAAAATAATTCAAGAAGATGTTCAAAGAACTACTAATAAAATACACTATCTGGTCAAAAGTATCCGGACGCCCAGTGGTACGGACTCGGAGGGTCCTGAGGCATATATTAATATGATGTTGGTCCTTCTTTTGCATCGATAACAGCCTGGACTTTCCTGGGGAGACTTTCCACCATTTTTTGATGGGTGTCCATAGGAACTGACTTCCAGGCGTTCATCATAGCTGAAGTGAGTGCTGGCAATGAGGATAGTCGATTTGGCTGGCTACGTAATCTGCGTTCCAATTCGTCAGTCCAGTTTTTGAACACCCATTTCGTCAAACCATTTCTGCGCAAGTCTCGATGTGTGAATGGAGCAGTTATCCTGCTGGAAGAGAAATGGACCTTCCCCGAAATATTGCCATAGAGTTGGGAGAGCAGCATTGTCCAGAATGTCCACATACATCTCAGAGTTCATGTTTCCAACCACAGGAACTAAGGAACCCAGGCAAAACCATGAAACCCCCCCCCCTTCCACCATGACGCTGCCCCCACCAAACTTAAGCCCGTCTGCACACGGAGCAACTCAAAAGAAACTGATAACTGACTCAAATCACAAACCAGTCCGTCCGGACGGAACCAGTCCGACGGAACCAGTTGCGTCGTGTGCGTGACTCCATTCAATTACATAGGTTGCGACTCATCGCGGACTGGTTTGTGATTTGAGTCAGGTATCAGTTTCTTTTGAGTTGCTCCGTGTGCAGACGGGCTAACAGTCGGCGCAATGCAGTCACGTAAGAAGAGCTCGCCGGGCATCCGCCAAACCTAGACGCGTCCATCGGACTGCCAGATTGTAAAGCGAGAGTCATCACTCCAACGAACATTTTACCACTTGTACACAATCCAATGACGGTGAGCTTTGCACCATTGCAATCGACGCCTCTCATTCTGGGAAGTGATGTTCGGCTTGTGAGCGGCTGAACGACCATGGAATCCCAGGTTTTGTAACTCTCGACGAACAGTCCTGCTGCTAACACTAACGCCTGATGAACTTTGTAACTCCTGAGTGATTTCAATCAACAAGGACTTGCTATTTTGTTTCACTACCCTTTTCAGAGTTCTACGGCTGCGTTCACTAATTTTTTTCGGCCTTCCACTTCGTTTGTCTGCAGTTTCACTGGCTCGACGTTTCCACTTCACAATTACATGACTTACAGTGGATTTTGACTTATGTAGAATGTCCGAAATTTCACGAACTTATTTCCCACAAAGGTGGCATCCTACTATAATGCCACGATCAAAGACACTAAGCTCCTTTGATTTACTCATTGTCTCACAAGCGCATAAATATGACCTGACAAACCACTACCAACACTTTTATAGCTTTCGGTTACGCATCAAATTACGTTACCTGCCAGATCGATTTCTTTAGGGGGGGGGGGGGGGTCCGGATACTTTTGGCCAGATAGTGTATCTCTTAATTTGATTTATTACTTTTTTCTTGCGACGAAATAAAAAATTAATTAATGTTATAACATTTTAAAAACTATTTAAATACTAAAATTATAATCCAATTATGATGTTTAAGGGGTAAGGGAAGACAATGATTATTAAATTAGGTCTTCAATATAGAAAGTTATGTAACACAGTTTTTAGAGTAATTTGGGTCATTTTTCACACATTTGTCAAACAAAATGTGTTACCATTATCATAACAAATGTGACAGTTTGTGTGTTTTATGACAATTGTATCAAATTGTTACGCGTCAAAAGGACATATCAAAAACATATCTTAACGTGTCTTAACGTATGTCTTTTTGTTTGTCTTTTATGACACGTCATTGTCATCTTGTATGTTTATATTAGGATGACTGTGTATTTCATATCTTGGGACAGTCATGACAATTGTGTAATACAATGAGTTATGTATTAAAAAATTTAAAGGCATAGATTTTTTTAAAAAAATTTTAACTTAATCATCAAACACAGACACACAATGATACTGTTAACACTCCTTAATTAACTGCACTGCTTCAGTGACAAAAAATAATTTAAAATATTTATAAAAAACATGAGATATAGTTTAATAATAAAAAACTTTGGAAAATTATTTAATTTTCACATTTTTTAATCCAAAGGGTAGCCAGCAGTTATTGTACAAAGTCTAAAATCTAAGTTTAATCTCAATTACTTTCTAAATGTGTTTCCCAAATGTAAATTTGGTGCCTTTTTTTCAGTAGTTATTACACAAACAGACTGTGGTCAATCCTAAGAATAATGTTCGTATTGGCAATTCACTTTTAATGGGACACTACATCTTGAAAATGGTTAAAAATCGATTATATATATATATATATATATATATATATATATATATATATATATTAATTTGAAACCCGGATTTATTCTGAACAATTTGGTACCACTTTTTTGTGATAGGATAATTACATCATAATATATTAAAATAATTGTGAAAATCCAAACCATGATTTTTAGCTCTCTATTCTAAAAAAAAGTAACTCCCGCTGCCGCCGCTGTCAAAAGCTTGTCACGCTATCCAAAACCGCTGGGGGTATGGGGTCGAGAGCGATACCAATGGATGCAGAAAAATGGACGGACCAAAGTAAGACATGTCTCATCTTCGTCGGAGCTTACGTTTTTTTTTATTATTTTATGTTTTGTGGGAAAGTATTGACTTTTTTAGCATGTTTTTATTAACTCGCTTTCTTGTTTGTGTGTGTGTTTATCCAGTACAAATCTTGCAATCAATTTTTAATTAACGTCCCGACTAGCTAGACATTTGAAACTTTTAGAATAGCTCAGAACACGATGACAATGCATTATTTTAATACGTTTAGCCATCTTTAAGCAGTATTGAATTCATTTTCAGTTAATTTTGTTTTGTAGACTGGTGCAGCCATCTATCGGCCGGGACTTGAACGAAAAGTTAAACGCAAGTTAACTTCCAATTAACTTCATTTTCTTTCAAGTTGATGGGATAAATCATCAAAAAAATTTAAAAAAGTATTTATTAATACATAGAATTGTCAAGTTTATATGATTCAACAGAAAATTTAAAAACATGGTATATAAAAAGTTCTTTTTATATCGTAATTATTTATTCATCTTCAGATTACTATAACTCGCCAAAAAATGATCGTAGAATTTTGATCTTTTTGCAATCTAAGACTACAAACATTTCTTTTTCAAACTAGACACCTCATTTGTTTAAAAATATTTTAAAATAGACTATTATTTTTATAAAAAAATGAAACACAGTTTTTCAAGAAATATCGACCCATATGTGGATGTAATATCGATGGTCCTCGAGTTTTTATCTTACAAAGAAAATATTTACATCATCTGGAAGCTGAAAGCTTTTTTATTCATATAAACCTCATTTCAAGTCTCTATCTTTAAATGAATTTTAAAGCTGATAATTCAACAGTGATGAAAAGCCCTTCGCATAAGGGTGACAACAGTAAAGGGATGGAAGCTGTTACATTGCCCGAGAATCACCCCTATGTATCTCGCTATTAGCCCTAACAGAGGAAAGATGCAAAAGTAATTTAAAAGCAACTAAAATCAAATTCAGTTTATATTATATTCTTTTCATAATACTTTATATTCAGTTTATATTCAGTATTTCTTGCTTTCAGTTTATATTATATTCTTTTATCCGTGTTTACTATAGCATTGATTTTTTAATTTTGCTACTATAAGACGTGTATTGAAAAAAAATACAGCCCCGTGCATAAAGCGAGTGTAGCTAGCCTAGGGGCGAAGCCCCTAGTAATAAATAATAAATGAAAAAAACTAGCTGAATACCCGTGTTTCACTATGGAGTACATTTTAGGATAATTACAATGAAAAAATAACGAATTGATTTTTAGAGGATTTTCTTATAAACAAAATTTTTGTTTCTTCATTGGGCTGAACTAATATTACCAGGCTCGTCCGCGAACTTACGCGTAAGCAAGCTACGTATACCTGACCGTGGGAGAAACAATTTTCTCTTAAATTTACGTCAGCGTATTTTAAATTTTGGCCTTGAGACTATTTATCGTCATGGCGAAGCATACTTTGAAAGGAAATTGCAGTTTTATATATAGGTTTTATTTAATATCATAAAACATACTAATTTGAATTAAGTTATTTAAAAACTCCCGTCTCAATTTGTCTAGTGGTTAAGTTTTATCTTTTACCGTATTTTTAAATTTTTTTGTCAATTTATTTCGTTCTTATGCACGTGACGCAAAATTAATTTAAAGTATCACAAAAAGAAAAGAAATATCGTGATCAGCATTTAATACATTAAATTCTAAAAATTAATCTTTAAAAAATCACCAAAAATCAGAAAAGGGGGGTAAAGGCTCGAAAAAGATTTCATTTTAAAGGAATTTTTATGATCTTTCTCGTGATAACTTTATAACCCTCAAATTATTATTTTAAATGAAAACTTTGAAGAAAGTTACAAAAACAGCCTAAAAATTTAATTTAAAAAAATCTAAGAAGAATTTTTCAAAAATCTTTCTTAGTGCACCCTTACACTATAAGAAGAATCGCCATGGAAAGTTGCAGCCCTTTAGGTCCAGCGGTTTGGTCTGTGCGTTATCTGTCAGTCAGTCAGTAACGGAACTGTTTTATATGTATAGATTTGAACTTTTAATGTATTTATCTCAAAATATGATTTTCTGACATTGTGCGAATGATATTTCAAAAACCATTTGAGATAAAGGCTGGAAATTCTCTACACACGCTTATGTTAACCTGTTTCATAAAATTACCTAAAAGCTTAGAGTTTTCTTAGGTAATAAAAATTTTACAAAAGGTTTCATGGGAAAATTTTTGTGAAAAGAATATTTTTTTAATTAATTGTTAATTATAAATATTAAAAATGATGGTAATTAAAAGATTCTACGTCAATATATTAAACCAAATGTTTCTTTAAATTAATGTGTTTAATGTTGATAAATTAAAATTAACATCAGTTATCATACGCGCTTTGACACAAGGTAATTATGAAAACAGGAAAGCAACATGTGTACGCAATTAAAATTTTCTAATTAATTTAAATAATTTACATCAATATGACATTTTTGTTACAACAAGTTATGTTTGATCTAACAGTCCAGAAATTTTCATTAAAATTGTTTCATTGATTAATCTATATATATAAAACGCGTAGGTATGCGGCACAAAAATCGACGATATTTCTTCATTCCCAATGGCAACGGCTGCAACTACCAGATGTAAACATTAGCGGCCAACCGCGTGTGTGCAATAGCACGTAATTTGGTACAATTTAATTGCCGTATTTTACTCGTGAATAAATTTAATTTATTCACGAGATAATTTTAATTTTTCCATTTGTTCCATCGGTTTGTCTAAATGTATGTAAGAGAACAAACTTTTGACAAAATATGTTTAGACCTATCATATCCAGTGTTTAGTCAAGGACAGGTGTACGCAAGTCTATCTAGAGTCCGTTCTTTTGAGTCTGTCACTGTAGTATCGCCTACTTTTGAAATACTCAACTGTGTATATCAAGAAGTTTTAGGAATATCATAGTAAAATATTAATAATTTCATAATAATACCTTAATAGTAAGTAAGAGTTAATTTTCTACACTTTTTTTAGTACTTGCTGAATTTTTACTCCATTTTATAAGTGAAGAAATTTTCCTAGCAATTTTTATTTGATATGATTAAGTGTAGATATTCGAATTATGAACAATAGTACATACAGAGGGTGATGTAATCCACACTATATTTTAGTACTTGCTGAATATTTACTACTATTTTTAAGTGAAAAAATTTTCCCCCAACAATTTTTTATTCGATGTCATGATAGAGTGTAGATATCTTAATTTTGAAAAATAGTACATACAGAGAGGGATGTCATTTTTAAAATCATTGGTGTTGGGTTTCTCAGTCTTATATTTGACTCTGTTCTGAAGTAATGGGAATTCACATTTTTTAATCACGATGTTTTAGAATCAGCGTTATAGAGAATTTTGAAATGACTAAAAATTCAAAACTAATAATCCCTACTAATTTTGGAATCAGGTGATACCACTGACATTTCTCAAATCAACTTTGATCAACATTTGATGCACTTTATAAAAATGATTTATAAATTATAACTTATAATATATAACTTAATTTAATTCAATCACGGCAATTGCTTTGTATTGGTAAATTAATTTTTGTTGGGATAGTGTAAAATTCACTGGAATGGTAATTAGTATGAGGTCCTTTAGGGAAAAAATAGAAAATAGTTCGAGATTATTTTCATATCATGATTAATGAATATCACTCTGGTTATATTTTGTAGTAATTTTTCTGACAAACGAAAAATAAATGACTATTTCGTCAAATATTAAAAACTATTAAAATACTAAAGTTATCATTCAAACTATGAATTCTTTTGGAATAATATAACTAAAAAATCGCAAAGATCAATAAGCAGAAAGCAACAATTTATGCAACATATGCATAAATTTTGCTTGAATAATTTGGTTAATTTCTGAGTCTGTTGTTAAGTATTGGTTAATCTAATGTTAAGTATTGGTAATATAATTTCGTAAAATATTAAAAACTATTAAACTACGAAAGTTATCATTCAGGCTATGAATTACAGAGTCCTAAACTTGTTGAAAATAAGTTTTTACTTGATACTAGTCAAGAGGCAATGAAAAAATGAATGATGAATTGTGACAAACCAACTGCATGCCTACTTATTATGTTTATTCGCAAATCTTTCACAGTTGTTTATTCTCAGTTCTAGCAAAAAGTTTCCAATATAACTTTTATATGTTTAAAGGTTGATTTTAAAAAGTCCAAAACTTGGCGAAAGCAATTTTTTACTTGATACTATTCAAGAGGTTGTGAAACAGTGGATGATGAATTATGACAAAAACAACTGCTTGTCAACTTAGTATGTTTATTCGCAAATCTTTCACCGTTGTTAACTCTCAGTTCTAGAAAAAAGTTCTTCATACAACTTTAATGTGTTTAAAGGTTGATTTAACAAAATTTCTAATTTGTCGCAAATAATTTTTTACTAGTTACTTCAATAGGCTGTCAAACAATGGATAGTGAGTTATGACAAGAGCAACTGCTTGCAAAATGACAAGACAAAAATGGAAAATATTGAATTATACAGCGTTTTTTGTAAATCTTTTTAACTTTCACTAAGGCAGTTATTACTTTGTTTTTAAGTTAAGACCATTTGTTTGTTTTTCATATTCCAGTTTTAAAATTGTAAAGAATTGATGCGATTTGATTGACCAATACTTAACAACTGAAGTAAAAATTAGCCAGGTTACTCGCAAATGTAAAAATTTTGGCTTTTTGTTTATTAATCTTTGCAATTATTTCCTTATATTATTAAAACATATTTCATAGTTTGAATGATAACTTTAGTAGTTTAATAGTTTTTAATATTTTACGAAATTAAATTACCAATACTTAACACTAGATTGACCAATGTTTGACAACGGAAGTTAAAATTAACCAAATTATCCGCTCCTGTAAAAATTTTGGATTTTTGCTTATTAATCTTTGCAATTAAGCCCTTATATTATTCAAAACTATTTCATAGCTTGAATGGCAACTTTTGTAATTTAATAGTTTTTTATATTTTACGAAATTAGATCACCAATACTTAACACTAGATTGACCAATTCTTAACAACTGAAATAAAAATTAAAACTAAGTTACTCGTAAATGTTGTATGAATTTTTGCTTTTTGCTTATTAATCTTTGCAATTATTTACTTATATTATTCAAAAATAATTCATAGTCTGAATGATAACTTTCGTAGTTTAATAGTTTTTAATATTTTACGATCTATTAAACTATAAAGCGAACTATTAAACTAATTGTTTAGCTATTTCCCATAACAATTCTGTTAAGAGCTCTTTTGTTTAAAACTGAAAGGAACGATGTTGAGAGATTTGGGAATAAACACAGTTAGCAGATAAGCAGTTGTTTTTTGTCATAATACACTATCCTCTATTTTACAGCCTGTTGGCCAAAAATTAATAAAGGAAATCCATTGGGACAAATTTCGGACAGTGCTAAAACAACCTCTTAATTTGTTGTATTAAGGTTCCTGTGTGCTAACCCTATTGTATTCACTCAACGCAATGTTTACCTATGGAGAAAATGTGTCTACTATTGACAACTACATAAATGCTGATAATTCAATAAAAATGGTATTTTCAGATAGCCCGAACTTTTCTTCACCTTTCAACAGGATTCATTTTTATAAACTTCGTCCACCAAAGGAATTGATGAGCATTTAAAACACACTAGATAAGACTTCCACCCCCACCCCCTGAATAATTTGAAATTTAAAATATAATTTGCATTTTTTAAATGAAAAATGTCCCAAGGTGTAAAATTTCTTTGTCTATTACGGAGTACAATTAAAAAAGAAATCTTTCAATCCAAGTTGGCAATCTTTGGGCACATTTTCTCCATAGGTGAGCGAATCCAATTGATTTAGTACACAGAAACCTTAAGAGCTTTTGTTAGAACTAAAAGAAAATCTCCATAATTTTTTTTAAAAATTTCTCCATAAGTTAACATCGATGTGAGCGAATCCAATTGGTTTAGTACACAGAAACCTTAAGAGCTTTTGTTAAAACTGAAAGAAAATCTCCATAATTTTTTTTAAAAATTTCTCCATAAGTTAACATCGATGTGAGCGAATCCAATTGGTTTAGTACACAGAAACCTTAAGAGCTTTTGTTAGAACTGAAAGAAAATCTCCATAATTTTTTTTAAAAATTTCTCCATAAGTTAACATTGATGTGAGCGAATCCAATTGGGTTAGTACACAGAAACCTTAAGAGCTTTTGTTAGAACTGAAAGAAATCTCCATAATTTTTTTAAAAAATTTCTCCATAAGTTAACATTGATGTGAGCGAATCCAATTGGGTTAGTACACAGAAACCTTAAGAGCTTTTGTTAGAACTGAAAGAAAATCTCCATATTTTTTTTTTAAAATTTCTCCATAAGTTAACATTGATGTGAGCGAATCCAATTGGGTTAGTACACAGAAACCTTAAGAGCTTTTATTAGAACTGAAAGAAAATCTCCATAATTTTTTAAAAAATTTCTCCATAAGTCAACATTGATGTGAGCGAATCCAATTGGGTTAGTACGCAAAAACCTTAAGAGCTTTTGTTAGAAATGAAAGAAAATCTCCATAATTTTTTTAAAAAATTTCTCCATAAGTTAATATTGATGTGACGAAATCCAATTGGGTTAGTACACAGAAACCTTAAGAGCTTTTGTTAGAACTGAGAAGAAACAACTTTGAAAGATTGTCGAATACACGCATAAAGTCACAAGCTATGCTTTGACTGCTGGGCTACGGACATTCTCATCATGACAGACAATAACAGAAGAAAGAAACATTTCAAGCACCTGTAATTCCTTCCGGATCGTAGTAGACCCCCGTTTCTCCGAAATATCCCTCGTTCTCTGCGGACGTATACGGTATCGTGGTGGTGTAGTCCACAGACGGGGGTGGGCTGCTGTATTGAAGACTCATTTTGGGCTGGGAAAAAAAGCTTCCGAACAGTTCGAGGAACACTACTGACTAGAACATTACCCGCCGTGACACGACGATGCAGAATGCACGGTGCCGATCGCCTTTCTCTGCTTTCCCTTTTAGTCGGAGAAGTGGCGAAATAAAAGAAGCCGGGGGAGAAAAGAAAAAAAGAGAAGTAATCGAACGGGGTAAGTGATCCGTTCAATTTTCGGGACCGGCGAGGCGTGACCATGATTACTCGACGCGGTATTCTCGTGATTAGCGAAGATTTAACGCTGGAGTCTTCGAGAAAGTTTCATTCGAGGGCTTTGCCTTTGAGAATTATTAATGAATTTTGTTCGTGTTATCAGAAGAACGATCTGTGTGTGCAAATAATATTTTATAGAAACAAAAACAGCAAAAGAGTGAGGCAGTTATAAATAATGCACAATCAACTAAAATGAGACAGCTAGTTAAGGTAGTCCAATCTTTTAGGATTCTAAAACTGCTTTACCTTTATTCGTACGATCATTGGAGGAGAATTTATGGCCGATTGAATAAACCGAAAGCTATAAGACCGGAAGTAGCATCTTTAAATGCATTTTCTAGAAAATTCACTTTTCAGTTACTTTTGTAAACGAAAAGCTAATCATTTAAAAAGTATTAAATATATATCAATGAAATTTTGCGACAGTGTTTTTCATATTACTAACTATGTTTTGACCTAAAAGCTCAGCTGTATGGGTCAATTGAATCACTCTACTGGTACCTATAATTATAAAAAGATAATTTTTTTTTCAATCTGTGTTTTTTCACTCTTTTGGTATATTTCAGTGATTTTCGGAAATGTTTTAAAACTTTTACTTCAGAACACAGGTAAGTGTCACAGTAGTATATAGTACGAAAGAAATTAAAATATATTTTGTTGAATGGACTGTAAGGTTTCTATAAAGTTTATAATTATGATAAGATTTTGTTGTGGAATCGGGTCTGAAGTGTCAGATTCTAAGTACAAAAGACAAGTACACAACAAAGTAAGACAAAGTACTAGTTTCTTTTGTACTAAAATAGTACAAAAGAAATTAAAATATATTTTGTTGAATGCACTGTAAGTTTTTCTATAAAGTTTATAATTGTGATAAGGTTTTGTTGTGGAATCGGGTCTGAATTGTCAGATTCTTCATGGTGCTCTGGTCTCGCATCTCTATGAGATCATCGACTGTGAGCTCCTCGAGATGGGAATCCAACAGCTCGTTAAAACCATCTCCATTGACTTCCATATCTAATTGCCTGGCAAGATCGACAACTTCTTCTATCACACGAGCGAAATTATCAATTTCAGGCGTTGTTTCCGTCTCGTTTTTTAAAAATATTGGACAAAGTTTATGAAAGACAATATTTAAAGTTTTTGGGGGAAATTTCATTGCAAGATTTAAAATGGGGGAAAACGGGTAAAATCAAAAACCGCGTAACTCCGAATTAGCGTAAGTTGGGGTAGCGTAAGTCGGGGTATTAATTTACTATAATCATTTAGTATAAAAATACGGATTAATGATTTTTCCCAACTATGCTAAAACGTGTTTTTTAACGTAGGATTACGTTCCTCCATAACAGTCTGGAAAGCAGAATTTCAGACGCTAAAACCTTCCGTCCGTACCTTGAGACTTATAACTTTGACAGCGTGCCAAACACTGTCAATATCGCTTGGACAAGCAACAAGCAGTTAAACAAAAAAGTAACAAAATGCATCAAAATTTTCACATTCATATATTTATATATATATACATACGTATATATATACATACGAAAGAGCTAAGCAACGATAAGTAATTCTACGTTAATAACCCGTGGTAATTTCGTTAGAAGAGACTACCTGATTTTTTTTTCAAAGGATAATTTTTGTAAATGTTTTAGATAATTAAAAAAAATCTAAGAATTTTCTCCCTTCCAATTTTAACTACTTTTATAAATTGTAAAATTTTCTTTTTCTTTATCTTTGAACCCCGTTATAAAGGGCTAAAGTCAAAAACAGTGATTTAAATATACCAAGTGACTTGCTTTATACCAATCGCAGAACTATAATTTCGACCTGAGTCTTTTTTAGAAAGAAATGTAATTTTGTATACAAAATTGATAGACTTAAGCCTTTTATACCAATCAAAAGATTCTTGTTTTTTTACTAATACTAACAAATATCTAAAAATCACTGTTTTTGACTTAAGCCCTTTATACCGGGTTTCAAAAATACTCTCTTTGGGTTTATATGCTTGTTGACTAGTTATAAATTTTTGCTTTTACCATTTCTTCCGAGAATAACATACCTAACCAAAGTAACTAATTGGCTACCATAATTTATTTGAACAAAGATATGTTTGTGGTACAAAATATACAAAGAGGTAATCTGGTTTTAATTTATGTTAACGGTGTATTTTCATGTCAAAGAATGTTACTTATGTTTAAACTAGCTGAATACCCGTGCTTCGCTACGGAGTACATTCAAATTAAATACAACGGTCAATGTATTGAATTAATGCCCCAAAAAAATGTATTGATAATAAATGCAACGGTCAATGTATGCAGTTAATGCCAAAAAAATATATTTATAAAAAAATCGTAACGGATATTTTTATAGAGAAAGTAATATAGAAGAAAATATAAATTAAATCTAATAGAACATACTAAACAATATAGTACAGTTAATATTGTACAGTCTGAAGAACATTTCTTTTACTGTATTTTAATATTTTTTTTGGTAATGTACAATTGTCTGCTGCATTAGCAAGAAAAAAAATATCTTTTGTCTATTTCATTATAATGCACGTGACGCAAAATTAATTTAAAGTATCACAAAAGAAAAGAAACCACGTGATCAGCATTTAATAAATTAAATTCTAAAAATTAATCTTTAAAATTTCACCAAAAATCAGAAAATTGAGGTAAAGATTCGAAAAAGATTTCATTTTAAAAGAACTTTAATAATCTTTCTCGTGACATAAATTTTAAAACTCTGTGATTATTATTTTAAATTCAAACTTAAAAAATGTTATAAAAATTTAATTTTAAAAACCTAAGAAGAATTTTTCAAAAGCCTTTCTTAGTGCACCCCTATACTATAAGAAGAATCGCCATGCAAAATTTCAGCCCTTTAGGTCCAGCGGTTTGGTCTGGGCATTATCTGTCAGTCAGTCAGTCAATTACGGAACTGTTTTATATATATAGACTAGATTTATTACCCGGCTTCGCTCGGGATTAACAATCTTTGACATTTTGCCCTTACTTCTGCAGGATTAAAAGTTGCTCTCTTCTTTTTGGGCATTTTAAAGCTTTAATTTACAGCTAGTCAATAATGTTTGAATGGATTTATTATTATAGGAAAAGAATCAATAATGCTTAAATGGATTGAGAACACATTCAATATTAAAAAACAGCAAATCTGATAATTATTATTGAAAAAGTATATACACATATTTCATGCTCGGAATTCTTTCTCAAAACTAAATCATCTGCTACGTTTCAATGCCACTTTCAGACTTCTTAATTAGAATATACATGTATTTCATGATTGTAATTCTTTCTCAAAACTAAATCGTCTGCTATGGATTGAGAACACATTCACTGAAAATTAATCACTTTCGATCTTTATATTTTCATATTTAAAAAGAAATATTAGGCGTTGCCCGTATATGAAAATAATATATCAAATTCATTCTTGCATGCGCCAATATATCATTAAATCATGTTTTTAATTCATGTCTATTTATTTTTTCGCAAATGTTATAATTTAATTGGCAACAATAAAATGTTACAATGGTTTTGAACAAAAATATCCGTTGATATCGCGCAAACTTGTTCTAACATAATTCGGGAATGGAACGTCGTAGCGGGATGAAAATAGTCGCATTTATCCTGATTTTCCAAGCACATTAAATCGTGTAAATTTCATCAAGGTAGGGCTCACGGTTCTTCAGTTTTTGTGACTCACACATACATACACGACCCATTTCCCGTTTCTGCTTTATATACGTATAAGATGAGCAGTGACTTACATCCATATTTGCAAGCTCAATCGTAAGAAAAGGCCAGCTTTGAGCAATTGAGAATCGTTTCAAAATATTGTAACCACTAACTGTACATCATCAAGTGTTATAATCTGTAAAAAAATTAAGATATTTTAAAATCAAGTAAAAATTATAAAAATTTTCAAACGTTTTGACGCCCGTGGTCATTCAAGCGTTTACTCTGGCCAAGTAGAGCCGTGTGTCGACTGAGAACAAAATGTTTTTAATAGTTATTTCTCGACATTTTCTTCTACAGTTAATAATTTTTGTGTTTTCCTTTAAATAATAAAAAAAATCGCTGTAATTGAACACGTGAAAACACAAATCCGAAAAAAAAATATGTTTTGTAAAGCATTCATATATTAATATGAATGCTGCAAGCAAAATGATAGAGATAAACTGTAGGAATTTGTACATTATTCGCCACTCTGAAGTAATTTCAATAAGGCAGTTGCACGCAGCATGTCACATCTCAACTCGTGCAGAAACGAAGGGCAAAATGTTTGTTGGTAATAGCATAGACATACTAAGACACCCTCGTTATGGCTCTTTTAGGAGTTCCTGGGCCAAAGGTTTTAACTCCAGTGATGAAAATGATTAATTTGAATAAGGATGCTTGTAAAAATGGTTAGTGGAGGTTTAAGATAAATTTACTTTACAATAGATTATTTTGATGAGTAAAAAGGAGTTAAATTTAAATGAACTATTAACTAGGAGTAGTTAAATTATAAAATAGTTTAATTAAAAGTTAGAGAACCATAAAAAGTTAGAAAACACAGAAAATATTTTAATTTAATTTTAATATTTTTTAAAAATTCTATATTATTTGTGTTTTTTATATTTTTATCTTGATTTTTATTTATTATTATTTAATATTTTATTTTTTATTTTATTTGTTTTGATTAAATAAAAAGATTTACACAGAAAAAAAAGAAAGGAAAGAAAAGGTTCTTTAGGAGGCGATCAAGAAAGAAACAGTTGTCCTACCATAGAAAAAATCAACAGGAAAACGCGAGATAGACTACTAAAACTCATACAGAAATGCTTGCCACAGCTCCACATGTAAAGCGTATGATATCCATTCTCTGCCCTTTGTTTTTCACGTGGTCGTATCGGTGACGTTGCATGAAATTGTCTTACATGTTTCCACCTCAATTTTCTATTTCCGCAAATGCTGACATTCTATAGATCTAAGAAGTTCCCCCAGCGCCGAGAAATTACTGCCAGTATTAAATTAATTTTACGTAAAATAGACATCATGAGTTTATCAACTTGAACCAGTGCCGGACTACTTCTCCCCTCTCTCACATTTTTTTAACGTAGGATTACGTTCCTCCATAACGGTCCTCCGGAAAGCAAAATTTCAGACGCTCGCCAAACCCAGTCTGTATTGCTTGGGCAAGCAGTAAACAGTTAAATAGAAAAGTACCAAAATGCGTCAAAATTTTGACATACATATATGTATATACGAGGGATGATCAGAAAGTAAGGTTACAAAGCCTGCAAGGAAACGTGTACATTTTATTTCATAAAACCAATATAGCCAACTGATAGTACATACATTAGGTTATTTTTCGACATAGTCTCCATATCGGTTTAGGCACTTGTCGCTTCGTGGGATGAGTTTGAATATTCCCTCCTGGTAAAAATCCTGTCCTTGCGTGTTCAGTCACGTTGTGGCGAAGTGTTTTACCTCCTCGTCTGAACCGAATCTTCGGCCCCCAAGGTCCACCTTAAAGTGAGGAAAGAGATGGAAGTCGCTTGGAGCGAGGCCCGGGCTGTAGGAAGGGTGGTCGATGATGTCCCAGCGAAATTTCTTCAACAGCGTGGTGGTCCTCTGGGCTGTATGAGGTAGCGCGTTGTCGTGAAGGAAGATGCTGGCGGTGAATTTCAGCCGCGCTTACATATTTCGTTCACAGAAATCGAATAACTGAGCGGATTTCTTCGCGAGACCAGTTTTCCAAACGAGTCGCCATTTCTGCTAACCTTCCACTAGCCCTGTAGGTCGCGGGTAGGTGAAACTCTTCACAGTTAGCGACCGCATGTATTAGAATTACCGCACACAACTAATTTCTGTATAAAAGACGAAACTCCAGAAATATCGACCTTGTAACCTTATTTTTTGATCACCCCTTGTATATACATACGTACATATATATAAATACATATATACATAACAGATACATACATATATACATACAAAAGAGGTAAGCAACGATAAGTAATCCTACGTTAATAACCCGCGGTAGTTTCGTTAGAAGAGACTACCTGAAATTTTGTTGTTGGTTTTTTCACTCGTTAGGACAACTGTTTCTTTCTTGATAGCCTCTTAAAGGCATTTTTTTCTTTTCTGTGTGTGGGGGGGGCTCTTTTTATTTAATCAAATCAAATCAAATATAAAATAAAAATAAAATATTGATTAAAAATAAATAAATAAATAAAAATCAAGATAAAAATTGTAAAAAACACACAAATAGTATGGAAGTGGAAAAAAATATTAAAATTATATTTAAATGTTTTCTGTGTTTTCTAACTTTTATGTTTCTCTTACTTTTAATTAATTACTCCCAGTTAATATTTTGCTTAAATTTAACTTCTCTTAACTCCGCACAATAATCCATTGTAAAGTAATTTTATCTTAAAACCTCTACTAATTAATTTCATGAGCATCTTTATTCAAATTAATCATAGTCGTCACTGGAGCTAAAGCCTTTGGTCCTAGATACTCCGGCCTCTATGGATATAAGAAGTTCTCGCAGAGTCGAGTAATCACTGCCAGTATTGAATCAATTTTCCGAAAAATAAAGACATCATGAGTTTATAGTACTTTTCTGATGTCTAATTAAAATCAAAACAGCATTAACGATATCCGTGATATGAAAAAACTTGCATAAGTCAGAGATCTGTAGATAAGGTAAACTCTAACATATTTTTTGTTCATCTTGTTCCCATTTTTGCAAAAGGTACTTTTTTTTATCATCAATTCATTGATTTGATAATGATAAGAGTAAAAAAGAGGAAGTGTGAGTTATGAGTTATGAAACCATAAAACAATACATATCACCGAGTGTTTTTTTTAATATGTTTTAAGACAGTCAACCGAAAATAAATTATTCCTTTGACTTGTTGAAAAATCTTTCTTAAATTTCGCATTGTTCATTCGTAGTTTAACTCTAAACCGAATGGGTTTTTTTTTTTACTCAAACAAGAGGAAACATTTTTCTTTCCTGTGCAGAATCAATGAGTTCGCCTTTCTTATATTGCTTCAAACATTTGGATATTCTTACAGATTTCTTTTACTTTAGATTTCATCTGTCTTCAAAGGTTATGACCTGCAGTATGAAAGCCTGGCACTGCAGTTTACATTTGAAAATGACCGGGATTTCCGCGTTAAGGCCAAAATAGAAAATTTTAGCAGTTTTTCCGGGATTTAAATCTCTTTTTCTATAGTCTTAGAATAACGCTGCTTAAAAGAAAAAAAAGTTTAACTCTATATTTGTGCAATATATTTTAATCGCTAGGAATTTCATATTTTTTATGGACAAAATTGCAAACGAAATTTATAGCTAGTATAGGTTTACCGAAAGGAATTTTTTTAATGAAATACATACAAAAAAATTTCAGGTAGTCTCTTCTAACGAAACTTTCGCGGGTTATTAACGTAGGATTACTTATCGTTGCCTACCTCTTTTGTATGTACCTATGTATATATGTATATGTATGTATATATGTGCTATGTATATATGTATCTGTATATATGTACGTATGTATATACTGGGTGGCCATAATTAAACTGACAGTGCTCACAGTGTTCTGTAGCGCGATCTATTTGCGAGAATGACGCCACATTTTGTAGGAAGATTAAACAAGACGGGGGACGAAGGATTGCGCGAAAAAATAAATTAGTTTCAAAAGTCACCGCTAGGGGAATATTTGGCGCTGTGTAATAGAAAATAGAGTGTTAACAAATGCAAATTAATACGGAATAAAATTACCTTTTATTATGCACATTTTCTTATTTAGTTCAAGTGCAATATGGCAACACTTTTAAAAAAGTGTAAAATCTACATAAACACCGATAAAGTCTCGTGATCTGCAATATCACGTACGCTGAGCAGAAGAAGAAGTTCTCTATTCAAATTTCACGTTACATCCATTGGCACAGTGCCAGCTGCTTGGGTTTTAAAAGGCAATGTGTTACGTTTCGAATCAATCGGATTGAAAGTTTATGTGCAATGTCTCCTTCTTTAGTCGAGCGTGCGTTACTGGTCAAATTCTTTTACCTCAACCAGTGCAACGCGTCAGCCGCTCTTCGTGCTTTTAGAACGCACAAAAAATTGCGTAAAGGTAACGGTTCTGTGTCAGTTAATGGGCTAAAAGCAATGGTTGCGACGCTTGAGAAAACAGGTTCTCTGAAGGTTCAGTCAGGCAGAGGACGAAAACCTGTACCACAGGATACAATCGAAGCAGTTGCCACGGCGATTGTCGACAGAGGACCAGACAATATTGCTGCCACCTCTAGTGCTCGTGGATTAGCTCGGAATATGGATATGCCTTACAGTACGGTATGGAAATTCTCTCGAAAGATTATCAACTTCTATCCGTACAAGATCAGCCGTGTACAGGAGTTACTGTACCCCGACCATGATAAGCGATTGACTTTTGCTCTCACCTTTCTTGCCAGAATGGAGATGGATGATGCTTGGCCGTGGAAAATCTTATGGGGAGACGAGGCCCACTTTTACCTGCATGGAACTGTGAATACCCAGAACTGCCGAATTTGGGATGGCAAATCACCACATGCAGTCACAGAAATTCCCTTACATTCACCAAAGGTAACTGTTTGGTGTGGGTTCACAGCGGAATTTATCGTAGGTCCATCGTAGCGCCAAATATTCCCCTAGCGGTGACTTTTGGAACTAATTTATATTTTCGCGGAATCCTTCGTCCCCCGTCTTGTTTAATCTTCCTACAAAATGTGGCGTCATTCTCGCAAATAGATCGCGCTACAGAACACTGTGAGCACTGTCAGTTTAATTATGGCCACCCGGTATATACATATATGCTTGTCAAAATTTTGACGCATTTGGGTATTTTTCTGTTTAACTGTTTACTGCTTGTCCAAGCGATACAGACTGGGTTTGGCGCGCTACCAAAATTATAACTCGCGAGGTACGAACGGTTTTAGCGTCTGAAATTTTGACTTGGCCTGAAAGTGAAATTTTCACTTTCAGGCCAAGGGGTATATACGAGAGTTATATTGTGTAATTACACAGCAATCTAACAAAACTCTACCCATAGTTGAGAGACTCATAACTGAGAGGTTACTAACTGTACGTGGATACATTCAGAATAGCACAAAAAATTGATACTCAGTACGAATTCATAAATTATATGATTGTGAAAATGGTCTGAGTCAAGACTCTAAAAAAATAAGTTTATCAGTTATCTGATATTGCATTCTTTTTAAATTACTGTAATCTCAAACAATCTGGACAAAATTGTAAAAATTGAACCGTTCGATTGAGTTGGTTGTTGCGTCATTACACAGAATTCAGTTCATGTTAAAACTTCAAATACAGTGGAACCTCGTATAACGAGCATAATTCGTTCTAGAGTGTTACTCGTAATGCTAAACATTCGTTAAGCGAAACAATTTTTCCCATATAAATTAATGTAAAATACGATAATGCGTTCCACGCCAAAAAATACTCAAAATTTTTTAGACGTAACATTTATTATTTAAAGAAAATTACTTAAACATAAATTCTTAAGGAGCAAAATCATCCGTATGTAGTTTATTATTTACCAATTTATGACACATATCTAATTTTTTTACTCGAAAGCTATCTAGCGACATTTGTTTTCCTCGGCGTTTCAAAATTTGCTGAAAATGTGTCACCGCATTGTCATTGAATAAATTTATAGCGCGCATAGCCACCGTCTTATCAGGGTGATGCTTTGTAACTTACGATGCAACAGTTTCCCATGCTTTCATCATTTCCTTTATTGCGCCAGAAGATTGTTTCTTTGCTGCTTCTTCGTCCTTCTCTACTGACAAACTCTCCTCTTCAACTGCTTGCTGTGCAATTCTATTGGTTGTTCGGTGGTCAGCTCTTGGTTGTGCTCTTCCACAAGCTCCTCAATATCATTGTTATCCTTCTGTCCCACGATATTTGCTTCTCGAACCATCTATGACTACCCTTAAATACTTATTTTTCGGCCGTTGATGATCCTGGTGACGTGAAGATCCGAGTGACGTGAAGAGGGGACTTCCTTCCACGTAACTCGTTATGCGAAATGTTGCTCGTTAAGTGAGCCATTTTTTTAAGATTTATTTTGCTCGTTATGTGAAATACTCGTTATACGAGGTGCTCGTTAAGCGAGGTTCCACTGTACCTCAAAACGAAAAAATATATGACTTAGACCACTTTCATAATCACCGGCATATATGTCAATATGAATTAATTTGTAAGGTGGGCTGGGGTTACTTTGTTACTGTAGGGGTTACTTTGTGACACATAGACTTTTTTTCGGATTTTCGATCTCGCGCCGTGTCCGTGATACCGGGAAAGGAAAGAGTAGCGCCAACAGCTTCGCCCACATATAGACTCATTTAGGGGCCAGCGCCCGAATCTGTTGGGAATCAATTGTCTTTGGAGGCCAGTGTATTGTTGAAACCTACTGTCACGCTGTTGACTCAAACTTCGGAAACTTTGTGTGCAATTTTTTCGTATTTCGGATCTTGTGTCGCGCCCGTGATACCGGAAAGGCAAAGAACAACGCCAACAGCTTCTCCAACATACAGACACACCTAGTGGCCAGCGTCCGAAGCTTTTGCGCGCCATTTGTCTTCGCTGGCCTTCAAACCTGTTTTCAAGTTATTGACTCAAACTTCGGAAACTTTGTCTGCTGAAGGCTAACACCTTATACAACCAACTACAAAGGGTAATTATTTTTTACTGTCAATATGTTGGTTAGATTGTGGAACAATATAACTTTTTTGTAGTGATATTTCCGAAAGATGTGAGAACATAACCTTAATATCGAAATGTGACGGGGGTTACTTTGTGACACATTGACACTGTCACAAAATAACCCACAAAGTCGACCCACCTCCTCCAGCCACTCGATGTTGCATTTTTTCTTAATGTACCACTGGAGAGAAAGAAGTATTGACTCTCTGGGAGAAACTACCCGAAGGAACAGAATGTGCCGAAAGACGAATTTCCTCATCTTCTCAAAGAACTGCTGGCTAACCTGGGCACCCGAGGTCGCTTTGATGTCAAAGATAAAGCTATCCAATATTTATAATAGGTATATATAATTGTGTATCAAGCTTTTGATAAACGTTTTACTGTCTAACTTTGTGTCAAGTATTTTTCCTCTTGGATTTCAAGGCGAAAACACATATGTCACATAGTAGCCCCACTGGGCGGGGCAACTTTGTGACACATTTTAACTTTAATTTCTCAATGGTAATTAAAGATCCATGTCAGCGCAATACATTACTTAGGTTTCTGGCATAAGCACTCAATTGTACGATAAATTTATAAAAAATTCCCGTTATTTTAAAATGTTATGATATTTTTTTCAAAATTGTATTTGTTGTCATGATTTTACATCATATTTGAACTAAAAATATATGCATTTAATCAGTACTGTATATTTTTGAAAATAAAAGTGCTTTGAAATTTCGCAGGGGCCTTAAGGCTCGTCGTCCGTGTGAGTCGGTTAGTTCAACTCTATGTACTGCCTGATCGCAACTGCGGTGCCGCAACGACACCCGATCGATCGTGTGCACCGAGCCTTAGAGTAGATTCAGAGTCGGAATGACGCTTATTACTACTATTTGGAAAAATGGGTGAGGCCACAACAGAAAAAATATACCGCAATGTCAATAGCAATTAATGAAAAAATACTCGCTGTACAGCTTCTCTTCGTAATTGCTGGTTTAGAATGCGGTGGCGCAGCTAAGAAGAAGAGATTAGGGTTAAATCTTACCAAAATCCCTAAAAGCATTTGCATACATCAACAGCAAAGCATTAACAATTTAAATATTTGATATAGTTTCGGTATAAATGAAGTTCAAATACTCAAAAAACGAAACCCCGGCTCTAAGGGGACGATAGACCTTGAACCTCATTTTTCGAAATTTTCAATCTTTTACATGAGTATCATTAACATTCTTTTATTGTAGGATTGCATTCCTCCATAACGGTCCTACGGAAAGCAAAATTTCAGACGCAAAAACTGTCCGTTCGTACCTAGTGAGTTATAATTTTGGCAGCGTGCCAAACCCAGTCTGTATCGCTTGCACAAGCAGTAAACAGTTAAACAGAAAAGCACCAAAATGCGTCAAAATTTTGACATACACACACACACACACACACACACACATATATATATATATATATGTGTGTGTGTGTGTGTGTGTGTGTGTGTGTGTGTGTGTGTGTGTGTGTGTATATATATGCGTACATATATACAAACAAAAGAGGTAAGCAACGATAAGTAATCTTACGCTAATAACCCGCGGTAGTTTCGTTAGAAGAGACTACCTGAAATTTTTTTTAATATATTGAAGTCACTTAGAATTCACAAATAAGTATTTTGTGGAAGAATAAGACTTGTTTTTCAAAAAATTCTTCAAAAATTGCTAGAACTTTTCAAAATTCTCCATGCGAATTCATCTTTTTTCAAACTTTTTCCAAATTTCTCAGGATTGTTAATGGGAGTGTTTCTGATAAAACTCTACGTAATTCTTTGAAACCACGAATATTTTTCAAATTTATTGACCATGAAATAAAGTAAAGACATGCAAAAACTAAAAAAATAACAAGCAGAAAAAAAAAGAAATTACTCAAGACTTTAAATTAATACGAAACAAAAATCAAATGCACAGTTATGTTTTTATATATATGGTAAACTTATATTAAAAAATTTACGGTTTTTATATAATACAGAATTCGCATGGAGCATTTCAAAACATGTTACCATTTTTGAAAAAAAAATTAAAACAGGTATTATTAAAAAAATCGTTATTTTGAATTCTAAGTGTCTTTAATGTAGTAAATTAGAATATAAATTATTCTCATCTATATATATAAAACAGTTCCGTGACTGACTGACTGACTGACAGATAACGCACAGACCAAACCGCTGGACCTAAAGGGCTGAAATTTTGCATGGTGATTCTTCTTATAGTGTAGGGGTGCACAAAGAAAGATTTTTGAAAAATTCTTCTGAGATTTTTTTAAATTAAATTTTTAAGCGGTTTTTGTAACATTCTTTAAAGTTTGCATTTAAAATAATAATCTGAGGGTTATAAAATTTATATCACGAGAAAGATCATAAAAATTCCTTTAAAATGAAATCTTTTTCGAATCTTTACCTCCATTTTCTGATTTTGGGTAATTTTTAAAGATTAATTTTTAGAACTTAATTTATTAAATGCTGATCACGTGGTTTCTTTTCTTTTTGTGATACTTTAAATTAATTTTGCGTCGCTTTCATAACAACGAAATAAACTGATAAAAAATTAAAATACGGTAAAAGGTAAAATTTAACCACTAGACTCATTGAGATGGAAGTTTTTAAAGAATTTAATTCAAATTAGTATGTTTTATGGATATTAAACATACAAATTAATCGCATACATTGACCGTTGTATTTAATTTGAATATTTTCTTCTACATTATTTTGTCTATAAAAATATCCGTTACGATTTTTTTATAAATATATATATACAGTCGAACCTCCATATATCGAAGTAGCAAATTGCGCGAAAAAAATTCGATATACAGAAATTTCGATATATAGAATTGAGCTTAGTCTTATCATAATTCTCCTAAAAAAAAAATAATAAAGCTAATTTTCGTATATGAAACTCCATTTCTAATTTATATGCGAATCCCATTAAATGAAAGTTAATAACTAAAAAATGAGTTAATATGAAAGATTTATTGAGTACTACATACCTTTAAAAAAAACAATAATCAAGACAGTGGTTACAATGATCACAGTTACATTCTTTTAAAAAAAAACTAGGAATATCTTGCTGAACAGCCAGTTTTGCGGAAAGTTCAAAGAAATGTTCGTATTTATTCAGTCCGCTAAAATTTTAATCAGGGATATTTTCGGCGAATTGAAGTCCACGACATATTGTTTCAAATGCCAAAAATTGGGATATTTTATTCTAAAGTGGAATTAAAATCTCCCAATTTGTCTTGAAAAAAATTTCGATATATAGAGATTTTTTCGATATATAGAAACAATTTTTCTATGTAATGAACATGGAGATTTGCTAAGAGTTCGATATACAGAAAATTTCGATATGTGGAAGTTCGATATATGGAGGTTCGACTGTATTTGGCATTAATTGCATACTTTGACCGTTGTATTTAATTTGAATGTACACCGTAGCGAAGCACGGGTATTCAGCTAGTTCTGTTTATAGTGTTAAAAATTGAAAATTCTAAAATTCGAGATTGAAAGCCCCTTGTCCCCTTAAGAGCATAAGGGCCTGTCGTACTTTTCCAATAAATGATTGATTTGTTACCAAATTATTGTGGATAACTTTTTCTGAAGTTGTAAAGAAATCACGACAATAACCTAAACCATGAAAACTGATTTAATACTTTACCTATTTCCGAAGCATTGGTCGAGAAAAGGCTGACAGTAGGCTGCAATAATTTCATCATCGCCGTAGGAAAAAAAATTGTCTGATTCGGGAATTAAAACTAGCACGGTCCCAGCATATAAATTGATGGAAAAGGGAAAATCGTCCCAAGCGGTTCCACAGTAACGCGACGACAAACTAAATCTAAAGTTCAAACAAATTTCTTGGAAACAGTGAAGAATTTTCCTCATAAATATTTTGGCTGTCGTGAATTTTTCACGGTATCGGAATATTCCATTTCGTGTAAGGCTTTCGCTTAATGTTTAATACGACACGGTTAATTTCACCTTCACGAAACCGTGTCGCATTAGCAAAATGCTAAGCGTGGCAATGAAGTCACCGATTAACTTATTAACCCCTTCAAAGGAAAAGCCACAGATCAAGTCTATCCGCATAAGGAGGAACAAACAATTATTATTAAATAGGTGGTCATGAACAACTTTCTAATTACTTTTGCTGTTTGCGTTTATGCTTATTAGAACTGATTTCCTATTTTATTTTCTGCACTTCCGCCCGTTCAGTAATTTTGTAACGATCTGAACGGATATATATATATATATATATATATATATATATATATATATATATATATATATATATATATATATATATATATAACAGTTCCGTAACTGAATGACTGACTGACTGACATAAAACGCACAGACCAAACAGCTGGACCTAAAGGGCTGAAATTTTGCATGGCAATTCTTCTTATAGTGTAGGGGTGAACTGAGAAATATTTTTGAAAAATTCTTCTTAGATTAATTTAAATTAAACTTTTAGGCTGTATATGTAACTTTTTTTAAGTTTGGATTTAAAATAATAATCTGAGGGTTTAAAGTTTATATCACAAGGAAGATCCTAAAAATTCTTTTAAAATGAGATTTTTTTCGAATCTTTACCTCCATTTTCTGATTTTTGGTGAATTCTTAAAGATTCATTTTTGGAATTTAATTTATTAAATGCTGATCACGTGGTTTCTTTTCTTTTCGTGATACTTTAAACTAATTTTGCGCACAAGCATAACAACGAAATAAATTGACAAAAAAACATTTTTTTTCCTTTCTAATGCAGCAGACGATTGGAAATTATCCAAAAAATATTAGAATACAGTAAAAGAAATGTTTCTCAAACTGTACTATATTAACTGTACTATATTCTTTAGTATGTTCTATTAGATTTAATTTGAATATTTACTTCTACATTATTTTGTCTATAAAAATATCCGTTACGATTTTTTTTATAAATATATATATATATATATTTGGCATTAATTGCATACATTGACCGTTGTATTTAATTTAAATGTACTCCGTTGCGAAGCACGGGTATTCAGCTAGTATATACATACATATATATATATATATATATATATATATATATATATATATATATATATATATATATATATATATATATATATATATATTATGATTGGTATACATAAAATTTGTAATCCTCTGATTGCGTATCAAAGAAAAATAGTGACAGATGAAATAGCGTAGAGTCCTTAAGCGAAACTAATTTTTTAAGTACCCCATAATCACCTTCGGGACTTAAATTTATAGCTTCTCGCTTGAAAGTAGTTGTAGATCACTGTCTTTTTCCGTAAAGAGAGGTGATCATTATTTATCTAAATAGCAATCTATTTTTTGGTGCTCTTCCCGTAATCGTTATTCATTTTTACATCTGCAGTACGAGTAAACACCTTTTATTTTAAATAGTTAGGAAAGAATTCAAGAATGGTTTCCGCCTTTAAATAAAAATAAATTTCGAGAACCGTTATAGAAAATGAATATTTAAAATAAATGAAAATTTATTGGGAAATATAGAAATGTTTGTTATATGGGAAAGATATGAATATTTATAATGTTCTTGAATATAAATACAAGAATGTTTATTATTGATAAATATTGACGTATAATTCAAGAATATCTTCGCCTTTGAGTAACAAAAAGAAATTCGAGATCCTTATAAATAAAGAATAATAGTAGATCCTTATTAATCATGAATATTTAAAATAAATGAATATTGATTAGGAAGTATAGAAATGTTTGTTATATGGTAAAGATATGAATGTTTATTATGCTCTTGAATATAAATACAAGAATATTTATAATTGGCAAATGTTTACATATAATTCAAGAATGTCTTCGCCTTTGAGTAATAGAAAGGAATTCAAGATCCTTATAAATAATGAATATTTAAAATAAATCAATATTGATTAGGAAATATAAAAATGTTTGTTATATGGTAACGATATGAATCTTTATTATGTTCTTGAATATAAATACAAGAATATTTATAACTGATGAATGTTTACATATAATTCAAGAATGTCTTCGCTTTTGAATAACAAAAAAAAAGAATACAACATCCATATAAATCATGAATATTCAAAATAAATGAATATTGATTAGGAAATATTGAAATGTATGTTATATGGTAAAGATATGAATGTTTATTACGTTCTTGAATATAAATACAAGAATATTTATAACTGATAAATGTTTACCTATAATTCAAGAACGTTTTTGCCTTTGAGTAACAAAAAGAAATTCAAGTTCCTTATAAATAATGAATATTTAAAATAAAAATATATTGATTAGGAAATATAGAAAAGTTTGTTATATGGTAAAGATATGAATGTTTATTATGTTCTTGAATAGGAATACGAGAATATTTATAATTGATAAATTTTTACCTATAATTCAAGAATGTTTTTGCCTTTGAGTATCAAAAATAAATTCGAGATCCTTATATGTGAGGAATAATACAAGATCCTTATAAATCACGAATAATTAAAATAAATAAATATTGATTAGGAAATATAGAAATATTTGTTATATCGTAAAGATATGAATGCTTATTATGTTCTTGAATATAAATACAAGAATATTTTTAATTGATAAATGTTTTCAAATAATTCAAGGTCTTCGCATTTCAGTAAAAAATAAGATATTCAAGATCCTTATAAATAATGAATATTTAAAATAAATGAATATTGATTGAGAAATATAAAAATGTTTGTTATGGGGGAAAGATATGAATGTTTATAATGTTCTTTAATATAAATACAAGAATATTTATAATTGATAAATGTTTGCATATAAATCAAGAATGTTTTCGCTTTTGAGTAACAAAAAAATTCAAGATCCTTATAAGTAAAGAATATTTAAAGGGAAAAATAATAAAGAATACAGAGGCTGCTCGCACATTTTTTAGACGATTTTGGTAAGCGGTAATAAAAAAGCGTTTGCTGCAAAAGAAATAATTGCAATTGTACTATGTTTTTAAAAGTCAAAATTATCATCTGCGACTTGAAAGTTTTGTTTTTATTCAAAATGGCATTTTTAACAAAGCAGTGGTTCGAAGGCTACATTTATGCTCTTTCCGAAGAGAAATATGCATACTCCGTTATCCAAAAACGATGTGAGAGTCATGGTTTTGTGATATCTAAAGCGTCGATAGATAATATCGTCAACAAGAAAGGAAAAAAACGTCAAATTGGAGCCTCAAGTGGGACAAAAATTCCAAACAATTATCCAAGGAAAAAACGGACATCTTCGACTATTGCAAAGGTACGTTGTTTAATGTTAAAAGAAAATCCCCCTAGTCAAAGGACAGTTGCAAAATCATTAAAATGCTCGGTGTCCACTGTAAACAAAATGATAAACGTTGATTTAAATCTTAAGAAAGCGAAAAAACGCAATGTGCATCGTCTTCTTCCAAATCATATCGCTGAACGCAGGACACGCTGCAGAATTCTATATGAGAAACACTTATCCAAAGAAAAATGGAAAACAATTGTCACAATAGATGAATCATGGATGTATTTAAATGATTGCAACAAAAAAAGAGCCATTTATTATCATAAAAGGGGAGAAAAAATTTAAGTACATGGTTCAAAGAATCGAAAGAAAGTTTTTCTAAGGGATTCATGATTGTTGCTGGTTTTTCTTATAATGGCAAGTTAAAAATAAAGAGAGTGGAAAAAAATGTCAAGATTAACTCCAAATACTATCAGGAACATATTTTATCGCCAATTTTTCTGAATGGAATACCATCGCTTTACCCACAGTGCCATCAATCTGTGAGACTCCATCAGGACAAAGCTAGCAGTCACACATCAAAATCCACTGTAAATTTCCTAAAATAAATGGAACAAAAAACTGGTATCAAGGCCATACCCTTCACTGATATCCCTACTAAATCTCCCGATGTATCACCTATGGATTTTTGTGCTTTCGGACTTTTAAAATCTGCATTATCCAAACGTCGTCCCAAAACCCTTACAGGACTCTGGAAAGCTGTTCAGGAGGAATGGGATAGAATACCTCTTCTGACACTTCAAAAGGCATTATTATCCTAGAAATTGCGGTGTCGAAAGATAGTTCAGAATAAGGGATGTCAAATAGAACATTTAAAACACAAGAATTTTATGTAATTTAGTTTTGTGAATACAATATACATCGTCTAAAAAATGTGTGAACAGCCTCTGTATTAAAGGGAAAATGAATATTAAAAGGGAAATATAAAAATTTTTGTTATATGGGAAAGATATGAATGTTTATAATGTTCTTTAATATAAATACAAGAATGTTTATAATTGATAAAAGTTTACATATAATTCAAGGATATTTTTGCCATTGGATGACAGAAAAAAAATCAAGAATGTTTATAAAAAATTAATATTAATAATAAACGTTAATATTAAATGGAAAATAAAGAAATGTTTATTATGTGAATAATAAATATAAAATATATGAATGTTTATAATATTCATAAATATGAAAAAAAGAATTATGATTAACAAATATTCACAAGCAATTCAAGAGTATTTTCACCTATTAATAATGATGTTGAAGGATTTAGAAAAGAAAGATTGGGGCGCTTTAAAACTTATAAATTAACTTTTCATTGTTCAAAAATTTTAGTATCCGTTATAAAAACCATAGTACAGTGTGCTCCCGATTATCCGGGTAAATGGAGAGGAGAAGTAGCACGAATAATGGAATAATCCGATATGTATTAAATTTCATTTTATTTTCAAAATATGACACTACACTTGCTTTTATGTTTTATTAATTTAATTTATGTTTTTAATATGTATTTTTATGTATGTAATCTGTATGTAATCTGTATTTTCGTAGTGGTTAAAAGCATCAAGCTGCCACAGGTCCAAGGTTCGACCCTGCGACTGGGCAAGGTCGACTCAGCCTTTTATCCCTTGATTGGTTGATAAAATGAGGACCAAGTATGCTTGGGAACTAACTCTGGGGGCCTCGCGTCAGGCTGACCACGTGACCGAGACATATGCTGTAAGGCACCCCAAGCCCACGGTCAAGAAAGTGGACATGTGTACCACCGGCCTTGGTACACACGGACTGTTGCGCCAATGAGTTTAGTTTAGTATGTAATCTTTTTTTTTAAATCGAATCGTTCATATGTTTTTGATATAACCACAAATCTTCCTGACACGATATGATGTCACCGTATTGATAATCCCGGGAAATTACAGAAGTGTTATTTTAGTACGTTATTCCTTCCTTTATGGAATAAAAAGCTTCTCAATGAATATCAAACTTTTGTTTTAAAAATCTTGTTATTAATATATGTATGGTGGAAGAAACTTGCGTGCAGTTTTTAATAAAGTAAGTAGGTATTATTTTGTATAAAGATTCCAGATATTTTCTGCACGGATAATCCGCAAACCCTATAATTGCTGATAATCGAGCGTACAACTGTATTACAAATTCTTTTTTAAAGTTTTGTGTGTTCAGCAAGGATATTTGTAGCGATCGCAAGTCTGCAGCTGAATCCCGCTGTAGACGACATTTAAAAATATTTGTATTTCACGTTTTGAAGAAGCTGCCTGGCAACTACGATGACCCTGTACGAGAGTAGCAGAAAAAAGAATTCTTTTGTATCCGTTGTTAAGTTTTTTGCTTCGTAATTTTTGGTATTCATGTTATTCTTTAATTTGTATGAATCGTATTTTCAATGTAAAATTTATGCAATAAATATTTTATTTTTCATAGTTAAATTGTGATAATATGCTTTGGTTTTGGGGTATATAAAAGTACCCCTTGAATCAAATGCTAGCCAAAGACGACCACAAAATGGCGACTCCTACATATTCTTAAATATGTGCCAACGTCCAGAGGAAGTATGAAAAACTGAATTGTTCTCAGAGAAGTACAGAAGGTTGTTCACATTTATGAAAATGATTTTGTAATTTATTTTTAGAGTTTGCATTTTGAGATCAAATTTGGCAACTTCAGAGTAATCGACTGCTACTGTTTCGTTTTGATTGGAATGTACAATAAAAGATTTATTTGAAAATGGCTCCTAAAATTGAGAGATTGCTCGAAGGTTACCTGACTGCGCTTTCCGAGAAGAAATATTCGTATCATCGAATTATAAAGTGGTGTAAAATTCGCAGTTATGGTATTTCAAAAAAAGTTATTTATAATATATTAAATTTGAAAGGGAAAAACATCTAACTGAAAGTAAAAATGAAAATATGACCGCGAAACCTCATCTTAAGACTATTCAAACGCAGGTAAATATCACGAAAGTGAAGTCTCTGATCCTAAAATAAAATCCGCCGACTCAAAAATCCATTGCATCGAAACTAGGAATGTCTTCTGGCACTGTAAGTAAAATCATTCGTAAAGATTTGAAGTTAAAAACGGTGTTGAAACCTTAAGTTCATCTGCTTTTGCCAAAGCATATTGTGAAAGAAAACCAATTTGTAGAAAATTATATGAAAAACACCTAGCCGCTGAAAAATGGAAATTTGTGGTAACACTGGATGAGGCATGGGTGCATTTAAGTGACAGACATAAAAAAGGATCAATTTTCTATTGCTCAATTGACGGGATTGACCGTATGAAAAGGCTTCGTCAGTGTACAGGAAAGTTCCCAAAGGGATTCATAGTAGTTGCAGGATTTTGTTACAGCGGCAAATTAAAAATCAAAACAGTCTCAAGTAAAGCCAACATCAATTCACTCTACTATCAGCAGAATATTTTAGAACCAATTTTTGAAAGAGAAATTCTAGCCTGAAATGGAAAGGACATTGAAAAAGTTGAGCTTCATATGGACAAAGCCTCTAGTCACACGTTTAAATCAACTGCCACTTATTTAGTAAAGAAAGAATCGGAAATAATAATAAAGTATATCCCATTTAATCAAATACCTGTAAAATCACCCGACGCTTCTGCAGTGGTCTTTTGCGCTTTCGGTTTATTAAAAACGAGCCTTAGGAAAACGGCATCCAAGAACACTGAACGGACTTTGGAAAACGGTCCTAGAGGAATAGGGTAAAACTGACATGACAGTGCTAAGAAAAAGTTTACTTTCATGGAAAATTCGAGCTAGAGCAATTGTCAAGAACCATGGCCATCAGACAGAAGCAAATCGCCGCAAAAAATGCGGCATTTATACATTAAACTTAACTATCAAAATCGTTTCCATAAAGTGCGAACGACCTTCTGTATAATGCTTATCAGAAGGATTCCGCAAATATTATAACATTTGGAATGCTTTTAATATGCTTATAAGTGGTTCTTCAAACTTTATTATGAAAATTTAAATTTTCCACTCTACTTCCATGTCAAGACATTTACTCTCGTCCATGCTCGAGTGCACGATATAACTCCAAGCAATGATTTCATAAAAAAAATTCAAATATGGTAATGACGTTATTAAGTCGTTAGTTCATATTTGTTAGTCATCATGTATATTGTTTCTAGAAGGTGATATTTGGTGACGATCCCTTTGTCTCCCTTCATACTTAACCAAAATCGATCAATCAGATACCATTTTAAAGATTAAGTTCTCCGCTTCTGACATTCTAAACTGTTACATTCTAAACCGCTTTTGACAATTCTAAATTGCTAATTCAGAATGACACATTGTAATGTTTGTATAGAAGTGAAATAGTATAATTCCCCACGGTGTGTGGCCAATAACGAATGTATTATAAAGGATGCAGAGGCAAGGGTAATTACAGGCTTGTAAACCAATAAAAAATAGAAGAATAGCTGTCGGTGTGGCCAGTGATAGTGATCTACAGTCTAAATTTTACAAGATGGATGATCGCTATTTTATGGCCCACAGTAAAAACGTCAGATGAGAAGGGTCAAAATAAAATTATGGTGGGGGAGATACTTCATAGACTATGGACAGAGGCGACAGAGGCTGAATAATTAAGAACCAATTGGGGCAGGAACCACTGAAAGATAAACAGCCCACTGCCCAATGAAAGTGAGGGGAGGGCCAGAATGGCCCCCCTGTAAACGGACAACAGCTCCGCTAAGGACGGAAGGAATTGGAGAAGAAGGAGATCGATCTCAGACTTGGTTCCTCAGAGTTAGATGATAGAGACTCTCGTCTGCCCCAGAGTCTTGGAGAAGTGCGAATATCCCGCTAAGGTGTTCCTATACTGGAGATGATTCTGGGTCCTTGTCGTCGATGCTACCATCATCGCTGCATACATCAGCTATAGTAAGTGCCTCCCCAATAGACTCTAAAAATCATCTTTGACAATATAGTTTGCCTCTGCTTCTGGGTTCTCAATGTTCAAAATGTTAATATGAAAGAGATTGTTATATTAATAGCTATGACAATTTAATTGAAATTTGTGCATTATCAAATAAATGTATGTTTAAGGTCAATGCTTTGTCTTCCTTGCTTGTTCCAACCCATGCATGCATCCATTGTTTTAAGGTAATTAAATACCCTACATCTGTGGGGTAGTTTATTTGTGTGGTAGTTTATCTGTGGGGTAGTTTATAAAGGCGTTTTGTTTATTGGTTTTGTATTATCCTTACGCACCATTGTTATTTGACAAGTATACAGTGGCTATAAATGAACCGATTCTTCTTTCATCCTACTACAAACCACAAACTTCGCTATAAAATTTATCGTATTTTAATCGCATACGAAAGGGTCGCACGGGCCACCTAGTAACATCATACTAGTTTGCAAAGTTGGAATTTGACATAATCAGCAGACTGTTACTCCTCAACTGAATCAAGACGATTCATAACAGTGGAACATCGATATATCGAACCTCAAGGGGATAGAGAAAACTTCGATAGATATCGAGTATCGACTTATCGAGGATTTCGATATAGGCAGGTTTAAGGGAATAGAAAAACTTAGATTTAACAAGGAATTCAATTATATCAAGGTTCACTATATCAAGGATCTACTGTATTTCTTATAGGGATAATAATGAAGATCCAATATTTGGAGGCCGCCTAATTTTTATAGGTCTTATGCGCATTTTTTGTGTACCTATAAAGGACATGCATGTAACTTCTAACCCTAACGGTCAACGGTAAAAAAAAGGCATCGTGATTCCCAGACGATGGATATTTAACGTCTTGGGTGCGTCTACGCTGTGACATTAGATGTTCTGACGCTATAAAAATCTACCGCCGTTGCGCCGTGTTCACCCAGACTCTGTATAAGGCATGGGCAGCTGACGTTATGAAGTAGCAAAGATCCAGAACTTACATTTGCTTTCTAATTGGACGATTAGTAATGTCCTTTAAGATGTTATTTATGCTTTTTTCTTACTTCCCTGGTTATCTCATGCCAAAGATTTTATCGTGGTAAATGCTTTAAGTTTGTTATTAACCGCTTGAAAAATTTAACATTAATTTAGTTTGATGTTTGAAATTAATAAACTAACAGAAGAAATATAGCGTTTTCCTTAACGGCTTTCAAGTCCTTTTCGAACATCCAATAAGAAAAGTCAGTGTATTGTGTCAAAGACAGATTCTAATTACCATCTCTTTCGCCACCTTCAAGCACGCGCAGTCTGCGCGTGCTTGAAGGTGGCAAAAGAGATGGTAATTAGAATCTGTCTTTGATATAATACACTGACTTTATTATTGGCTGACAGACTGTCTGCGCGTGCTTGAAGGTGGCAAAAGAGATAGAAATTAGAATCTGTCTTTGACACAATACACTGACTTTTCTTATTGGCTGTTTGGAAAGGATTTGAAAGCCGTTAAGGAAAATGCTATATTTCTTCTGTTAGTTTATTACATCTATTCAATATTTATGTTTATAAGCCATTTATATACATCTAGGTCCGTGCCTCGTTATTTACAAGCTTGCTGCTCATGGTCTATCCCACACAGTTGCCCAAGCCTAACAAACAACATAGCAACGGACTATTTTCATTTGCCCCATAAGTAACCAACCTTAGCATGTAGTGAGGTTTAAGGGGACAAGGGACCTTAAACCTCGTTTTTTTAAATGTTGAATATTTTACTCTGTATACAAAATGAGAATAATTAACATTCTTTTCTACTACACAAGTATTCACAAATAAGTATTTTGTGGCAGAACAAGAGCTGTTTTTCAAAAAATTCTTCAAAAATGCCAGAATTTTTCAAAATGCTCCAAGGGCATTAATTATCTTCTGATTGCTTCGAAATTGCTCAAGATTGTTAATGGAAGTGTTTTCCACAAACCTGCGCATAATTCTTTGAAACCGCACTATTTTTATACCATGAAATAAAGCAAAAACATTCAAAAACAACATGCAGGTAAAAAAAAAATAATCATTTATGGCTTTAGATTCAAATAAACAAACAAAAATCAGTGCACAGTTATGTTTATATATATACGATAAACTTATATTAAAAAATTTAAGGTTTTTAAATGATTTGGAATGCACATGGAGCATTTTGAAAAATTCTAGAGTATTTGAAAAAATTTTGAAAACAGGCATTTTTCTGCCAAAAAAATCCTTATGTTGAATTCTAAGGATCTTCAATGTAGTTAAAAAGGAATACAAATTATTATCATATATATAAAAAAAAAACAGTTCCGTAACTGACTGACTCACAGACTGACTGATTGGCGGACTGACATACAACGCACAGACCAAACCGCTGGACCTACAGGGCTGAAATTTTGCATGGCGATTCTTCTTACAGTGTAGGGGTGCACTAAGAAAGATTTTTGAAAAATTCTTCTTAGATTTTTTTAAAATTAAATTTTTAAGCTGTTTTAGTAGCATTTTTTAAGTTTTCATTTAAAATAATAATTTGAAGGTTGTAAAATTTATATCACAAAGATCATACAAATTACTTTAAAATGACATCTTTTTCGAATCTTTAGCTCCATTATCTGATTTTTGGTGAATTTTTAAAGATTAATTATTAGAATTGAATTTATTAAATGCTCATCACGTGGTTTCTTTTCTTTTTGTGATACTTTAAATTAATTTTGCGTCACGTGCATAACAACGAAATAAATTGACAAAAAAATATTAAAATTCGGTAAAAGATAAAATTTAACCACTAGACTAATTGAGATGGAAGTTTTTAAAGAATTTAATTCAAATTAGTATGTTTTATGGATATTAAACATACAAATAGATTGCATAGCTTGACCATTGTATCTATGATATATATATATATATATATATATATATATATATATATATATATATATATATATATATATATATATATATATATATATATATATATATATATATATATATATATTATATATATATATAGTCATTAATTGCATACATTTACCGTTGTATTTAATTTGAATGTACTCCGTAGCGAAGCAAGGGTATTCAGCTAGTCTATATACAGTGGCTCCCAAAAGTGTTCGTACACTTACGAATTTAATAAAATAGGGGTCTATCCACTAATTAAAATGAATATTTCAGAATTGGTATTTAATAATAAGATCTATAATCTATTCTTAACAAAACTACATGAGATATTTTGAAAACATAGTAAAACTTTATTTTTAAGAAACCACTAATGAAAAAGTAACAAAAACTTTATCTCACAAAAGTCATCGTACACTGAAATATTTTCTGATAAATTCATAATTAATATTATCGTCTGGTGCTTTTTTTATTTTTGAATTGTGGTGGCATTTAAAATATCGTTTGGCTTTAATTTTTGCTTGCCTACTCCGAAATATTCTATTTATTATTTATAAGTGGCTCGTAGTCGTAAAGAAACAACAAACAGCATTCGAAAATTGATTATTTTTCATCATAGTAGTGGTAAATCAGTTCGGAATATTGCTAAATTACTTAATTATCCCATTCTACTGCGCAGTATGTGAAAAAACGATTTAAAGAAGAAAATTGGATCGATAACAAGGTAAGAAAAGGCCGTCCGGCAAAGTTAACAAAACGTGATCAGAGATTTATAATTAGAAAATTTGTGAAAAATTCACGTTTGAGTTCTGTAAAAGTTTCTGCAGAATTCAATGAAACATTTTCTACTTCAATTTCACCTGAAATTTTTTGACGAGTTCTCAGAACAGCTGGATTTAGATGGGCGTTCTGCCCATAGAACATTTGTTGTGACTGAGAAAAACAGAAAGTTAAGGCTTCCCTTCGCACTATCAATGATAAATAAGCCCCAAACGTATTGGAATAATGTCTTATTTGCCGATGAACATTTTTGGTGCTGATGGGCGTATAATTGTATGGAGAAGAAAAAAATGAGGAACTTAATCCCAAGAACTTAGTAGGAACAGTTAAGCATACCGGTGGAGGTATCCTTGTGTGGGGGTGCATGTCAGCATCAGGATTACGTAATTTGGTATTTATTGATGGCATAATGAATCATGCTGTTTATATAAATATATTAAGAGACAATTTAAAACTATCTGCCCAAAATTTGGGTATTGGAAACAACTTTGTTTTTTATCAAGATAACGATCCTAAGCACACGGCTCTCAACGTTCGCATCTGGTGTCTCTATAATTGTCCACAAGTTTTGAAAACACCACCTCAATCGCCAGATTTAAACCCAATAGAACATATTTGGAGAGAACTGGAGGTTCGAGTACGAAAACACGACATTCACACGAAAAGCGAACTAAAAACAATTATGATGGAAGAATGGATGAACATTGATGTAAAAATTACAAAAGATCTAAAGCAGTCTATTCCCAGACGTTTAAAAGCTGTTGTGGATGCTAAATGATATCTTACTAAATATTAATTTAACGAAAAATTAGAATATTTACTAATATGTAGAGATTTTTTACACGTGTACGATGACTTTTGTGAGATAAAGTTTTTGTTACTTTTTCATTAGTGGTTTCTTAAAAATAAAATTTTACTATGTTTTCAAAATATTTCATGTAGTTTTGTTAAGAATAGATTATAGATCTTATTATTAAATACCCATTCTGAAATATTCATTTTAATCAATGGATAGACACCCATTTCATTAGAAATCGTAAGTGTACGAACACTTTTGGGAACCACCGTATATAAGACAGTTCCGTAACTGACTTACTGACTGACTGACTGACTGACATACAACGCGCAGACCAAACCGCTGGACCTAAAGGGCTGAAATTTTGTATAGTGTAGGGGTGCACTAAGAATGACTTTTGAAAAATTCTTCTGAGATTTTTTAAAATTAAATTTTTAAGCTGTTTTTGTAACTTTTTTTAAGTTTGCATTTAAAATAATAATTTGAGGTTTATAAAATTTATATCACAAGAAAGATCGTAAAATTTCCTTTAAAATGAAATCTTTCCCGAATCTTTACCTCCATTTCCTTGTTTTTGGTGAATTTTTAAAAATTTATTTTTAGAATTTAATTTATTAAATGCTGATCACGTGATTTTTCTTTTTCTGGTACTTTAATAAATTTATCGTGACGTGCATAAAAACTAAATAGACAAAAAAAATATTTTTTTTCTTGATAATGCGGCAGACGATTGGACATTATCCAAAAAAGTATTAAAATACAGTAAAAGAAATGTTCTACAAACTGTACTATATTAACTGTACTATATTCTTTAGCATTCTTTATATTAGGTTTAATTTGAATATCTTCATCTACATTATTTTGTCTATAAAAATATCCCTTACGATTTTTTTATATTATATATATATATATATATATATATA
The DNA here is from genome assembly GCA_907164885.2 of Dolomedes plantarius. NCBI lineage: Eukaryota > Metazoa > Arthropoda > Arachnida > Araneae > Dolomedidae > Dolomedes > Dolomedes plantarius. Next base: position 50,886,347 of record OU015499.1, on the reverse strand, counting down.
TATATATATATATATATATATATATATATATATATATATATATATATATATATATATATTTTACATCAATTATATTCATTGATCGTCGTATTTATTATACATATATATATATATATATATATATATATATTGATTGATTGATTGGCATTAATTGCATACATTGACCGTTGTATTTACTTTGAATGTACTCCGTAGCGAAGTGCGGGTTTTCAGCTAGTGTAAATATAAAGCTAAAGAACAGACTATAGTGAGACTTTCGACAGCATTTCGGTAGGATCTCTTCGTATAATTTATATTGCTTCAATACCTTTTAGCAATGTCTGTGCAAATGTCTGTTTAAAATTCCCTGAGAATATCAGAGTTCAAAAGATTATGAATTACACGCAACAGTGCAGATTTTAGGGTAGACTATTCATAAGCCTGGGGCCCCTCTAGACTCTTTCGACAGAGGTTCAACTGGATTGAGATCCAGACATTTAGGGGGGTGAATGATATCAGTGAGAAGAAATCTTGGTCAAATCCAGTTTAATCTGAGATTTATGACTCGAGACATTTTCCTGTTAATAGAATCCTTCTCTATTAATAAATATTAACTTAACTTCGAGGAAACGCCTAAAAATATAACCACCAAAACTAGTGAAAGACGATATCAGATTTTCAATTAACTGTTACAATATAACAGACATCTGCTTGCATATCTTCGGGCATTTTCAGCCTTTAAAGCACACTTTTAAATATCGTTTTACTCTAGTTTTTAAATCTCTTGTTTAGCTGTAACACCTAACTAAAGCCTATAATCTCAATACTTAGCGCTTTGTTCTACGAGTTTTTCTCCTCGGGTATTTGTTTGTTCAACACTTTGTATGCGCTAAGTAATATTCCGTGTTCACTTTCACAACGCTTGTCCGCGGGCAACGGGAAATTCAGTTTTCGTGCCTTTTCTGGGAGTTGGGACAAATTTCACAAGCGCTTAAAACCAGCTTTTACGTGCGGTGCATTCCTAAACAGTTTCTTGCTAAATTTGAATTCGGGAGCTCGTAATAGGAAGGTCGAATATAAAATTCATGGTGTTGGGGTATCGTTTAATTTTGGGGGCTCTGCTCTCGGGACAGAAAGGACGAATATGAACGTTATACCTCGTTGAAGATCATGCTCACGTACGGAGTAGTGCAGAAAAGTAAACAAAAGAGTGGTCTATTCGTCTTGCTCCTTCAACAGTACATCACCAAGTTTTCGGCTATTTTTATGCAGCCCGTAAATTAAAAGCTATATACAAGATACTAATGTAGACGTAAAAGGGGCAATATGGTTTCTTAACATATCAATAAATAGATTTTAGTAAAAAAAATAGGTTTTGGTAGACGTAAAAGGGGTAATACGGTTTCTTAACATATCAATAAATAGATTTTAGTAAAAAAATAGGTTTTGGTAGACGTAAAAGGGGTAATACGGTTTCTTAACATATCAATAAATAGATTTTAGTAAAAAAATAGGTTTTGGTAGACGTAAAAGGGGTAATACGGTTTCTTAACATATCAATAAATAGATTTTAGTAAAAAAATAGGTTTTGGTAGACGTAAAAGGGGTAATACGGTTTCTTAACATATCAATAAATAGATTTTAGTAAAAAAAATAGGTTTTTGTAAACGTAAAAGGGGTAATACGGTTTCTTAACATATCAATGAATAGATTTTAGTAAAAAAAAATAGCTTTTGGTAGACGTAAAAGGGGTAATACGGTTTCTTAACATATCAATGAATAGATTTTAGTGCAAAAAAAATTAATCTGGTTTTTTTGTAGACGTAAAGGGTTGCTTTTGTAGACGTATACGGTTGCTTAACATATCAATAAATCGATTTTAGGAAACAAAATTAATCTGTTTTTTTTTTTTTTTTGTAGACGTAAAATGGTTAATACGGTTTCTTAACATATCAATATATCAATAAATGGATGTTTGTAAAAAAAAAATCGGTTTTTGTAGACATAAAAGGGATAATACGGTTACTAAACTATGATTAAATAGATTTAAAAAAAAAAAACAATGAGTTTTTTGCAGACGTAAAAGGTGTAATACGGTTACTTAACATATCAATAAACAGATTTTTGTTTTTAAAAAAGTTATTTTTGTTTGTTTGTTTAGTTATTATTCACCCTTTTTATTTGCATTTTTATTCGCGTAGGATTACGCTCCTCCATAAGGGTCCTCCGGAAAGGAAATTTCAGACGCTAAAACCGTCCGTCCGTACCTCGCGAGTTATAATTTTGGCAGCGCGCTAAACCCAGTCTGTATCGCTTGGACAAGCAGTAAACAGTTAAACAGAAAAGTACCAAAGTGCGTCAAAATTTTGACACACATATATGTTATGTATATATATTCATACGTACATATATATAGATACATATATACATAACACATACATACATATATACATACAAAAGAGGTAAGCAACGATAAGTAATCCTACGTTAATAACCCGCGGTAGCTTTGTTAGAAGAGACTACATGAATTTTTTTTTCTCTAAGCTCCTGAATTATTCCGTTACGATTTTAAGATGCACTGAAACTATTTTTTTTTGTCATGATGTGAATTAATTTAATATTGCTGATAATTGTAAATATAAATCAAAATATAACATTAAAATTCCGAAAACCACTTTCAATGTTATGTGATTTTTTTTCTGACATTCAAGGGCCCCCAAAATAGGCCGCGGTACGCAAGTTAAGATGTTCAAAATACTCAGTTTGTAAAGTGTTAAGTAATTTCCTCTGTTAAGAGGGTTCTTTTACCCTGTTTCCATAAATTTTTCTTACTTAAGCCGCACTTTCTTCCTTGTTTTTTTTTCAGTTTTCGTTCCTGTTTACATTTTTGATGTTTTGCTCTTGGTTTCGCCAACTCCACCTGACCATTACGGATTAACCCCTATTCAACAAGTTTAAGAAAATGCATTCATTTTTTTTCTGGGTTGCCTTTTGATTCATCAGCATAATATATTCATCTATATAGTATCAAAACACTGAGATAGTTCATAGCTTATTCAATGTAGAACAAACGGCCAAAATATCATGATATGTGTAGAAGAACACAGTATCCCTTAAATGAGTAACAGACTAAATTTAGTTTCAATAACCTTTTCCTCACGGGGTGGGCATGTATCCCACCAAGAATACGTGCCATATATATATATATATATATATATATATATATATATATATATATATATATATACAGTGATTTCCGCTTATAAGAATCACGTTTGTTATCACTGTTTTTGATTCTTATAAGCGGTTGATTCTTATAGCCGAAATTTAGGTTTTTGGACAGACACACACACACCTATATATACATATCTTAGATAATTTACCATAAAATACTCTTTAATTTACGTTAATTACCTTCTATTAAAATTATTTTTTATAATTTTAAAAATTCAACTTAATTTCTAGACCTATAAGTAGATACACATGATTATAGTAAGAGAAGAAAAAAATCCAATATTTGTTACAACATACCTGCTTAACAGTTTTAACATTTCAACTACAGGAAGGGAGCAAGAAAAAGTTTTCTATGGTAGTTTGACGTAATGAAGTTTTCAGGAGGCTGTTTATACCTCTGTCAATGCCAATATTCTCAGACGAAGATTCACCTTCTAGCTTACGTTTCACGGTTTGATAACGTGCTGAATCTACTAATGTCACGTTAGCCTAAGTGATAGTGGACACTTCGCCGAAGATTTATATGTTTCAGGGTCCAGGAAGCCGCAACCAGGATGTGGGAGGTAAAAAGAAAGAGATCGGACGGGCAAAGATGCTCCCGGGTCAAGCTAATAGAACATTTTTGTGCTAAAGCGTTTAAGGGAAAACTATTATGTTATGTCTAATAAAGAAAGGGATGCATTTTAAGACTGTATTCCATCCCATCATATCAGTCTTTCTTTAACAAAAAAAAATAAAGAACTTCATGTCTTTTGAGGGTTTAAGTGACTTTTTTGAAAAATGAAAGGAAAGCGAAGAGTGTAAGCTGATTCTTAAAACCGGTGGATTGATTCCTTAAAGCGAAAATTTTAACATGGAAATAATACATTTGTTTTTGTTTTTGCGATATTAATTCTTATAAGCGGTTGATTCTTATAACCACTGATCACTATACGCGGTGGTTACTGTATATATATATATATATATATATATATAAACTAACTCATGGCACAACAGTCCGAATTGCTTTTCAGCACTGTGGATCAAGGCCTGCAGTGCCCATCTCCGCTTTCACTACCATGGGCTTGGGGTGCCATACAGCATATGTGGTACTAATTTGCGTTTTGCGGAGACTATGGAGAAATTTTCAGGGTTGTGAAGACGTATTAAGGCTGATGTGTACTAACCCTATTGGATTCGCTCATCTCACTGTTATTCTATGGAAAAAATGTGTCTACTATTGGCAGCTACGCAAATGCTGATAATCCAGTAAAAATGGCATTTTCAGTTAGCCTGAACTTTTCTGCACCTTGCAACAGGATTCGTTTTATATATTTAGTCCATCAAAAGAATTTAGGAGCATTTAAAACACACTATAACATATTTTTTACCCAATAATTTAAATTTTAAAATATTACTTTCATTTTCTAAAAAAAAACGAAAAATGCCCCCCAGGGGGGGGGGAATATCTCTCTCTATACTGGATGTACAATTAAAAAAAAAGTCCAAGTCAGCAATCCTTGGGCACATTCTCGCTATAGGGTTAACACTGATGTGAGCGAATCCAATAGGGTTAGCACACAGCAGGCCGAAAATTTTCCACAACCTGAAATCACTACGAGATAAGTGACGTCACACCTGGAAATAAACGTAATGTGTCCATTGCTTTTCTCCTCTTTTTCTGTGATATTCATTTGCACTACTTAAGGATGAAATTTTGATCATGCGGAAAAGATACATGTATCAAAGCAACACCGATTTTTCCTAAATCTCGGCCTATGAAATGATAGCCATTTCTTCCTGAGGAATTTATATATCTTATTTTGATACATAGGGCTTCATCTCTCATACCGATTATCCGATGCTTTTGGGTAGATAGCTATTCATTATACGAAACTTGAATGCAGAAACATAATAAAAATAAGGAAAATGGTTTTAAAAATAACTTTATTTTGATGATGTTTTCTTTATACGATAGTTTTTGATCAGATGGAATCCAGTTACTGAATATCCACTTCCCCCACTGATCGTCTTAAGAGAATTAAAAAATTAACTCATCAGGCAAATAGACAAATATCACGCCGTGAGGATAAATCCTCACTTGTTTGTTTTTCTTTGAACATGAAAAATTAGTGAACAGTTTTCCTTGTTTTACACATCACTTGGTAATTCGACACCATTTACTTATTTCGGTCTCTCGGTAAGTCCTCTTAATCGTACGTTCAACAATTTTTTTCATTACTTTTAATGTCGCCACGGGTGATTTCGTTTCTCAAAAACAAAAACGTATTTATTTCGGCAAAAATTTCGCATAATCACGTGTCACTCAACCCGTGTGAACAGTTTCGTTTTGTGAAATCCGGCGAAAGTTTTCTATCTTGGATGCTAGTAAAATTTTCATAATCTATATAGTATTTAAAGCAGTTCCGTAGCTGACTGACTCACTGACATACAACGCACAGACCAAACCGCTGGACCTAAAAGGCTGAAATTTTGCATAGCGATTCTTCTTATGGTGTAGGGGTGCACTAAGAAAGATTTTTGAAAAATTCTTCTTAGATTTTTTAAATTAAATTTTTAAGCTGTTTTATTAACTTTTTTTAAGCTTGCATTTAAAATAATAATTTGAGGGTTATAAAATTTATATCACGAGAAAGATCATAAAAATTCCTTTAAAATGAAATCTTTCCTGAACCTTTACCTACATTTCCTGGTTTTTGGTGAATTTTTAAAGATTAATTTTTAGAATTTAATTTATTAAATGCTGATCACGTGATTTCTTTTTCTGGTACTTTAAATAAATTTATCGTCCCGTGCATAACAACTAAATAGACAAAAAAAATATTTTATTCCTTTCTAATGCAGCAGACGATTGGATATTATCCAAAAATAATAAATATCCCTTACGATTTTTTTATAAATAAATATATATATATATATATATATATATATATATATATATATATATATATATATGTATATACATATATATATATATATATATATATATATATATATATATATATATATATATATATTTTACATCAATTGTATACATTCATCGTAGCATTTATTATAAATATATATTTTTTTTGGTAATAATTGCATACATTGACCTTTGTATTTAATTTGAATGTACTCCGTAGCGAAGCGCGGGTTTTCAGCTAGTATTTTATATGATAGGAAATGTTTTATATGGAAAATATATGCCTATTTTATATGGAAAAGTTACGTATTCCCGGAAAATATTGGATGGATATCGGATAAGGTTAAAAATTAAAAACACCGCGTATAACGGATACGGATATGTAGCGACCGCAAGTTTGCAGCCGAATCCCACTGCAGACGACTTTTGAAAATATTTGCATTTCACGTTTTGAGGAAGTTGCGTGGCAACTACGATGACCTGGTACGAGAGGTGCCGAAAACAGAATTCTTCTGTATTCTTTGCTAAGTTTTTGTTTCGTAATTTTTGGTGGCCATGTTATTCTTTAACTTGTACGAGTCGTATTTTCAATGTTAAATTTACGTAATAAATATTCTATTTTTCTTATTTAAATTGTGATAACGTGCTTTTGTTTTGTGGTATATAAAAATACCCACTGAATTCCCTGCTAGCCAGTGACGACCGCAAACTGGTGACTTCTACAGACATATCCGTTTTGGATACCCTAGTGCAGGGGTGGCGAACCTTTATGGATCAACGTGCCATTTTTTCTAAAGAAATGTTTAATGAGGCCATAGACGTGCCGTGAAATAATTTTGACTTAGTGATTATTGGGAAAATAATAAAACTAAACACTAACAACTCAAAACTCTTTATTTACTAACAAAAAAATACAGTTATATGTGTAATTCAAATTAAAGTAACATTAGTATGACTTCTGTTGTTGCAGATTAGATGACAAATAACTTATATTAGGGTAGTAAGATGTTGCTTTTAGCAGAATGTATGCTGAACTGGAATCATCTTCCAAATGGTTTCTAAGCGAGTTTTTAATGTAATTCATCTCTAAAAATAATGACTCGTAGGCATAAGTAGATGAAAATATTGTTAAAATAGCATGAGCCAGCTTCTTCAAACAGTTAAATGTATCTGGAATCGAATTCCATGTTGAAAAAATTTTGTTACTGGCATTTTTACTTATATTGCTTGTTAGTCTTTCTGTTTTAATCAATTCAAACTTTTTCCTTGTTTCAATAAATTTTTGAATCCATATTGAACTACACTGGAAATCAATCAACTGCATTTCAAATTCTTCAATTTCCAACCAATCGAATTGGGACAAGTTCAGTTTATCAAATGAAATCACATCAGGATACATAATAAACTTGAGCGCTTCCGATAATTCTTTGAACTGAGAACATCTCGCTGAAAATTCCTTGATTCAAGAATCAATTACGGAACTTAATTCATCAAATAACTTTTTCTTCGTCTGCTTTCTCATGTATATGTAAATCTTTGATATTTTTTTTCAAGTTTGGGAAATATTTGTAGTTTTTTGTAATAAAATCGTTCCTGAAAACATGCAGTTTAGCGTCAAAAGCTCGAATGAGATCCATCATGACGATAATTGTTTTTTTTCTTTTGTGCCTTGAAGCTTTATGTTCAATTCATTGAAATGTTGGCATATGTCTGTAAAAAAACATCAATTTTGAAAGCCATATAACATCCATTAATTTAAATGCAAACCGTTTTAATCGGTGGCGTGCCTAAAATATTGTGTTGCGTGCCATTGGTTCGCCACCCCTGCCCTAGTGTGTGTGTTACCGGTGGAATCTAATTGAATGTATCACAGTGTAGAGAGAAAAAATATTCGCAGTAGACTGTATATTTTAACAGTTTTCTGAAATGATTTTTACAAGTGAAAACGAATCATCGTGTTTTACCATTTATAACTATCACTCCTGTATATTTATGACTTTGGGGAAGGTAAAGCTCCATAGAACTTTTAAGAAATGACTTTAAAATGGAAAAAGAATTTAACTAGTCAAGAAAAACGTTCGAGGAATTCTCCTCAAACTTTTTTCGACAAAGGTAAGTAATTAAAAAATGCATTGGAACTAGTCGGGGTATGCTTCCGATGGATTTCCAATGTAATACTCATCACGAACTTTTAGAGAGGTATTTTTGAAATAAAATATGTTTTTAAACTAATCAGGATGGACTTACGAGGAATTTCTTCCTGAAACACGTGTAAATAACTTTTGCGAGAGACTTTTTTTTTTAATTAGGAAGCGTAACTAAACTAGTCAGATGTAACTAAACCATCAGAAAAAGTTATGTTTCTGGTGGATTTTCTATGTAATACTCTCAACGAACTTTAGCAAAGATGCGTTCTTAAACTAGAAATTGTATCTTAACTAGTGAAGGTTGACTAATACCCTTTGCCTCTCTCGCAAAATTTTTTAATTTGAAGATGTCTCAGTAATCAGCACAGATTTACAATGAATTTCCCCTATAATAAACGTAAAGACTTTAGCGAGAGATTAGAAAATGTGTTTTTAAATTAGACAGTGTATTTAAACTAGTCAAGTAGACTTGAACACTTTAATGCGCACTCTTTAATGTACACTTTAATGCGATTTTGACATAAATTATTTGAATTTGGAAACGAATTGAAAATAGTGAGTGTCGGCTAACGGAGATTTTCCCTAAATCATGCAAATAACAAACCTTTTCTAGAACCATTTTTAAAGTAGAAAATTACTTAAGGCTGCTGTGTACTAACCCTATTGGATTCGCTCACCTCACTGTTAACCTATGGAGAAAATGTGTACAAAGATTGCCAACTTAGATTTAAAGATTTCTTTTTTAATTGTACTCCGTAATAGAGAAAGAAATTTTACATCTTTGGACATTTTCCATTTAAAAAAATGCAAATAATATTTAAAAAATTTAAATTATTAGGGGGGGATCTGGTTTAGTGTGTTTTTAACGCTCATCAATTCCTTTGATGGACGAAATTTATAACACGAATCCTGTTGCAAGGTGCAGAAAAGTTCAGGCTATCTGAAAATACCATTTTTATTGGATTATCAGCATTTATGTAGCTGTCAATAGCAGACACATTTTTTCCATAGGTTAACATTTAGGTGAACGAATCCAATAGGGTTAGTACACAGCAGCCTTAAGCTAGCAAAAATAGACACATTATGAATTTCTCTCAAGTAACTTGTAAAACGAACTTTTGCGGAAAATGTTTATTCATTAGGTAAAAATAAATTTGACCTAGTTAAGGTAATACGCACGATGAATTTCTCCATGTAATAGCCAAACTTTCGCGAGAAATATTTTTAGTTTAAAAAAATATTACTCAAAGCAACCAATATTACAAAAAAACTTCCCAAATTAATAAGCAAGACAAACTTTTATGACAAATACTTTTTGTTTTAGAAAAAAATTTAATTAAACTTGTGAAGGGGAACGTACGATAAATTTCTACTAGAATTCGTTACAGAAATGAGATTTTTTTATCGACACGTATTAACTAAATCAAAGTAATCGTCAAGATTTCCTCTAAACTGAATTAACGTAAACAATACACTCTAAATCTATATAATCATTTTTAATGTATGTAACATACTAAATATAAATGAATCACACTGGAAATCAAAACAATCAAAGTTAATAACGTGGAGCTGCTAGAGTAAAATTATCGAGGTTTTTTTGTTCATTTTACAGAAAATTAAGCCGGGTTGTTTCATGATTATGATAGTATAATAATTACAAGATAAAAAGAACTTTTTATATACCATGTTTTAAATTTTCAGTTGAATCATATAAACTTGACAATTCTATGTATTAATAAATACTTTTAAAAATTTTTTTGATGAATTATCCCATCAACTTGAAAGAAAATGAATTTAATTGGAAGTTAACTTGCATTTAACTTTTCGTTTAACTTTCGTTTTGTAGACGGCTGCACCAGTCTACAAAACAAAATTAACTGAAAATGAATTTAATTCTGCTTAAAGATGGCTAAAAGTATTAATATAATGCATTGTCATCGTGTTCTGAGCTATTCTAAAAGTTTCAAATGTCTAGCTAGTCGGGAAGTTAGTTAAAAATCGATTGCAAGATTTGTACCGGACGAACGAACACACACACACAAACAAGCAAACAAGCAAGAAAGCGAGTTAATAAAAACATGGTAAAAATGTGATCTTTTTTCGACGAGTATTAACCAAATCAAAGTAATCACAAAGATTTCCTCTAAGCTGAATTACCATAAACAATACACTCTAAATCTATATAATCATTTTTAATGTATGTAACATACTAAATATATATGAATCACACTGTAAATCAAAACGATTAAAGTAAATAACGTGGAGCTGCTAGACTAAAATTATCCTTTTTTAATTTATTTTTCAGAAAATTAAGCCGGGTAGTTTCATGATTACGATCGTACTGAAATATTGAAATGTTCTATATTTCAAACTAAGGGTCAAGCAGCTAAATGAACAATCCACAAAATCAATTGCCCAAGACCATTCGCATAAAAATGTCATGTAAAAAATTCCCCTTTCATCAGATTCGTATTATTTTTTAAATAGCTCATTTATGATTACGATACAAAGATATATTATGATTACGATACAAAGAAATCCATCATAAGTTTTTAATTTAAATTTTAATTAATTATGTTGTTGTTGATGATGTTGATGTTCCTAATGCCCTCTGGTGGAAAAAAATCTTTAACAAGTCTATTGAAGGATGCATCTCCTGTTAACTCACGGCTGTTGAACATCACATGCGTCAGCACCAAATTTCCCGCCCCGTCGATATTTTCATTATATAGGTCTTTTAAGACATAGAGAAAAAACACTTAAATGCATTTTTCATAATTTAAATTCCGACACTTAGTTGGAAATGTTTAGTTTTACAAAAATTAAACTTATGAGAAATTTCTAAGAAACGGAGAACATCAAGAAACATTCCTCTCTCAAAGATGTGTAAAAGCAAGAACACAACAGAACAGAACCATAAAAAAATAATGCACTCACCATATTGATTCAGAATTATATAACAATCTATATATATAAAACGAGTAGGTATGCGGCACAAAAATCGACGATATTTCTACAATCCGAATGGCAACGGCTGCAACTATCGGATGTAAACATTAGCGGCTGTCCGCGTGTGGCTCGACGATAGCACGTAATTTGGTACAATTTAATTGCTGTATTTTACTCATGAATAATTTTAATTTATACACGAAATAATGTTAATTTATTCATTTAATATGATTAAGTGGAGATATCTGAATTGCGAACAATAATACATACAGAGAGAAATGTAATCTATACTATATTTTAGTATTTGCTGAATTTTCACTCCATTTTATAAGTGAAAATTTTCCCCAACAATTTCTTATTTGATGTAATGATAAAGTGTAGATATCTTAGTTTTGAAAAATAGTACATACAGTGAGAGATATAATTTTTAAAATCATTGGTGTTGGGTTTCTCAGACTTATCTTTAACTCTGTTCTGAAGTAATGGAAATTCACATTTTTTAATCATGATGTTTTAGAATCAGCCTTATAGTGAATTTATCAATGATTATAAATTTTTTGTCTGAGTTTTCACTACCCCTTAACAACGTATATTTATGATGACAGGTAATGGTAACATTCCTTACATAGGTTACTTTCAACTGAGTTGTTTTGCAAAAAAAAATATAAATCTAACAGCGACCATGCTGGTCGCGCAGCGGCTAGTCTATATATATAAAACGCGTAGGTATGCGGCACAAAAATCGACGATATTTCTACACTCCGAATGGCAACGGCTGCCACTACCAGATGTAAACATTAGCGGCCGTCCGCAATTTGCAACCGCGTGTCAACATGGATTTACGCACTGAAATCAGGAATGTTCGAAAGCGCGCTCGCTGCACGATGAAGTGAAAATTGGGAACAGTCTCAAGAAAGAAAGCGAATAAATAATTCATTAATAGAGAGCATAAATAATGGCGAGGTTAGGTTTAGCCATCGCCGGCATAGCAATCAACAACCAGTAATAGTTAATTTTCTACACTTTTTTCAGTACTTGCTGAATTTTTACTCCATTTTATAAGTAAAGAAATTTTCTCAACAATTTATTATTTGATATGATTAAGTGTAGATATCTGAATTGTGAACAGTAATACATACAGAGAGTGATGTAATCAACGCTATATTTTAAATTTTTCCAAATAATTTCTCATTTGTTGTAATGATAAAGTGTAGATATCTTAATTTTGAAAAATTGCTGAATTTTTGCTCCATTTTATAAGTGAAGAAACTTTCCCAACTATTTATTATTTAATATGATTAAATGTAGATATCTGAATTGTAAACAGTAATACATACAGAGAGTGATGTAATCAACACTATATTTTAAATTTTTCCCCTACAATTTCTTATTTGTTGTAATGATAAAGTATAGATATCTTAATTTTGAAAAATAGTACATACAAAGAGGGATGTAATTTTTAAAATCATTGATGTTGGGTTTCTCAGTCTTATCTTTAACTGTGTTCTAAGGTAATGGAAATTCACATTTTTTTATCACGATGTTCTAGAATCAGCCTCATAGAGAATACCCCTTAACAACATATATTTATGATTACAGATAATGGTAACATTCCTTACATATGTTACTTTCAGTTGCGTTGTTTTGCAAAAGAAAATATAAAACTAAGAGCGACCATGCTGGTCGCGCAGCGGCTAGTATAAATAGAAAAACTGTTATCTAAATAAAATTGCTTTATTCTTTTGGGGAAACTACAATTGTGATGCCAAACGTGACAACACAGATTGATGAAAGACAAATTAACGTTTAGAATGTGTGTATGTTGTAACGGATTCTCAATCGGGCAGGTGCGGGCGACAGGCCCCTCCCACTATGTCCGTTTTACGACTTTTAAATGCGTTGAAGGAAAAAATGGCGACGTCACATACTGTTGGAAGGAATCAAAATGTCCCGATTGAGAATCCTTCACAACAGTACTATACCTAGTAAGTGAACGTGATTTTTCATTACCACTCAATAAAGGCGGTAGATTTCTAACGAACTGAATTTGTGATTCCAGTGAGACTTTTTCCTTTAAAAAACATCACTACCTACAGTTTCATGGTAATCAAATAATTCGCAGATTTTTTCGGTGGAATTCGCGAAAAATTTATTTTAATTGAATAAAACCTTGGCGATACCTCGGAAACAACTTCGCGACCCACAGTTTGGGAACCCTGGTTTAGGAGGTCAGATGTCGGCTACCAAAAGGCTTAATTATTTCTACGACCTAGAATCGAGCATTCTTTTCTTCCATTGACTCAGACAGGGCCATATTTTGCGAACGACATTCCCAAAGCTTTGAAATGTTTTAAGAGAAAATAAAAGTACTTTTCAGGTTTTATATTCCTAAAGATTTGTCCCATATCAAGTTTAAATAGATATAACTCTTACGTTTTCATGGAAATGGAAAGAAAAGGCAATTTACTTTGATTCGCACAAAAATTTGAAAGACCTTTCCTTCATCAATATTTTTTGAACTACAGTCGAACCCCGTTATAGCGAACCCGGTATCTAACGAACTCAAGGGTATAGCGAACGAAAATTTTGGTCCCGCTGTTTTCCCATTGTACGTAATTTAATTAGCATTGTGTCGGTTTAATGTAATCGATTTTAGTCGATTTAATTCATTAATGATCATTTTTAATAAATGTTATATTTTTTTAATATATCATTAATGAATACACATTGAAACTAATGAGTTATACATTTTGTGAATTCTAGTATTTTTCTTAACGGTTCGGATATAGCGAACCACCGGATAAAGCGAACAAAACCTTTGGTCCCTTGAAGTTCGTTATAACGGGGTTCGACTGTATCTATATATTTAAGTTGCAAAGCCGATTCTTCGGGCAGTCGGTGAGAAAAAACTATTGCATCAATTTACTTCAGTTTGATCTTAAACGAAAGACTTAGGCCGTCTGCACACGGAGCAACTCAAAAGAAACTGATATCTGACTCCGGACGAGTTTGTAACCAGTTGCGCCGTGTGCGTGGCTCCATTCAATTACATAGGTTACGACTCATCACGGACTGGTTTGTGACTGGAGTCAGTTATCAGTTTCTTTTGAGTTGCCCCGTGTGCAGACGGCCTTAATCTATAGATATGTCAAAATTGGATTTTGTAACCAGTTTCTATTAATTAGCGATAATGTACAACTAAAAATTGCTTTCTGCGCATGCTCAGTGACATGTTTAAATTTGGCTTTAGATACTTACTAAGCACGAGGCCGCATAAACATGTTAATTTGTTTATTCCGAGGAATCAATCTCTCCCTCTCTGCCATTTTTAATTTTAATTATGTTTGTGAGATATATAATTAAACCTGGCGGAAATTGTTTATTTTGCTCTGTTGAGTAACCATATTTCTTCTTATTGGATTCAATGGTAATTTTTTAAAGTGTATATCTCTATTCTTAATATTATGATTTTCAACATTTGGCAATGATGTATTATTTGTGTATTAGTACATTTATTTACTATCCAGCCGTCATATTTTGATGAGTACAAACAAGTGTATATTTAATTTTTAAATTAGAATAATTAGTTAAATTTTAATTACTGTCATTTTTATTTTAATGGCTACTCATTCACAATCTTTTTCTTTCGTTCTAACATTTCGCTGATTTTCGTTTTATACTTTAAAAAGGATGTAGAGCGTATATTATGGCAGTTAAAAGAAGAAAGTACAGTGAAAAATAGTAATACAGATGGAAATGAAAAAAAAGAACCTAAACGTTTAATTGATACGTTTTTATTTCTACTACAACTTTCAGTTTCGGATAAAGAGGTTAGACTCGCGTTCGAATTCACGTACAAATAAATGACGATGCTGTCGTCAGCTCTTACCGGTTATTTTTTAAAAGGAACAAATTTACGCATCGCGAGTTAGTAGAAAAACCTCCTCCGCGAAGCGAGACATTGACCATTAAAGAAGTCTAGGAAATGAGCAATTACAGATGAAATTGTGTTTTCGGGAGAAGTGCTCAAAATTAAATGGCTCTTTTTTAACTATTTTTGATTGAAAACGTAAAAGTTTCTCGATATTCTTTCAGGAAAATTGCATATGTCCCCTCTACGTTTAATTTAATATGCAGTGATGTGAGGAATTTTTAATAAATCATGCGAAGGATCTAGGAAGTGTTTTAGTAGTGTTGAATTTGTGCCTCGACTTTTTTCTCTATCATGGACTACATTCATTTCTGTTAAAGTTGGATAAAGTCTAAATGGTCTTCCTCTTTTAAACATTTGGCGCATAATTTAAAACTAGTTCCTTTGCCACTTCCAAGGGATAGTAAATTTAAAGCATTATATTCAAATCGTTGGTTAACTTACCAAAGAACGTCAAGAAATTGTACTTGTCAAAGATTTTTATAAAGATTTGACTTTTTTTATTTGAATTTTTTCGTACATTTTTTTGTGTTTTTACATGTTGTGGTGACTTTTTTCTTCAAATGTGTCATATATATATATATATATATATATGAAGATGTGTCATATATGAAAAATACTTGAACGCATTTAGTAATGCATTTAAGAATTGCTAAATGCATTATACGCATTTTGTAATGATTTTCTTCAATTGTATCTTATATATAAAAATCACTAGATGTATAAAAATGCTTGAATGCATTTAATAATGTATTTAAGAATTACTAAATGCGTTATACGCATTTTATAATGATTTTCTTCAAGCGTGTTTTATATATAAAGATCAATATATGTATAAAAATACTTGAATGCATTTAATAATGCATTTAAGAATTACTAAATGCATTGCACGCATTTTGTAATGATTTTCTTCTCGTGCATTTTATATATAAAAATCACTACATGTGTAAAAATTACTTGAATACTTTTAGTAATACATTTAGGAATTACTAAATGCGTTATACGTATTTTGTAAATTTTTTTCAAATGTGTCGTATATAAAAACCACTATAAATATAAAAAATACTTGAAAGCATTTAATAATACTATAGCGAGCATTAATTACTAAATGCGTCATTCACTCAAAGGAATGATATCTGGATCCTGACAGATAGCAGAAGTTCTATCCAACACTTGTCCAGCTGGCATAGAGTAAGGGATAATATAGGAGTGATTATTATTTTAAAAAAATTCAGGTAGTCTCTTCTAACGAAACTACCGCGGGTTATTAACGTAGGATTACTTATCGTTGCTTACCATTTTTTTACGTATTTTGGTACTTATTTTGGTTTATGTTTTGGCTTATTTACGTATTTTGGTTTAACTGTTTACTGCTACTGGTTTGGCGCGCTGCCAAAATTATAACTCGCGACGCCGGACAATTTTTTTCTCTCCGCAGGACCGTTATTGAGGAACGTAATCCTACGTTAAAAGCTGAAACGTCCACCCTTGTTTCTCCGGATCCACCTTCAGTGGGTTCCATCTGATATTGACATCGAGAGCAATGAGATCGCAGACTCCCTGGCCAAAGCGGGTACGTGTGAAGCTTCGGTGCCTTCTGCGCCTCTCAGCTATACGGAGCTTTTTTCAAGAACTACTTAAATGCAAAAATAAAACCACTTGACTCGTTTCCCCCGGCGCATCACTGGTATCAGAATAATCGACCGGGTGGCCAATTTTATGGCCACGTGTATAAAGCTAATAGTAAAGTAATTTATAGAATCTTTAAACTTTAAATGGCTTTTTCTAAAAACTGTTATTTTCAAACTTTTGCGCACTATTTCTTCAAAACTAATGGTTACAAATTGCTAAAATTTTGTATACATGTATATATAGTATGTTTATACAATTTCTACCTAAATTTAAGTAAGTACATATTACTAATTATTTGTGAAAAAAAGTATGATATTTCTTATACATTATAATACATTTGCCTGAAAAAAATTTTATGTGAAATATGGTAATTACTTCAGGTGTAGATTAAAGTATAACCTATGGATAGAATATATGCAAATAATTATATAATTATATCTATCTATATATATAAAACAGTTCCGTAACTGACTCATTCATTCATTCATTCATTCATTCATTCACTGACTGACTGACATACAACGCACAGACCAAACCGCTGGACCTAAAGGGCTGAAATTTTGCATGGCGATTCTTCTAATAGTGTAGGGGTGCACTAAGAAAGATTTTTCAAAAATTCTTCTTAGATTTTTTAAAATTAAATTTTTAAGCTGTTTTTAAAACTTTTTTTACGTTTGCATTTAAAATGATACATTGAGGGTTATAAAATTTATATCACGAGAAAGATCATAAAAATTCCTTCAAAATGAAATTTTTTTCGAATTTTTACCTCCATTTCCAGATTTTTGGTGAATTTTTAAAGATTAATTTTTAGAATTTAATTTATTAAATGCCGATCACGTGATTTCTTTTTCTGGTACTTTCAATAAATTTATCGTCACGTGCGTAACAACTAAATAGACAAAAAAATATTTTTTTCTTGCTAATGCGGCAGACGATTGGACTTTATTTTGTTTATAAAAATATCCCTTACGATTTTTTTATAAATATGTTTTTTTTTACATCAATTGTATACATTGATCGTCGTATTTATTATAAATATATATATATTTATTTTTTTTTAATTAATTGCATACATTGACCGTTGTATTTAATTTCAATGTACTCCGTAGCGAAGCGCGGGTTTTCAGCTAGTATATATATATATATATATATCTTATAGTTTTTAACAATTTCTGCACTCAATGCATTAACCTAGGATACATTATTCATAAATCATTATTTTTTTCTTTTACATAAAATAATTTCTAATGAACTCCCAACAATTCTGCTTTTGTTTTCTGATAGATAAAGAACCCATAACAATTGGATTACATATTCATTTCACCCTAAACAATTGGTTTAAATTAGTTACAAATTAACTGTTTGACAACACATTAAGCTTGGTAGTAAAATCAGGGTATTAGTGCTCGTGCAAAGTTTATCTCCCCCTTAATATTTATTTTAAGTGGTCCTGTGAATATTTTTTTATCCCCAAAAATTTTCACCCACCCTCCTCTAGCTGATCTCGCTGCACACCGGTCGGAAATCAGTGCCCCAGACAGTTCCAAACTTCAATTGTTTTTTCTTAACTTGGAATCGTTATTGCGTTTGTTTGTTTTTTATTCTTCTGAAGCACGTTCCTGTGTATACCGGATTGGCAAAGTGATGTTATTCCAAAGTAATCTATTAGCTTGTTAGCGAGATATCCAGCTAAAAGCACATTTTCCACAGTGAGTGACTCAATCCGAAGATTACCCGATCTTACAAATGCGTGTTAATCATCCTTATTTATTGTTTCAAGGAAAGCATTTTTGCCCGAAGGCGAGGATACATTCCTTCGAGAGTAAACGCTTTACCGGAAAATTGTGGGATGTTAAGGAAGATATATATATTTACGATAAAGGGGGATATAGCTTTCAAAGAACTCGAATTAGAAGACTTCCGTAAGAAATTTCGTGTTGCTAAGAATCAATTTTCGAAAAAGTTTCGGGAAAAGTGAAGAATAGCCCACTGCTTGGCGCGATTTTCAAAATCGCCGATTTGGCGCGCTCTCGCGTCTTGCCTCCTGGAGTTACAACCTCTCCAGAAGACACTACGCAAGACCGCGACATTTAAGATGGTGAAAAACTAAAATAAATACAAAAGAGCAGTCCTAATTGTAAATGATAAGGCCACATCTTAAAACAAAAACTTAGCATTAAATAACAAGGAAAATTAACATTAGACAAGTACAGCATAATTAAATGAATTTGAACTTAAATGCAGATTTAGCAGCACGCTCCGAGACCCGGATAGTCTCAAAACAGGAGTTTAAAAAACACGTCCGCCTCGGCGGCCGTCACATGGGAGATCTCTCGAAAATCTTCAAGTCTCTGACTATATCTCGTGGTCTTTTCTCTGTCGGCGACCATCCCAATTCCTCCAAAATGTGTCTGTTTTCCAAAGCGGGAGCCGGCAGATTTGTTAGTGACCGTTCTTCTTATCGACGCACATTCCGGCAAACTTTATTACGCGATAGTGTCAAACTCGCATTGAGGTATTTCTAAGAAAGACAGTTTTAAGAGGCGATGGGAGATGCTTCTGTTTTTCAAAGCAGATATTCCCACATCTTGCTTGAGAATCCGATATGCTTGGGCTTAACTTTCAGGCTAAAAATTCTGGCGGCATTTGCTGGTATCGTTTTTTAATCCGCTCGGAATCCACACACGTGTTCAAAAAGATGGGAGCTGGAGAATGGTAAGCATGCAGCTGTGTGTCGTGCACCCTGTGAGGTCTTGGGGAAAATAACCCCATACTTTCATTACGATACACTATATAAAATAAACTGTGTTACAAAATTATGTTTCTAAATTCACCTGCCTGATATTGAGTGCAAGTGTTTCGTGCCGCTCATTCAAGCTTGGTGGGCCGCAGATTAAGTACCCCTGAGCTACCTCATTACCATATACACCACAATGTGCCGGAACCATTGCTAAGTGATATCTTTGTCCTTTAATTTAAAGAGGAGCTCCCTGATTTCTTTAAGTATTCATTTGGCTTCGGTTTACCCATACAGTGAAGAACCGCCATGGAATGCGTGTGCATACAAATTGGCCTGCCCTCCCAATTTTGCAAATGCACCAAGGTCACATCAAGCGCCGACAGTTCGGCATCCTCGTGTACGTTTGGTTTGGTTTGAAGCGTTACCAGGACAGTGCTTAGGGGGGGGGGGGGGGCGAACTGGGCAACCGCCCAGGGCCACTAAAAATTTTGGACCTCCCTTTTTATTCCTCATCGCCACACTTTTCTAGATGTTACGGGTTTTTTAAGAAATTCCTCATTTTTCGCGGTTTCTATAATTCAACTGATAAAAAAATATTTTTCGATTTTTTAAAAACAATCGTAGAAAGAATCTTAATTGACAAACTACCCTTTTGGTTAGAAAAATTTCTCGGTTAGAAAAATATGATTTATTTTCAATTCAGTTATAGTAAAACCTTGATTATCAATCAATTTTATTTCCCACTTCTCGAAGAATTGAAAATATTACAAAGCAGGTACAATCAGTATGCTTTGAATACAAATTGTACTCGTATCCTCCTTAGCACTTATTTCTAATGAAAATGATCTCTCGTCATCTTTGGACTTTTCACTTATAATTGACAATTTTGCTGCTCAGAAAGCAAGAAAAATTGCTTTATAACCAACAAATTCATACATGTAAGTATTTGTTTTTAACAATTTACATTTTCTAAATCGTGTAAATAATTTTTCCATTGTTTCACTGTTCATGCAAATTGATTAATTTTATATTTAAGCGGACCAATTTTAATTTCATGGATAATATTCTTTTCGTAGCTAGAATTTAGGTTTTTTAGTATCGAAACGTAATGCATTAAAAGTAATAATTAGTAAAATCAGTAGTGGATGCAGTTTTTTCGGGAGGATAAGGGTTGTCTTACAAGATCCATGTAGAGAAATTTGATTGCCAGTAAATGTGTTTCGCCCAGGGCCGCTAAAATCCTAAGCACGCCCCTGAGCGTTACGGTCAACATTTTGCTACACGTGGGGTAATTAGACCGGGACCCACAATTTAAAGCCGATTTCGAACGGCTAAATACATCCACGCCAACAGTGGGATTCGAACCCACAGGATCTGAACCGAATGCCAGCGCCCTAGCCATTCGGCCATCCCCTGGCCATCTTCGTGTACGATCTAACAATAAATAATATCTGAAATATTCAATTGTATGTGCTCATTATGTATTTGCAAGTCATATGCAGTTTCATAATCAGAAACCAAACCTCTGTTATGAAAAATATGAATTCTGGTTTTGAAAAATACGATTTTATTATAAGAGACTTTAAAAAAAAGCAAATGTAGCAAAACACCTTTCAAAACCTTGCATGAAAATCACATCGGACATAACAATTCATTTAAAAATCGTTTAACTATTTTTTTTCTTTTGTCGGATCAAACTGTTATGAATAGATATTTACGTTTACAAAAAAAAGTGTCTTTGTCATTTGCTTAATGACAGCATCAAAATACTACGAATGAAATTCAATAGAAATAAAAGCATACTCACTTCGCATTGTGGAAATTCGGACCTGGCTGTGACCGCTACAATTTACGAAATGGCCGTCGGAGCACTATTTCGGACCGCGAAGAAAAATTTCTGCTCTATATTCCGAATATCGAAAACTGGAGCAAAGGTCTGGGAAAAGAAGTGGTAGAAAGTTGTTCAAGTGTGTTGAGCATTTGGGTACGTTTCACTCGCGGTGGTTTTTATATAAAGTGGCCATAATTTCCGCTACGACCCTTGACATTGCTGTATTCGGCAATTCCTGGTAAGGAAAATAGGTGAAAAAGTGCAACCATTTAAGTTCAGAAACACGGTTATGGGTATTTCAGCAAGAATTCAAGCGAGACGGTAGCAATTTTTTTTTCTTCATTTTTTTAAGACATATTTAAATGTGGTGGATTGTAAAGAATCAGATAAGTCATCGCATTTTTTTAAGCGATTATTCTGTTACACAATATTTCACGTCATTGCCTGCATCAGTTCAAGGTATTCCAGCAGTAAAATCATAAGTTTATGCCATTTATAAGAGTGCATTCTTTGTCGTACTGCAAGACCTGACCACTTCATTTGAGTACAAAAATTTCCCGTTCAAATGCCGCAATACATACGAATAACGATTTACACATATTTCAATTTATGTACACGATATGGAATTTTACAGTTTTAAAATTTTAAAATGGACGTTAATGACCAAATCACCCATAAATGTAGCCCATTTCCAGGTAAAAATATTGTTAGAGGAGCAGTTAAAATTGTAAATTTTTGTTTCAAATTCTCGGCGAAATTTCAAAAATACAAACATGTAACATTTGCAGTAAGAAACTGGGGAAATTTGCATTCTTGTCCTATAACTGATTGCAAGCATAGATGGCTACAATAAGATATATGATCTGTTTCTAGTGTTATTTTTTACTACATCGAAGATCCTTAGAATTCAAAATAAGGATTTTTCTGCAGACAAATGCCTGTTTTTCAAAAACAAATTTCAAAAATGCTATCATTTTTCAAAGTGCTCCATGCGCATCCCATATCATTTAAAACCCTTAATTTTTTAATATAGGTTTACCATATATATATAAGCGTAACTGAGCAATGAATTTTTTTAACGTAAGATTACGTTCCTCCATAACGGTCGTCCGAAAAGCAAATATTCAGACGCTAAAACCGTCCCTTGTCACGAGTTATAATTTTGGCAGCGCGTCAAACCCAGTCTGTATCACTTGGGCAAGCAGTAAACAGTTAAACAGAAAAGTACCAAAATGCGTCAAAATTTTGTCATACGTATGTGTATACATACGTACATATATATAGATACATATATACATAACACATACATACATATATACATACAAAAAAGATAAGCAACGGTAAGTAATCGTTGCTTATCTATTTTGTATGCATATAGTATATAATACATTATATATATATATTTGGTTTCCAATCATATATTCCTACGTGAATATTGCTCGTCTTGATGCCTACTGTCATCCCTCTGAATTTTTTGATCGAATTCGGCAACACGCTGTATATATATATGTGTGTGTGTGTGTGTGTGATGATAGAAGCATAAGCTATATTTAATTATATTAATGAGCGTTAAACGGTAATTTTCTATTAAAGTCCTAGTGTGATCTCCAATTCAGGAAATAGACTTGTTTTTCGCAGCGGAGAGTTCAGGGTCACCGAATTGCTCACACGCGCGTTATCTTACATAATCCATCGGATGTTGTAGAAAGGTTTCTCAAGATGAGGACCTAAGCCTTTATATAACCAAGAGAAAGAAATTAAGCAGTTTAGGAAAATCTTTGATAGAGTCAGGACGTGCGTCTGTCGCGTGAGCTGCGAGATGATTGGAAATGGCGATTTAGCTGGGTAAATTGGGTAATTAGGTAATGTTAATTAATAAAGAAGTCTTTAAATGTTATTTAAGTATTAGTTCTTCCATTGGCTTACTGTTTGATGACTGCATTTAGAGTAATTAGTGTTTTAGAGGGTAAGCGGCGAAAGCGCCGTGACATATATATATAAAAGTATGTATGTATGTGTTTGTACAGTGGCTCCCAAAAGTGTTCGTACTCTTACGATTTTCAATGAAATAGGGGTTTATCCATTAATTAAAATGAATATTTCATAATGGGTATTTAATAATAAGATCTACAATCTATTCTTAACAAAACTACATGAAATATTTTAAAAACATAGTAAAACTTTATTTTTAAGAAACCAATAATCCAAAAGTAACAAAAACTTTATCTCACAAAAATCATCATACACTTGTAAAAAAATCTACATATTAGTAAATATTCTAATTTTTCGTTAAATTAATATTTAGTAGGATATCCTTTAGCGTCCACAACAGCTTTTAAACGTCTGGGAATAGATTGCACTAGTTATTTTGTAATTTCTACATAAATGTTAATCCATTCTTCCATCATAATTGTTTTGAGTTCGCTTTTCGTGTGAATGTCGTGTTTTCGTACTCGAACCTCCAGTTCTCTCCAAATATGTTCTATTTGGTTTAAATCTGGCGATTGAGGTGGTGTTTTCAAAATTTGTGGAAAATTATAGAGACACCAGATGCGAACGTCGAGAGCTGTGTCTTAGGATCGTTATCTTGATAAAAAAAAACAAAGTTGTTTCCAATACCCAAATTTTGGGCTGATAATTTTTTAATTGTCTCTTAAAATATTTATGCAAACAGCATGATTCATTATGCCATTAATAAATACCAAATGACCTAGTCCTGATGCTGACATGCACCCCCACACAAGAACACCTCCAACACCTTTCTTAACTGTTCCTACTAAGTTCTTGGGATTAAGTTCCTCATTTTTTCTTCTCTATACAATTTATACGCCCATCGGAACTAAAAATGTTAAACTTGCTTTCATCGGCAAATAAGACATTATTCCAATACGTTTGGGGCTTATTTATCATTGATAGTGCGAAGAAAAGCCTAAGCTTTCTGTTTTTCTCACTCACAAAAAATTTTCTACGGGCAGAATGCCCATGTAATCTAATTGCTCTGAGAACTCGTCGAACAGTTTCAGGTGAAATTGAAGTAGAAAATGTTTCGTTAAATTCTGCAGAAACTTTTACAGCACTCAAACGTGGATTTTTCACAAATTTTCTAATTATAAATCTCTGATCTCGTTTTGGTAACTTTGCCGATCGACCTTTTCTTACCTTGTTTTCGATCCGATTTTCTTCTTTAAAGCGTTTTATCACATACTGCACAGTAGAATGGGATAAATTAAGTAATTTAGCAATATTCCGAACTGATTTACTACTAGAATGATGAAAAATGATCAATTTTCGAATGCTGTTTGTTGTTTCTTTACGACTCCGAGCCATTTTTAAATAATAAATAGAATATTACGGAGTAGGCAAGCAAAAATTAAAGCCATACGATATTTTAAATGCCACCACAATTCAAAAATAAAAATAAAGCGCCAGACGATAATTTAAATTAGGAATTTATCCGAAAATATTTCAGTGTACGATGACTTTTGTGAGATAAAGTTTGTGTTTCTTTTTGATTACTGGTTTCTTAAAAATAATGTTTTACTATGTTTTCAAAATATTTTATGTAGTTTTGTTAAGAATAGATTATAGATCCTATTATTAAATATCCATTCTGAAGTATTCCTTTTAATTAATGGATAGATACCTATTTCATTGAAAATCGTAAGTGTACGAACCCTTTTGGGAGCCACTGTATGTGCATTCCATACCTGAACTCCACGTTACGACATCAGATTTTGCCCTTCGGTGATGTTACATTAAACTGCCTTATTGCATAACAAATTAATTAGCCCCAAGCATATAATCTGAAAAAAGAAGCAGGATACTGAAAAATAGTTTGTCGATCCATGCATGAAGTTTAACAAACCGCAACAAATTAAAATCAGAAATTGTGTACTGCATGTTCATTACGCTGTATTTATGAAAACAATTATCCAATCCTAATTTAACACTATTTTTCCCTTCTTTTGTTAAAACAAAAAAAAAGAGTTATTTCTTTCAATACGAAATTCCGGTTTAAAAAAACTGTTTCTCAATGCAGAAAGATTGATGTCTCGGTTAAAAAAATATCTTGAAGTATTAATGAACGCTTACGACAATACTGTTAGGGAGAAAAAAAGAGTTATTTTCTCGGATTTTATTTTAAATTTTAAAAAAAGATTAAAGGAGAACATAAGTTTCCTAACGCTGATTGCTTCTGCTTAAAAAACCTTTCTATAGATCATTAAAGATCTTGAAGTTGTTTTGAAAATTATAACAAGCCGTCACCGGTAACCTTTTGGATTAGAATTCATCTTAAGATTTAGAAGATTTGAAGATAATTGCTAATATTGCACCGTGAAATGAAGCTCTATTTTGATGTAATTTAAATAAATTTTTAATTTTTGACTTCTCTGTTTTTAAAAAATAGCTTTAGATGAAAAGGTTTTTCATTTAATTGTACTTTAAAAAATTATTCCTACATATTCCTGTCTTTTCTCGTCACTTGGATCTACATTACTGAGTTTGGTCCGTCTGTCTGGAAATAATTTAGTCTTTTTTCCTACAAAAGTATCATTTTTCAGCTTGCAAGAATGAAATTGGAAATGAATCATATGGTTAAAAATGGTTAGCTACAGTGCAGGCCATAACTTTGTAAATATATATATATATATATATATATATATATATATATATATATATATATATATATATATATATACACTTGTTCATGCATTTAAGATTGATTATTGATCAGAGAATTTAAAGCAATTTTATTCAAATCTCATTAACTTTATCTACAAACTTCATGTTTTCTGTAAAAGATTTTGATAAAATTCAGAGCCATTTTAAGGTATCTCAACAAAATTATCTTTTAAAATTAGATCAGGGGCTATATATATATATATATATATATATATATATATATATATATATATATATATATATATATATATATATATATATATATATATATATATATATATGTATATATATATATATATATATATGTATATATATATATATATATATATAAATATATATATATATATATATATATATATATATATATATATATATATATATATGTACCTCGGAGGTATAGAACACTATGTCACAATGTGTGAATTTCACAGGAGAACTTAAATAAATCCACTTATTGCTTTTTTACCTCGGCACAATTTTCAATGGTGCCATTTTCAATGGGCAAGGTCTCTTCTGTATAAACATTCGCGTAACAGCTTTTCCCTGTGAACGATACAGCTGGCGCTCATTAGCAAACGATTCGCAGATCCAATACCTACTTTAGATATCGGTTCTACAGAACCGGTGCAAACCGGCTGAATCCCATCATTGTATATATACTATATAAAGGGTGGTTATGAAAAAAACTTTACCGATATATGGACCTCTAGCGGCTGTTCCGTTCAACCGATCGAAATGAGATTTCAGATATAGTTATTCAGAGGTATGAGCTCGGAATTCTGTGAAAGGCAACAAAGCTCCAAAAACGGGCGCGTTATGCACGCACAAAAAACAGCTCTGCGAACGGCCTGTGATGGCACTCATGTGGAAAATATGTAATCCAAATAAAAGTTATCTTTTGTCCGATCTGTGTTGTCATTAGTGATGCTTGCCTTGCCTCTGCCATATGCAAATTTCCTCCGTGCGCCCCGATCTTGTTTTTGTTGGCCGTTCGCAGAGCTGTTTTTTTTGTGCGTGCATAAAGCGTCCGTATTTTGTGATACACGTACCGTTCCAACGCTCTTTAGGGTTTTCGCATACGCTGAGCATTTTGCGACGGGGAAAAGTGAGCATTGCCATTCGAAAATTTCGTGTTTCTGTACCTATAACCATAACCGTGAGCGCCACTTTGTTGCCGTTCACAGAATCCCTACCTATGAATACCTATATCTGAGATCTCATCTCGATCGGTTGAAAGGAACGGCCCTAGAGGTCCGTATATCGGCAAAGTTTTTTTATGACCACCCTGTATATATATATATATATGTGTGTGTGTGTGCATGCATATGAAATAACCCTAATGGTCATCTCCTGAAATAAGCATCGTGACCAGAAACAATGCTATTCAAGTACAACGAACAAAGCAATTTGTTTCAGCAAAACATCTTTACAAAGCAAGCTCCAACTCCCATCTGCCGTTGCGAGCCAATATAAAATTAGGTCAAAGAAAGGTTGCCAGGAATTGGCGGAGAGAGTTAGTATTGGCAAAGGGGTAAAGGATGGAAAGGTTACCACATTTAGAAAGAAAGTTCAGATAAGGGCGATTAAAGATTATTAATAATATTATCACATATATATACAGATAGATAGATAGACAGATATACACACACAGTGAAACTTCTCTATGGCGGCCAGTCATTTCCAAAAAACGTGGCTGTTTTGAGGGTGGCCTTCGAATAAGGGTGACAGGCTAGAGAATTTTTACTGTGTGTGTGAGTGATATATATGTTGTGCGAGTGTGTCTGTGTGTGCATAAAGTAACAAAAACTAAAAGGTTTGAAGAAAAAGCGTTTAAGAGTACCCGAGTAGCATTTGAAAAAGAAAATGTGCAAAAAGGAACAAAAACGTTCAATTTTGACGAGACTAAAATTATTGTTTTTCTAAGACCTGAAAAAGTATCTTATGTATGAAAAAGTATGCAGAAAATATTTATACAGAATTATTAAATAAAATTCGAATTCTTTTAATAACGAGTACATGTTTTGAAAAAAAGGGTAAAAGTAATTAAAGAAAGATTTAAAGAGTAAAAAAGCATTAAAAATTCTCAAAAATAACTACTAGCTAATTTTTGAAAAAAGAATATTTGTATCATGAATACGAAAAATAAACTCTGATGAAAACCAAACTCCGTCTCATAGGTGCTCATCTTAACGGAACTTAAGTTCTGATGACGTGGATTTTGCAAAAATTTTCTAGCCAAACATCAGGCGCAATTTGGGAAATAACCATTCCATAGCTCTGCATTCAGCGAGACAAAAGAAATCACCTCTTCCTCTTCCTGCATTTGAAACGTAATGACTTAATGCATACTTGCCATTTTTTAATATTGACCTAAAAAAATAATAACCATTAATTTTCCTCGGAAGACCTTAAAAAGAGAGAGAAGCATCGGCTGATATTCCATACTGCACAGTTTTCGCGAAAATTTAAAAGAATGAATTTCAGTGAAAAGTGATGTTTTTCTTTTGGCAAAAACTTAATTCTGTTTTTTAAAATGCTGAATGTAGTAAATGTGTTTGTACGTAAAAATAAAAGTTGTTGATTGATGGAAATATGGGTTAATATATTAAGTATTCCGACATTACGGAAACCGCCCACCTCGTAGTCATGGAAATCCGCGTATCTCACGTACACTGATATAAAAATTTAACTTCCTTTCAGTTCATAATCTAATATATAAAAATGAATGTTTGTCTCTCTATAATTGTATAGAAATCCACAGTTTAGGAGCAGCGATCGTGAAATTTTACATACAGACGTCTTTAAAAACAGCCGAGGGACTTAAGAACTTAAAAAATCGAAATTAATTACCGTTAATTTTTAATTAATAAAAAACCAACAATTTTTGAAACTAAATGTCAGCTGTTACTCTTTGTGGAATCACCCCTCTGAATATGGCGTCCACGTTAGGATTAGCTGGCAAACAGCGAGTGAAAAGATAAAAATAAATAAAATCAAAAAGTTTCAAGTCATATATTAAACCAGAATAATAAATGAAAATAATAATCTTTCAAGTCAGATTTTATACTCTAAAATAAATCGGATCCAACGGCATATTGACACTCTCACATGCGATGGAAAATTCGAATCAACCACGCTAAGTGTCACGAGATCTTTTTTAATCGCTACTGCAATCCCCTCGCTTATGTCTTTGTGTCTATTGAAGAATTAAAGACTAAGCTTCTATCCTGCTAACGTATTTCTGACTTAAAACTCCTCTACTCCATAAATACATGTATATTCACCAACCCATAGCAACTGTCCAGTAATCTTAGTACGAATATTTTTCTATTTACTCAATAAAGCAGCATGTCATCGTGGCGTATTCGGTAAAAGCGTTTATTCACTACGCTACACGACTCGGGTTCGAATACGAATCGTACAAATTTTGCTAAACCTGTATTTTCAGCTTTTTTATGGAGGCTTTTTTATTTCAGCTTCTATTTTATTAGTTTTTAAATTATTATTTTTTTTTATTTATTATTTTTTTTATTATTTTTTTTATTTTATTATTTTTAAAAATTATTATTTTTATTTATTATTTTTTTATTAGGTTTTTTATTTTATTTTTCATATTATTAATGTGTATAACATTTCGTATACTTTTTTTCTATGTTATTTATACTGTGTTTAGTTTTTTAATGGATTTTGGTAGGTTTATTATAAATTTATATATTTTATGTTTCACTTTTCAGGATTTTTTGCTCCAATGATAAAGGCTAAATCTTTTCTATGTTATTTATACTGTGTTTAGTTTTTAAATTGATTTTGGTTAACAAACATTCGACAATTTGACATTTTTACTTTTCAGCTTTACTTTTCAAAATTTTTACTTTCCTAAAGACAATTTGACATTTTTCCTTTTCAGCTTTTAGTGGTTTATTATAAATGTATATATTTTATGCTTTACTTTTCAGGGTTTTTTTTGCTCCAATGATGAAACGCTAAATTTAGCTGAATTCTGAAGAAATTATTGTAAATTTATGGTTTTGTATGTTGGGTTTTCTTTTTATTCATGAGTATAACATTTCACATGCTTTTTATTCTATGTTATTTATACTGTGTTTAGTTTTTAAATTGATTTTGGTTAACAAACATTCTTAAAATCCCTGCCAACGCCGGATAAATTATCACCTGTGTAGGTTGATAATTTATAAATTTTAAAACTGTTACCACATGTATATTTAAAGATCCACACTGTTCCAATATTTTTAATTAATAAATAACCAACAACTTTTGAAGGATGCGACTCTCGATTCACAGACGTTCAGTAGATGGCACCACTATTTTAAACTTTTAGTATTCCAACCATGAAGCTACAGATGCTTCATGATTCTGTATCTTCATGATTCCAACCCATCTGAAAACCCGCACTTCGCTACGGAGTACATTCCAATTAAATACAACGGTCAATGTATGCAATTCATGCCAAATATATATATATATATATATATATATATATATATATATATATATATATTATATGATAAATACGACGATCAATGTATACAATTGATGTAAAATATATATATATATATATATATATATATATATATATATATATATATATATTTATAAGAAAATCGTAAAGGATAATTTTATCGATAAAATAATGTAGAAGAAAATATTGACATTAAATCTAATATAAAGAATACTAAAGAATATAGTACAGTTAATATAGTACAGTTTGTAGAACATTTCTTTTACTGTATTGTAATATTTTTTTGGATAATGTCCAATCGTCTGCCGCATTAGCAAGGAAAAAAAATATTTTTTATTTATTTAGTTGTTATGCACGTGACGATAAATTTATTTAAAGTACCAGAAAAAGAAATCACGTGATCGGCATTTAATAAATTAAATTCTAAAATTTAATCTTTAAAAATTCACCAAAAATCAGGAAATGGAGGTAAAAATTCGAAAAAAATTTCATTTTGAAGGAATTTTTATGATCTTTCTCGTGATATAAATTTTATAACCCTCAATGTATTATTTTAAATGCAAACGTAAAAAAAGTTTAAAAAACAGCTCAAAAATTTAATTTAAAAAAATCTAAGAAGAATTTTTGAAAAATCTTTCTTAGTGCACCCCTACACTATTAGAAGAATCGCCATGCAAAATTTCAGCCCTTTAGGTCCAGCGGTTTGGTCTGTGCGTTGTATGTCAGTCAGTCAGTGAATGAATGAATGAGTCAGTTACGGAACTGTTTTATATATATAGATAAATACGACGATCAATGTATACAAATGATGTAAAAAGACAAAAAAATATATATTTTTAAAAATCGTAAGGGATATTTTTATAGACAAAATAATGTAGAAGAAAATATTGAAATTAAATCTAATAGGACATACTAAAGAATATAGTACAGTTCGAAGAACATATCTTTTACTGTATTTTAATATTTTTTGGATAATGTCCAATCGTCTGCCGCATTAGCAAGAAGAAAAAAATATTTTTTTTTTGTCTATTTCGTTGTTACGTGACGATTTATTTAAAGTACCAGAAAAAAGAAATCACATGATCAGCGTTTAATAAATTAAATTGTAAAAATTAATATTTAAAAATTCACCAAAAATCAGAAAATGGAGGTAAAGATTCGAAAAAAATTTCATTTTGAAGGAATTTTTATGATCTTTTTCGTGATATAAATTTTACAACCCTCAAATTATTAGTTTAAATGCAAACTTCAAAAAAGTTACAAAAACAGCTTACAAATTTAATTTTAAAAAATCTAAGAAGAATTTTTCAAAAATCTTTCTTAGTGCACCCCTACATTATAAGAAGAATCGCCATGCAAAATTTCAGTCCTTTAGGTTCGGCGGTTTGGTCTGTACTTTGTATGTCAATCAGTCAATCAGTCAGTCAGTCAGTTACGGAACTGTTTTATATATATAGATTTTTATTACTATCTTTATATCGTAACGTTAACTTCATGCGCACGCATTATTTTCCTATGCTTTTTTTTATTATCTTTATAATAGCGTAATTTTCATATGATTTTAAGCAACAATCGTTTATAACTGGCATTCAATTGGCTGTTAAAACTTTATATTTACACCCTATTTAAAAGAAGTAGGGTGTAAATTGTAAGGTAGAAAGTTGGTAAAATCAAAATTTTGTGCAATGTATTTAATTTCTCGATTAAAAGTAGTTTTTTTCTAAAAATTAATTTTTTCGCTTGAAAAGCTAAATATTTTATGCACGCGGTTTATATTATTATTACTATCTTTATATCGTAACGTTAACTTCATGCGCGAGCATTATTTTCTTATGCTTTTTTTATTATTATCTTTATAATAGCTTTATTTTCATATGGTTTTAAACAACTATCGTTTTTATTCATATGATGTTGGTTTTTATTAATTAAAAATTAAGGGTAATTAATTTCGATTCCGGAAGTTCTTATCTTTACTTTCATATGCTTTTTCATTTACGAATTATTCAAATGTTGGTTAAAAAACTTTTGCGTAATTTATACATTTGTATGTGTTTAATTATTGAAATTAATAAATTTATATTTCTGGAGAGGATGTTTCAGTTTTTAGTGGTACTATGATGAAAGGCTGAATCTACCAAAATTCTGAGGAGTTTATTATGGAGAGAAAAGGAATTTAATATGTAGAGGATGTTTATAGGAGTTTAATGTGGAGAGAAGTTGAATGGTTTGCAGCCCTAAATCAAACACTGCATTTTTTAAGAGGCAACGCTGCAGTCATATCATGGTTCTATTGAAAATTTCTGCTGAACCTGTAATTGCAGCTTCGTTTTTTTTTTTTGCCCCAATGATAAAAGGCTGATTCTAGCTGAATTCTGAGGAGTTTATTATAAATTTATATATTTATAGATTTCACGAGGTTTTTTTTTTCTATGTTATTTATACTGTGCTTAGTTCTAAATTAATTTTGGTTAACAAACATTAGAGAATTTGACATTTTTACTTTTCAGATTTTAGTACTACAATGATGAAAGGCTGAAATTCTGAGACGTGTATATCATTTCACATATATTTTTTCTATGTTATTTATACTGTGTTAATTCTTAAATTGATTTTGGTTAACAACAAACATTCCTAAAATCCCGGGCATCGCCGAGTACTTCAGCTAGTAAAATATATAATGTATATAGTGATAATATTTCGTAATGTAATTGTAATGTAATTGTGATATATATTACCCATAAATGTATATAAAATATATAATGTATATAGTGATAATGTATCGTAATGTAATTGTAATGAAATTGTGATACATATTAACCATAAATGTATGTAAAATTTATAATGTATATGGTGATAATGTCTGGTAATGTAATTGTAATGTTATTGTGATATATATTAACCATAAATGTATATAAAATATATAATGTATATAGTGATAATGTATCGTAATGTAATTGTAATGAAATTGTGATACCTATTAACCATAAATGTGTGTAAAATATATAATGTATATGGTGATAATGTATGGTAATGTAATTGTGATATATATTAACCATAAGTGTATATAAAATATATAATGTATATAGTGATATTGTATCGTAATGTAATTGTAATGTAATTGTAATTATATGAACCATAAGTGTATATAAAATATGTAATGTATATAGTGATAATGTATTCGTAATGTAATTGTAATGTAATTGTGATATATATTAACCATAAATGTATATAAAAATATATAATGTATATAGGGATAATGTATCGTAATGTAATTGTAATGAAATTGTGATATATATTAACCATAAATGTATGCAAAATATATAATGCATATAGTAATAATGTTTCTTAATGTAATTTTAATGTAATTGTGATATATTAAACATAGATGTATATAAAATATATAATGTATATAGTGATAATGTATCGTAATGTAATTGTAATGAAATTGTGATATATATATTAACCATAAAAGTATATAAAATATATAATGTATATAGAGATAACGTATCGTAATGTAACTGTAATGTAATTGTGATATACATATATATATATATATATATATATATATATATATATATATATATATATATATATATATATATATATATATATATATATATATATATATATATATATATATATTAACCATAAATGTATGTAAAATATATAATGTATATAGTGATAATATATCGTAATGTAATTGTAATGTAATTGTGATATATATATATTAACCATAAATGTATGTAAAATATATAATGTATGTAGTGATAATGTATCGTAATGTAATCATAATGTAATTGTAAGTGTAACGCAAAATATATAGAATTACTAGCTGAAGTACCCGGCGATGCCCGGGATTTTAAGAATGTTTGTTGTTAACCAAAATCAATTTAAAAATTAACACAGTATAAATAACATAAAAAATATATGTGAAATGTTATACACGTCTCAGATTTTCAGCCTTTCATCATTGTAATACTAAAATCTGAAAAGTAAAAATGTCAAATTCTCTAATGTTTGTTAACCAAAATTAATTTAAAACTAAGCACAGTATAAATAACAGAAAAAATCCTTGTGAAATCTATAAATATATAAATTTATAATAAACTCCTCAGAATTCAGCTCAGAAATCAGCCTTTCATCATTGGGGTAAAAAAAAAGAAGCTGCAATTACAGGTTCAGCAGAAATTTCCAATAGAACAATGATATGACTGCAGCGTTGCCTCTTAAAAAATGAAGTGTTTGATTGAGGGCTGCAAACCATTCAACTCCTCTCCACATTTAACTCCTATAAACATCCTCTACATATTAAATTCCTTTTCTCTCCATAATAAACTCCTCAGAATTTTGGTATATTCAGCCTTTCATCATAGTACCACTAAAAACTGAAACATCCTCTCCAGAAATATAAATTTATTAATTTCAATAATTAAACACACACAAATATATAAATTACGCAAAAGTTTTTTAACCAACATTTGAATAATTCGTAAATGAAAAAGCATATGAAAATAAAGATAGTAAGAACTTCCGGAATCGAAATTAATTACCCTTAATTTTTAATTAATAAAAAACCAACATAATATGAATAAAAACGATAGTTGTTTAAAACCATATGAAAATAAAGCTATTATAAAGATAATAATAAAAAAAGCATAAAAAAATAATGCTCGCGCATGAAGTTAACGTTACGATATAAAGATAGTAATAATAATATAAACCGCGTGCATAAAATATTTACCTTTTCAAGCGAAAAAATTAATTTTTAGAAAAAAACTACTTTTAATAGAGAAATTAAATACATAGCACAAAATTTTGATTTTACCAACTTTCCACCCTACAATTTACACCCTACTTCTTTTAAATAGGGTGTAAATATAAAGTTTTAACAGCCAATTGAATGCCAGTTAAAAACGATTGTTGTTTAAAATCATAAAAATTACGCTTATTATAAAGATAATAAAAATAAGCATAGGAAAATAATGTGTACGCATGAAGTAAACGTTACGATATAAAAATAGTAATAAAAATCTATATATATAAAACAGTTCCGTAACTGACTAACTGACTGATTGACTGACTGACATACAAAGTACAGACCAAACCGCTGAACCTAAAGGACTGAAATTTTGCATGGCGATTCTTCTTATAATGTAGGGGTGCACTAATAAAGATTTTTGAAAAAAATTTCTTAGATTTTTTTAAATTAAATTTTTAATCTGTTTTTGTAACTTTTTTCAAGTTTGCATTTAAAATAATAATTTGACGGTTGTAAAATTTATATCACGAAAAAGATCATAAAAATTCCTTTAAAATGAAATTCTTTTCGAATCTTTACCTCCATTTTCTAATTTTTGGTGAATTTTTAAAGATTAATCTTTACAATTTAATTTATTAAACGCTGATCATGTGATCTTTATCTGGTACTTTAAATAAATTTATCGTCACGTAACAACGAAATAGACAAAAAAAAATATTTTTTTTTTCTTGCTAATGCGGCAAACGATTGGACATTATCCAAAAAATATTAAAATACAGTAAAAGATATGTTCCTCAAACTGTACTATATTCTTTAGTATGTCCTATTAGATTTAATTTCAATATTTTCTTCTACATTATTTTGTCTATAAAAATATCCCTTACGATTTTTAAAAAAATATATTTTTTTGTCTTATGGTTAGAATACTAAAAGTTTAAAATAGTGGCGCCATCTACTGAACACCTGTGAATCGAGAAAAAGTTGTTGGTTATTTATTAATTGAAAATATTGGAAAGTTCTTGTGGATCTGTAAATATACATGTGGTAACAGTTTTAAAATTTATAAATTATCAACCTACACAGGTGATAATTTATCCGGCGTTGCCCGGGATTTTAAGAATGTTTGTTAACCAAAATCAATTTAAAAACTAAGTACAGTATAAATAACATAGAATAAAAAGCATGTCAAATGTTATACGCATGAATAAAAAGAAAACCCAACATAAAAAACCATAAATTTACAATAATTTCTTCAGAATTCAGCTAGATTTAGCGTTTCATCATTGGAGCAAAAAAACCCTGAAAAGTAAAGCATAAAATATATACATTTATAATAAACCACTAAAAGCTGAAAAGGAAAAATGTCAAATTGTCTTTAGGAAAGTAAAGAATTTTGAAAAGTAAAGCTGAAAAGTAAAAATGTCAAATTGTCGAATGTTTGTTAACCAAAATCAATTTAAAAACTAAATACAGTATAAATAACATAGAAAAGATTTAGCCTTTATCATTGGACAAAAAATCCTGAAAAGTAAAACATAAAATATATAAATTTATAATAAACCTACCAAAATCCATTAAAAAACTAAACACAGTATAAATAACATAGAAAAAAAAGTATACGAAATGTTATACACATTATTTTTTTTTTTCATATTATTAATAATTTTTAAAAATAATAAAATAAAATAAAAATAATTTAAAAAATAATAAATAAATAATAATAATAATAATAATAATTTAAAAAATAATAAAATAAAAGGTGAAATAAAAAAGCCTCTATAAAAAAGCTGAAAATACAGGTTTAGCAAAATGCGAACGATCCGTATTTGAACCCGCGGCGTGTAGCGTGGTAAATGAACGCTTTTACTGAATGCGCCACAATGACATGCTACTTTGTTGCGTAAAGAGGAAAATATTTGACCAAGTTTACTGGAAAGTTGCTATGGGTTGGTGAATATACATGTATTTATGGAGTGAGAGGAGTTTTAAGTCAGAAATAAGTTAGCAGGATAGAAGCTTAGTCTTCAACTCTTCAATAGACACAAAGACATAAGCGAGGGGGGTTGTAGTAGCGATTAAAAAAGATCTCGTGACACTTAGCGTGGTTGATTCGAATTTTCCATCGCGTGTGGTAGTGTCAATATGCCGTTGGATCCGATTTATTTTAGAGTATAAAATCTGACTTGAAAGATTATTATTTTCATTTATTATTCTGGTTTAATATATAACTTGAAACTTTTTGATTTTATTTATTTTTATCTTTTCGCTCGCTGTTTGCCAGCTAACCCTAACGCGGACGCCATATTCAGAGGGGTGATTCCACAAAGTGTAACAGCTTACATTTAGTTTCAAAATTCTTGGTTTTTTATTAATTAAAAATCAACGGTAATTAATTTCGATTTTTGAAGTTCTTCAGACCCTCGGCTGTTTTTAAAGACGCCTGTATGTAAAATTTCACGATCGTTGCTCCTAAACTGTGGATTTCTATACAATTACAGAGATACAAACATTCATTTTCATATATTAGATAGTAAAAAAAATAGACACGTACTCTTTGTGATATATATTTACCCTAAATGTATGTAAAATATATAATGTATATAGTGGTAATGTATATGTTCTTGTAAAGTGCAAGGAATTTGAAGCTATAAGTGTAATGTAAAGTAATTGCAATGGCAATGTATATGTACAGGAAATGCATAAGTCTAAGTAATAGTAATTGTAAAGCAAAATAATTTACGGTATGAGCTGTATTTATGTAAACACAAGTGATAATTTATGTAATGTATGAGAATATAAGTGGAAATAATGTAAACAGAAACATATGGCATGCAGGTGTAATGTATATATATTTGTAATGCATAATGCTCGTGTAATCGTAATAGTAATGTAAAATATAGAACAGGGGTCGGCAACCTTTTTTACCAGGAGAGCATATTTCAGAAATGCGGGAGTTAGGCGGGCACCCCTGGATGAAGAGGAGGAGAGGGGGGATAATATTTAAACAGGAAAATACTAATGTGACATAATTTTTTAATACATAAATTAAAATTTCAATGTAAACAAAATAATCTTAAAATTGATAATTACTGCAATATTTGACATTGCAAATCTGCGACCAACTCGTTGTAATGTGACCCTTAAGTAGAATTCCCAGTTCTCATGCACTGGTCCAAATTAGTGTCAGTGAGGCTTGATCGGTTCTTTGATTTTAAGAATTTAGTATTAGAAAACAAATATTCACAAGTATTTGTCGATGCACAAAGAGAGTTCAATTTCAGAGCACATTTTCTAAACAAGGGAAAGCCATTTCCATTCACTAAATTCCAGAATTTTTCTTCGTTATGATGTAATTTTGATTCAATGTCATTTCTTATATTTATAATTTTGAATTCGCAGTCCTCCGTATTGGAAATATCGAAATATGTTGCGATTTTATGAGTCACATCGTCCTCTGTATGAGAGAAAGGATTAATGAAAAACGTCATGAATGCCTCCAATTTTTACAATTCTTCAAATCTGGTATTAAATTCTTCCAATAAGGAATCAAAATGATTGGCAAGCTGATAGTTGGTAGAATTTCCATCGTAATAATTTTCTATCACCATTTTTAAATTTTGAAAATGTGATAAATTATCTTTCTCATATGCTTTCTCCAGAGCGCCAATTTAGCTTTAAATGCATTTATCGTACTTGTCATAGAAGCAATATGATGATTTCTACATGTAGTTTCATATTTAGTTCCTTCAATTTTACAGTTACATCAGTTAGAAAGCCTAGTTCTATTAACCAAGGTTTTTATTTCTAATTCTAAAAAAATGTTATTCATGGATAATAGAAATTCTTTCTCCTGTGGTAATAAATTTAAAAACCGCTCAAATACCTTTCCTCTACTGATCTCTCTCAATCAAATATCTAAAATCAAACAATCAAACATATCTAAAATCAAACAATCAAAAATATCTAAAATCAAACAATCAAAAATATCAAATACCTAAAATTTAGATATTTGAACGGCGGGCACTTTAAAACTGTTTCACGGGCACCTCGCTGCCGACCCCTGCTTTAGACATTTAACAGAGAAGTAAAGAAAACTAGTCATATAGCAATGCCTTGGTGATGTTTAACAGAGGAAGAAGAAAAAACTAGTCACATAGCAATGCCTTGGTGACGTTTAACAGAGAAAGAAAAAAAATAGTCATATAGCAATGCCTGGTGACGTTTAACAGAGAAAGAAAAATAACTAATCGTATAGCAACGCCTTGGTGACATTGCTATACGTAGAAAAAACTAGTCACATAGCAATGCCTTGGTGACGTTTAACAGAGAAAGAAAAAAAAATAGTCATATAGCAATGCCTGGTGACGTTTAACAGAGGAAGAAAAAACTAGTCATATAGCCTTGGTGACGTTTAACAGAGAAAAACAATTATATAGCCTTGGTGATATATAACAGAGGAAGAAGAAATAACAAAAATCAAAAACAACTTGGTGCGTATTTAAAATCTAGAACCGAATATTTTTATATAGATTTTTGTTTCAAAATTAATGAAAATAAACTCGCAAATTTTAATTATTCAACTTTCATTTTCAATGCGTTTGCTTCATTGTTTAGTCCCTAATTTTTAAAGACTGTTTCACCTGTTTCGAAATTCGTTACATATCTGATAAATTTTGTTTTACTCTCCGGACACTTTGTTTCTCTGCTTGAAAACAAGAGAGCGATAGAATAAATACATCCGTGTTTTTACGATTTTTTGGATGGTCCGGTGGAAAACGTGTAATTGAGGTTTTACACTACATGTAGGTGAAAACATAACCATGGCACAATCGTGGACACTTCTAAAAAGCATGGTTATCTCAAAACGATCGTCAGAAAGAAATAACAGAGAGAGGCAATTTTAAGAGGGTCGAAAAAGAAGACGATTCGAGACTTCATGGGCAAAAGACAAAATTAAGTGATAACTATTTTTTTTAAATAATAAAAGAAAGTTCAAATAATTATATATAAGCTGTGGCAATAATAATAATAAATAATAATAAGGTAAAACGTAGTGCAAATACCACAAACAGAATCGGACACTAGTCACATGGTTCAATAGAAATGAACGCAGAGTGTAAAATGGGGTCATTGAAATGATCGGATCCCGAGGGCTGGTTTCAAAAACCAATCAAAGACCATAATTTCGGCCAATGAAATAATGCTTGAACAAGAGACCGTAGAATACAAGGCGGGAAAAAAAGACTGAGCTAAGGGAATATAATAGCCAGCCAAAGAACAAATTAATTTTTATCATAATTAATTGGATTAAATCATAGCTTTTAAAGTACCCTCACACGTAGAGGAAATACTTGAGGTTTTGACTGCGCAGTCCAAACTTTGAGGATTTCCCCGTCGTGTGTTGGGGAAGCCTTGAAACCGGTGGCGGACTGTTCAGTCTCCGAAATTTCGATTGGAAAACATTTCACGTGTGTGCGCGTGTGTTGCACGTGTGTACTCGTGGGTTCAGTTGAGGAAATTGTCAAGGAAATCCTGCAGACTTTTTCCTTGGGGATTCCCTGCACGTGCATGGCCACCTTAAGATAATTAGCAAAGGCGAGATTTTCGAATTTAGCCCTATCCACCAACGAGCCCTGCACACTTTAGCAGTGAAAGCTTTTGGAAAAGGAAAAAATTGCAAGCGCTTATGTATTTATTTAATATTATTTTTTTGTAAATCTACTTTTTTCCTAATGTATATGAAGCTTGAAACATTTTGAAATTTTTCATTTTGAAATTTTACATTTTGAAATTTATCATGGTATAATACATCTGGAAATAAAAGGTAGTCTCAGCTTGACAGTTTCAAATGGTTTTATAGTTTCAAATCCACCGAAAATTCCACATTATAATAAAATTGGGAATAAAAAAATTATTTCGCTCCCAACTTTTTGTTCAGATTCTAATAATTCATGTATTTCTTCCGATTCCTGCCTTTTCAAGTACGCAAAAAAATCCTGTTCTCCTTTAAAGTCCCCAATATACTTTCCGTGACGGGAAGTCAAAGCGGCACAACAGTTTCTTAATGTCTCAGAAATTTTACATTCAGTAAAGCAAATGCAAGCTAAAAAACCTCATGCATTTTTGAGCTTTCATACGATTTTACGTTACCTATTAAGTTTACTTTTACATTAAATTCGTTATTGTTATTAAGATGTGGGTCAAAACTTTCCACGGCACAACAAAAATTTAAAAAATTCATTCACTTCAAAAACCTATTACAAACGTACAAAAGCTTTTATTTTGGCAATTTCTCATACGAATACACAGTACACACAATGTTTGTCAAAAGCACAATGAAAAAAATTGATTTACAGTTAGTAAAAGTGTTTTCAAAGAGTCTTTCGTGAAAAGAAACTGGTCTTCGAGCGATCATCGATATTCATCGAGGTAGTGCTTTGTGAAAGGTTTCACTCAGTTCAACAGATTAAGTTCCTTTTCGATTTGACGCGCCTATGAAATATTACTTCAGCCCTTTAGCCGTTTCTTTTTTGAGGAAGGAACGTTGCCCGGGGAGTACCACTTGGAGGCAGGCTGTTTAACACTCCCCTTTACAGCGGGACCATCCGCGCAGCACGATGGTGGTGTGTTGGCGTGTTTCTCGCCTTTTTGATGGCTTGGAGAGGCACGATGTTAAGGTGGTTATAGTTTAGAGCCCGATGTTGTTGGCTCTGAGAGAGGCAAGCATGCATGAGCCTGATGTTGTCGGCTTTGATGGAGAGGAGAAGAAAATGAGCCTGATGTTGTCGGCTCTTGTAGAGAAGAGGATGATTTCAGCCAGGTGTTGTTGGCTGTGGTGGAGAGAAAGATTTGAGCCTGATGGTGACGGCTCTTGTGGAGAAGAGGATAGCTTCAACCTGGTGTTGTCGCTTTGATGGAGAGGAGAAGCAAATGAGCCTGATGTTGTCAGCTCTTGTAGAGAAGAGGATGATTTCAGCCAGATGTTGTTGGCTGTGGTGGAGAGAAAGATTTGAGCCTGATGGTGACGGCTCTTGTGGAGAAGAGGATAGTTTCAACCTGGTGTTGTCGGCTGCGGCGGAGAAAAAGATTTGAACCTGATGGTGACGTCTCTTGTGGAGAAGAGGATTGCTTCAGCCTGGTGTTGTCGGCTGCAGTGGAGAAAAGATTTGGGCCTGATGTTGACGGCTCTTGTGGAGAAGAAGGTGGATTCAGCCTGGTGCTGTCGGCTGTGGTGGTGAGAAAGATTTGAACCTGATGTTGACGGCTCTTGTGTAGAAGAGGATGGCTTCAGAGTGGTGACGGAGAAACAAATAGTCAGTGAAAGACATGTGAAATTGATTTCGAATTGCTAGATGATAAAACTGACAGAAGGGAGCGCTGAGCAAAAACATCATAAACCAGAAATTGTACTGAGATGCAAAGATTTGTAAACGGACAGTGATGTATTACACGTGTTGAAAAAATGCTGTTTCAAAATTTCGTTTTTTTTTTCAATAAATGTCTTCAGAAATTTTGTCCATTTACGTAAATTTTGTTAGTCCTTAATTCCAGACGAAATACAGCCGAAAATGAGACGCTTGATTCGTCTCTTAAACCGAAGTCGGAATCTTAGTTCTTTTTCAGATTTAATTTCCTTTCCCTCGGTTTGGAGGTTGTTACAAGGATCCGAGGTCCCCGCAACGTCTTCGGTCTGGATATAGTCAAGACAGTCGGTTAAGAACCGGTTCATGAGCTTGTACCGACGCTTAGGAAGTTTAAGAGGCTTTTTTGGAGGTTTTCGGGGAGGTTTCGGAGGTCTGGCCATGAAATATTCGCCATTAGAACTTTGTGTGTCAGTTTCGTAACAAAGATCGGACTCATCTTCAGCAATATCCTGGCCAGCCTCCTTTACAATATTCTCTTTCCTTTTCTTTTCTGCAATAAAAGCGTACAGACGGAAGATTGCAATTCCTGCATGCAAAACCCAATATGCGTCCCACATAGCATACAAGAACACAGCCGTTATAAGAAATAGCATGACGAATGATGTATTTGTGAACAATTGAGAATAAATCAAAATAAATGCCAAAAATATAGTAAAAATTGATGGCACTGTCGTATAAAACAGCAGAAAATTCAACGAGGTTTTAGACGCTTAAACCGTCACAAATGAGCGCTCGGTTTAAAATGGCGGCGTTAGAAAACGTCTGTTGCGTAGCAGTTCTGTTGTAACAATGTGAAATACTGTTGATGATTAACAATGCTAAGAAATGCTTGGTGTTAACCCAACAATGAGAAAACACAGTATCTGCTACAGTGCTTTCAGTACTCTGTTTATTTTAGGCTATTAATAAAATTTTGTTTTTGAATATGATGACAGCATGGTCATTCTTAAATCCTTACTGCTTTAAGGGTCTGTTCACATAAAATCTGTCAGTGTCAACGCGTTGAAATGATTTTAACCAATCGCAGATCTTAACAATTTCGCGGCTAATCGTTTGGAGGTTTGTGATTGGTTAAAAATATTTCAACGCGAGTAACGCTGACTCTGACGGATTATATGTGAACAGGCCCTTAGAGAAAATGCGTGTATAAATTATGTTTGACATCTAAAACTACTTGGTTGTATTTTTCCCGCGTAAAGCTTCCACGTAGAGTTTGAGCCGCCCATGATGGGTAATGTACAGAAACCCCTATTAGAGCTCCCCACCACCACAACTCTAACTTTTACTGAGATAATGATCTTGTTTGTCAGCTTT
The DNA here is from genome assembly GCA_907164885.2 of Dolomedes plantarius. Taxonomy (NCBI): domain Eukaryota; kingdom Metazoa; phylum Arthropoda; class Arachnida; order Araneae; family Dolomedidae; genus Dolomedes; species Dolomedes plantarius. The sequence continues at coordinate 50,842,336 of OU015499.1, read as the reverse complement.
TGCTAAGCGTATTGGATGGAAAGTGCATTTAAAATGGGAAGTTACGAGAAATCGTCGTTTGCTTTTACACATTGGCATTTTAAAACAAAATCCAATGAAAGCATACTTGCAGAAACATTTTAAAGATCTGTTCTCTTTAAATGACACCCCACCCTGCTTTTTTCCGGTTTTTAAAGAAAACTGGTTTTTATCCGTTGATCTAATCTTTCCTTTTTTACCCGTGTTTCTATTGATTTCTAGTGCTTGACTTGAATCTGGATGGAGAAACTTCCTTCAGAGGTTTTTGTTTTTTTTTATCTTCAGCACCTTTTCACACGACTTAAACACTTTTGTATTATATCATTGATTTTATCATATTTATATTTTAGTTATTTTTACACATTTTTATGACTGTCATTTTGTTATTATCTTCCCTCACTGTTGTTATCATCTTTGTATATCATTAGTTTTATCACCTTTGTGCGTCTTTTAATCCTGGTTGGAATCTATCACCTTTTTATTTAAATAATTATTCTGCTGTTGTTTTGCATTTGGCACATCTTGTCCTTTCTAGAACTGACGCATTACGTCCTTTCTAGAACTTACGTTTGAGTATAAAATCTGAATCTTTGGTGAATGAATCGCTATATTTTTGGTCCCCTGAATGATCACAATAGAAAGTATATTCTATGCTTCTTTCATTTTATCATCATACCTGATTAAAATATCTTAGGTTAATCCTTTTGTCCATTTTACTGGATTAGAGACTTGTTTGACTTGGTTTACACGGTTTCGCTTTTACACTGTTTCTAAATTTTATAAATAATAAAAAAATCGACCTATTATTTGATTGAGTGTTTTACATTGAACGCATTCATTAATTATCTGCACAGACGTTACAAGTGCATTGCATTGAGTTTAGCACTGGCGTCATTAAAGTAGATTTTGTTTCATTTCCATACTGTCATTCCTAGTTCAGTTCAACACAAGGTAAGACCTTAATTTTTTAAATACATATGTAAATAAATAATTTATCATTGCATATTACTTAAATTACTTTGTCTTCACTTCGGATAAACTCTTTGCATTTTTACACTGTTATTATAAACATAACTACGGCTTGCACCTATCCCCTTGTTTAATATGAATGCTGTGTCTTGTTTTACACGGTTCCGATTTACACGATTTGTCGTGGAACGCATCTATCGTGTAAAACGAGGGATAGGTGTACATCCTTTCATCTCCAATCAATTGCTGGGACTTCAGAGGTTGCAAATCATACACAATACACTCTCTTCAAATGTGCCTCAGTTTCGCGTGAGGGCAAACAGGTACTGTTGCTAAAAATTACTCACAGTTTGACTCAAGCAAAACGTGCTTTCTGTGAGAAAATTCATTTTTCCTGTTTCCCGAGCTAGTGTAGATAGTTATAAACAAAATGGGCCGACCTCAAAACCGTGAAAATGTATTTAAGCTTTATTTTCAAATGAAGAGCTGCTCGATTTAATACCGACGTTGCTCTGGCAGCTACATTGGCAGAGGAAGGTAATTCGTACTGTCGGGATACGATAAAACTTAGCTGATTTAATCCACTGACGTTAGAAAATAGTTCGGGGACGCCTACCCGGTGTCCCTTGATATACAGATGGAAGATACTTGAAGTTGTCTTTTTCACTTTTATTATATATCACATTTTCCATACATATAATACCTTTTTTGAGACAATACGCAGGATTGCTCAATGTTCTCTCTCGGAGAATCACAATTGTACTGACTAAAAAACAAAAACATATACCGACGCGCATGCGTCATCGCTTCTCCCCAATCAGCCTCTTCGAAAACATCTGAAGAGACGGGGAGGTCTCGCCATCTATTGGGCAGAATGTGTATGAAAACTGACATCCTCCCACCTGAATTTACCTTTGGTAAATTCACCTAGACACAAAATTTACTTACTTTTGGCATATACAATTTTAAATATCAATACTCTTTCTCACGACTGAAAAAATAGTACCTAAAATTAAAAGACATAAAAAATATTTACAATAACTATATACATATGTACAACATAAATTACAATAATTAGAAAAAAAAAGAAAAATTGTCTTTCGAATCAAAGTTTTTCGAATGTCAATAAACGAGTCTTTTGGGAGCGACTACGTGCCGCCCACTACGGGTATGGACGATTGGTTCGAAAGGAGAGTCAATGTTCACCTCTAAATTGTAAATTCTTTGAACCGGTCAAATGAACTCTCCTTGCTGCGTTTTTACTCTAGCCACTCGTGAATGACCGTCTTTTCCTGGAAATAGTTCCACTATTCGGGCTAAAGTCCACTGTGCCCGTTTTTGGTCGTTTTCAATGATGACCACATCGTTCACTGACAATGGTTTAACATCTCGGCCAGATGTTTGTTGCTTTAATTGTCCCAAGTATTCACTCCGGAATCTCTTCCGGAGATGATCCCGGATCCCTTGTACATGTTTTATTCGGTTGTTTAACCCCTGACGGTCCACCAAATCGATGTCTTCAACATCGGACAAGCTCAGTGTCTGGAGAAACATAGCCGGAGTTAAAGGAGACGGGTCCTCCGGACTCTCTGACACATAAGTGAGAGGTCGTGTATTTATTACCTGCTCACAGTCGCAGATGACGGTCAGGAGTTCTTCATAAGAAAGGACAGCCCTTCCTAAACCCTTTCTCAGAATCCGTTTTACCAACTGGATCAAGCGTTCCCACCAACCGCCCCACCAGGCGGCGGAAGGGGGATTGAATCTCCAACGGATTCTCTGCAATGTCGACGCTGCCGTAACAAGTTCCCAATCAATGGAAGAAAAAGCTGAATTATCACCGACAAAGTTCTTTCCGTTGTCACTATACACTGTGACAGGCCTACCTCTCCTGGCAATGAATCGCCGGAAAGATTGCAGAAACGATTCGGTTGAAAGCGACGTCACCAGCTCCAAATGTACCGCCCTGTATACTGCACAGGTGTACAAAACGATCCAAGATTTCTTAGCTCCTTTAAGGAATAAGGGGCCGGCAAGATCTACACCCGTCACTTGGAAGGCTGCAAAGTCTTGCACTCTGTCAGCTGGTAACGAAATCGGTATGGACTCTATCTTAGTTGCATTAAACCTTTTGCACCGTACGCAACGGTGTATAACAGCTCTGATTGTTCTTCTAGCCTTGATGATCCAAAACCGCTCGCGTAAATTAGACATCAACAGGGTGACCCCAGCATGTAACAGTCTCTGGTGTTCCCATAAAATCAGGAGATGTACTACCCGATGATCGGAAGGCAAAAGTACCGGGTACTTAAAATCATCTGTATCATGTCTGTACATCACTTGAGTTTTTACTCTGATAATGCCCTGTTCGTCAACCAGTGTTCGAAGGTTCTTAAAACACTGTTTTTCATTTTTCGAAAATGATTCTTTCTGTATCAGAATGAAAATTGTTTCTTCAGCTTTCTTAAGTTCCGAGATCGACAGTTCAATTTCTTTACATATGTCTGTTTTTCTAACGTTGTTCAAAAAACGTAATATCCACGCAACTAATCTCAAAATTCTCGGGAATGAAGAGAAATAACGATAAAACCAATCATTCGGCACGAAAATCCCTTCAGTGGCGGCAAGCACCGATTTTCTCTTTTCGGAGTTCACTACTTCTTCGTGAGGTTTCTCAACCTCGGAGGGCCACGACTCCTCAGGTCCTTTCAGCCAGTTGGGTCCCTCCCACCATTTTGATCGAAGAAAGTGCTCTACTGAACAGCCTCTCGAAGGCAGATCTGCTGAATTTAGTTCAGTCGGAACATAACGCCACTCTTCTACTTTTGTCAACGTACGGATTTCCTGTACTCGATTCCAAATGAAAGTGCCCCACTGAACATCTCTCCGGATCCAAGTCAGTGCTGTTGTGGAATCACACCAAAAGAATCGTTTTATTCCAGCAATTCTTAAATCCGAAGTTACTGTGTTTCCCAGTCTGGCTCCTATAGTACAGCCCAGCAACTCTAACCTTGGAATAGTTACGTTCTTAAGTGGGGAAACTCGTGTGCGTGATTGCACTAAATTAACACTAATATGTTCATTTGTTTTTATCCTTATAAAAATAGCAGTAGCATATGCTTGCCTACTCGCGTCGCAAAAAACATGCAGGCTGACATCTTCGGGTATCGAACCCCGAACCTCCATCCATCTCGGAATCTTAATTTCTTTCAGTAATTTCATCTTCGTTAGCCACGTAGAAAACTGCTTTTCTAACGGTTCTGGGAGTTTCTCGTCCCAACTCAATTTTTGTTTCCAGCATTCTTGTAAGGCCAATTTTGGGAAAAGAGTAACGGAAGAAGTGAAGCCCATGGGATCGAACAATTTTTTTCGTGCATGAAAGTAGGGACCTTTTACTAGCGACCGTGTTCCCTTCCGTCTTCGTTTCTATTTTACATGACAACGTGTCATCTTTTAGATTCCAATCTAGCCCTAAAACACAAACATTTTCCTCTAACCCCGCTTGAGAAATTACCTCACTTTCTCCGTTCGTCCTCCATCCCCTTAAATTAAACTTTGCGGCCGAAAGCAGCGTCCGCGAAAGCATCACAAATTTGTCTAGTTCTTCAACTGTCTTGAAACTCACAAGACAATTGTCTACATAAAATGACTCCTTTAAAGTTTTTGCAGTGTCTAAAAAACACTCCGTAGCATTATCTAAGTGACAATTTAGAGTAGCCGCCAACAAAAAAGGACTACACGTAAGCCCGAAAACCACCCGTCGGTGGCGATAAACCTTAATATCCTTCTCATTCACACCTTTCCACAAAACCCGTAAAAAAATCCCTATCCTCTTCTCTAATACTTATTTGTAGAAAGGCCTTTTCTATGTCCGAAACTACTCCTACCGGAAACTTCCGGAACCGATTTATCAGCGAGGGTATGATTTCGAGGAGGTTCGGACCCTTTTCTAGACATTCGTTTAACGAGACGGTTCCCTTACTATGTGCTGACGCGTCGAAAACCGGCCTAACTTTCGTAGTACCAGCTTCCTTAAAAATTGGACGGTGGGGAAGATAATGTTCATTACGTACATCATTACGTACCTCCTCAATAATATTATCCTCCAACCAGTTATCAAATACCTCCTGATAGGCCCCAATTTTATTCGAGTGCACTAGTTTCTTCCGAGTAGTCTCTAGGCGTTTTTCGGCCAATTCTCGGTTGCTAGGTAACCTAGAACGATCTAAAACCCATGGTAGAGCAACCTCATATCTACCTTCGGAATCTACTCTCAACTTTTTCTCAAAATGTAGCATACTCTCTTTTTGCAACTCTAGTTTTGTTTTCGCTTCGACTGGGTCAGTTATTCCTATAGTATCTAATCTCCAAAAATTTTCTGCTGATCTCTCGTTCAACAGTAACGAAACACATGTATGGGTATCCTTCTCGTTAAAATTTGGTACTTTTCCCATGATGACCCATCCCAATTTTGTCTGCATCACTACGGGACCACTCTTTAAACATTTTACTTTTCCAGTAAATAATTTTCCCACGACGTCAGAACCGATAAGCATTTTTATTTCATCTCCCACTTCCGGAAAACAACCCTGCATATCATTCACATAAATACCATAAGCTTTTAATTCCTCTGACAACGGCCCTGTTGATGATATCCTTTTTACATCTGAACAAATAATTGCTTTATTTAAACATAACATCTCACAACTAAAATCATTATCAAGACTATTTACACAAATGTTATACATGCGATGTAACTCTTCACTTGTCTGTACGCCACCGAAAAGTTGATGAATTAATCTCTTTTCACCCACACTCTCACATCGTAAATACTCAATGACGTCATTACAAATGAACGACTGCACAGCTCCACTGTCAATTATAACCCTTATGTTTTTTTGCCTACTTCCGTTGGTTATTCTAACCACTAATGTCTGCAATAAAACTCCCTCATCTTGTAAACAACTCGACGAAAGTATTTGATCATTGCCAACTGATTTCGGTTCCCCCCCCCGTTTAGACTCGTCGCTTGCAAATGTCTGTTTACTCTTGTCTGGCGCCGTTGGGCAAAGAATAGACAAATGACCTACTTTCTGACATACGCCGCATTTAACCTTCTATTTTAACCGACAATTGCGGGAAATGTGATCCCCCCCCCCTTTTCAAGCATACATAACAAGCTCCTCTTTTAAATAACAAATCTTTCTTTTCCTGATAGGAAAGCGTTTCTGCTTTAAAGCATTTTTCTGTCGGGTGAGGCTTCTCACAGAAAAAAACATAATTCTATTTTCATTTTATTAGGCGCCGATTTTTTTTCTCCTACCCACAATTCGTGACAAGTATGGATATCCGATTCCATTAAATCTTTATTTTTTGAACTCCTTTTGGGTTTGTTCAAACCGAAATCATCGTGCGCTAATAGCATGCGTTCTTCAGTTAATACTTCAGTTTTTAAAAACTCAAGAAGAGAATCTAAATCTGTCTTACCTCTAATTTCTGTGGACTTTTCCCGTTCTCTTTCCCAAATTCGTAATATATCCGTGGGTAAACAGGACTCCACTAAAGGGAATATTATGCTGGCATATTTATCCTTAGTGACACCAAGCGATTCTAAAGCTCGTAATTTAGTCTCTAATTTGTCGTAAAGCGATGATAATGCAAATTTTTGATTTGACGTATAATTAGCCAAAACTAACTGTAATAAATCGCGCACATAAACCTGGATAAGGATTTCAGTATTTCCAAATCTAGTCCGCAAGTGCTCTATCACTTTTGAATAATTATCAGCTGTGCAGGGGTAACTGTTCACAATCTCGCGTGCTTTGGAATTTGGGATCGTCGACTGTATTAAATATACAAATTTTGAGTGCTCGTCCAACGTATCGTCTTCATGAATTTTTATGAAGGTATCCCAGAAGTTTAGCCACTTTCGGGGGTCTCCATCAAATTGAATTAAATTAATTTTCGGCAACCTGATTTGAACTTGCGAAATTCTAGCTTCGGTTTCGTTTTTGCCATTTTCTTTCACTTGACTTTTTTGACCTCTTGACGAACAAATTTGCTTTGCTTCTGTCTTTATTTGTACGAATTTTTCAACATATACTTCACAAGCTTCGAATTCTTGAGCGTATTCTTTCTCTTTTGCTCCTGAAGTTAATAAGGCATATAAAAATTCTTGATCCATTTCTCGGAGCCGGTTTGCCTTATCCGTCAACTGTTCCAGACTTATTTCGATGTCTGTCATTTTCGGTTCTTTTTCTCCTAATTTTTCCTTAAGGAGATTATATACCTTCGTAAACGCCGTACGGAGCGGTGCTCTCTTATTTTTCAATAGCTCCATTTTTTAATTAATAATTAATCTTCCATCAATAATCAATCCTGCCGTGACTGCGCCACTAATGTCGGGATACGATAAAACTTAGCTGATTTAATCCACTGACGTTAGAAAATAGTTCGGGGACGCCTACCCGGTGTCCCTTGATATACAGATGGAAGATACTTGAAGTTGTCTTTTTCACTTTTATTATATATCACATTTTCCATACATATAATACCTTTTTTGAGACAATACGCAGGATTGCTCAATGTTCTCTCTCGGAGAATCACAATTGTACTGACTAAAAAACAAAAACATATACCGACGCGCATGCGTCATCGCTTCTCCCCAATCAGCCTCTTCGAAAACATCTGAAGAGACGGGGAGGTCTCGCCATCTATTGGGCAGAATGTGTATGAAAACTGACACGTGCAATTCTTCAAATCTGGTATTAAATTCTTCCAATAAGGAATCAAAATGTTTGGCAAACTGATAGTTAGTAGAATTTCCATCGTAATAATTTTCTATCATCATTTTTAAATGTGGGAAATGTGATAAATTATCTTTCTCCACATGCTTTCTCCAGAGCGCCAATTTAGCTTTAAATGCATTTATCGTACTTGCCATAGAAACAATATGATGATTTCTACCCTGTAGTTTCATATTTAGCTCCTTCAATTTTACAGTTACATCAGTTAGAAAGCCTAGTTCAATTAACCAAGGTTTTTTTTCTAATTCTAAACAAATTTTATTCCTGGATAATAGAAATTCTTTCACCTGTGATAATAAATTTAAAAACCGCTCAAGTACCTTTCCTCTACTGATCTCTCTCAATCAAATACCTAAATTCAAGCAATCAAAAATATCTAAAATAAAATTTCTAATCTCAAATACCTAAAATTTAGATATTTGAACGGCGCGCACCTCGATGCCGACCCCTGATATAGAATAATGGTGAAAATGATAAAAATATATCATTTTGATATACAGGGTGTTTCAAAAAGAATAACCCGATTTGAAATAAGTATATTAGGAAAAATATTGAACATAGAAACTTAAAATTTATTTATATTACATGGCTAATCATAATTTTTTTTTAAAAACCAAATTAAAGGTGCTCAATATGCCCACCTTTGGATGCACGACATATGCCTATACGATAAGCAAATTCACCCCAAACTTTTGCGAGCATATCTATATACACTTCTTCCACGGCTGTTATGCGTACACAGACAACCCGTGTCTCGGAATTGTTTTTACCATCCCTAATGCTCTGAGAGGTAGGAACTTCAATCTACCAGGGTTTTGTCGACGAAATTCACGCTGAACAGTTGTTACGGACTCACACTTCGCAAAAGCGTAGAACACAAAATGATTTCTGTTGCGCAGTCGCCATCTTTAAAAACACTGTAGTGGCGGGCGAAGGAAGAGCGTTAGTGCTACTTGTCGGCAACTACTTGAAACTTGAGATTTCCCTCTTTCTGCTCTTACGTTATTCGATCAAAGCTGATTAAAAGATGAATAGTTATGATTTTTTTTAAATCAGATGATTCTTTTTGAAACACCCTGTATATTAATCAGTAAGGCATGTAAAATGTATAATGTATGTAGATATATATGTATGTAATTGTTATGTATATGTACAAGTGAAGTACAAGGACATTGAAAATTATAATGTAAAATAATTTTAACGTAACATAATTATAATGCAAAATAATTGTAATGGCAATGCTTATGTACATGAATTGAATAATGTATAGAAAATTGCAATTTTTAAAAAAAGGATGAGTGCAATACAGGTAAAATAGAGTTTAAATTGGTTATTGGAAGGAAAATAATAGTTAAAATAACAGCTCATATTTTCGCAGGCAGCGACGGCTACTCTGCCCCGGGGGGTCCGGACCGAGCGGAGGCCCGTCTGCAGGGTTGCTATCGGTCAACATGTCATCTATAGATCCGTATACCTATCAGAGGGGACGGTGATTCTAATGAATACCATATAATATGTAAGGTGTGGTCTTACTATATTAGATGTCATGTTAATTTTTTTGTTTTTCGGTAATGTTCTGCTGTGCATAATGTCTAAATTATAGCAAATAAATTATTTCATATCAAACAAGATTTTAGTCTTGTTTTATCTTCATATTAAATTGCACAGGACTCTGCTTCAAGCGCTAAATGGAACTGGATTATGTGTCGTTACATATCGGACGCAATATTGATGAGCTGGAGAAAATCCAAGTGTTAGAAGTTATATAAATTTGCTGTAATGGAATTGTATTTCCGTATCCCTAGAGTTGTAGAATGGGCGAAGCTTTTTAATAGACTTTCGAGATGAGGAAACTGGCCACAGACCAGAGCAACGTCTATAGAATAGTTAGGTTATCCTTTAATTATTTCTTTAGTTTGCGCAGTTGCGTATAGGAATTGAAAATTAAGCATATTCTTTCGTGTGCTATAAAATGTTAATGTCACAGAATAATAAAATCGTTCATAGTGAGTTGTTTTGCTGCATAAGCGGACAAAAATATATGATTAGAAACACTGAACTGGAAAATAACTTCTTAATATCCACAATAAAAATAAGAATGGCAGCTAGTTCCGAATGTATAATACAGTTCATAATCCGGCGGGGAAGTGCACTAAGTATATTTGTCTCTAAGAATATTTTACAAATTCGAAGATCAATACAAACTGGGGTAACAACAGGATTTGAAAGAATAATTTTGTTCTGATGTTTCATCTCAATAAAACTTAATTTAAGGGATTGTAAAGTTAAGTGCCCAATTTCATTATTGCGAAAATACTATACATATGAAAATGTTCTCGTCTGATATACACTGGTGTAAGAAATTAAGAGAATTTGCAGACTTGGTCGATTATCTCTAGAACTACTGTACCGATTTTAATGAAATTTGATATGTACATACATTGATACAATACAAAACAAATAACCATTCAATAATTGTAATACACACACATGATCGTGCGTAACATTCGTTGGAGTCGGAAGGTATGAAACAGCGGTTGCAGAATGAACAAAAAAAATGGGTTAAAAGATAGGTTAATAGGGGGTATGGTCCCCTCTTACAGATATACAGGTCTCGCAGCGTGATTTCATACTTGACAAAAGGCAGTTTATTATTTCCTGTGGCAATTGGTCCCACTCTTTCAGCAACGCTGTTTTCATTCCCTGGATGGTTCTCAGAGGGGGGTTACGAGTTGCAATTGCCCTCCCCAGAGCGTCCCAGACATGCTCTATAGGGCTAAGGTCTGGAGATCTCGCTGGCCAATCCATCCGGCGAATATCCTCACTCTCTAGAAATTCGTCGACCAGAAGATCTCTATGTGGCCTCGCGTTATCGTCCATTAAAATGAACTCAGGGCCAACTGCACCCCAGAAAAGGCGAACATGGGACTCCAAGACCTCATCCCTATACCTCACACCAGTCACAGTGCCTCTTTCAAAGACATGGAGAGGTGTGCGGCCATCCAACATGATGCCTGCCTAGACCATTAAACCTCCTCCGCCATAATGGTCGATTTCGCGGACATTGGAGGGTAGGTAGCGGGTCCCTGGTTCTCTCCATATGAACGTACGGCGAGAATCGGTGTTTAGGCTGAACCGGGACTCATCAGTGAAGAGAACGGTCGCCCATTGATCCATACTCCAATCTCTATGCTCTCTGCACCATGATAAACATATTCTCCTGTTCGTAGAAGTGAGCGGGACGCAAACAGCAGGTCTTCTTGCAAACAACCCTCTCTCATGAAGCCTTTTGGAAACAGTCACCCTTGATACACGGGTTCCTGTGGCTGCATACAAGTCACGAGAGAGCTGAGAAGCTGTAGCACTCCTGTTACACCTCGCTATAATCGACAAATGGCGATCTTCTCTGGCCGTCGTGGCTCTTGGACGACCTTGCCCAGGCTTTCTCTCGATGGATCCGGTATCCTGGAACTGTTTCCATAAGTTACACACGACGCTGGGCGTTTAATTGAACTTTCTACAAATTTGGACTTGAGATTGGCCTGCTTATAGCCTCCCCACAATTCGCTACCTCATTCCATCATCTAAACGTTGGTGGTTACTCATTTTTACTGTTACAATTTGAAATTAACCGATTGCTGCAAAATTTACCCATCAATTAACCCTTTTTTTTGTTTATTCTGCAACCGCTGTTATATCTTCAGACTCCAACGAGTGTTACGCACGATCATGCGTGTGTATTACAATTATTGAATGGTTATTTGTTTTGTACTGTATCAATGTATGTACATATCAAATTTCATTAAAATCGGTACAGTAGTTCTAGAGATAATCGACCAAGTCTGTAAATTCTCTTAATTTCTTACACCAGTGTATTTGAAATACAGGGGGGAAAAGGATCGTCAATAAAAGATCCGATATAATTTGAGTATAAAATCGCCACGCTCCGAAATTTAGTTTTCTTCTTTCACTCCTAAGAAAAATAAACAATTTTTTTTCAAATTTTGCTTACACTTCAACGTTCAAATCTATATTTGAAACATATAATTTGATACCTTGATGAAGAGATGTGCATAAAATACACCCCCTTATAAGAAGCTGTTAAATGCAATGTAATAAATATCTGTAGTCACATTCAACAGTAGGGACAGACTAAAGTTCCTCCCTTCTTTGTGAGCTTTTGAGAATGGCACAGTTGGCTGAATATCCGAAATACAAAGCGATATCTCCATTGATCTGCTGAAGTAGTCTGCTGAAACCATATATTTTTACTTTTGAGGGAATATATTCCCGTAAGCCCTCTGTGTGAAGAGCTCATAAACGAAGGATAAACCACTTCAAATGTACTACGAAAGTGTAAATAAGAAAAAGGGAAGAAATACCCCCAATTACTAATGCCTTTTGAATATAATATGAAGTAATGCATAGAGCAGTTGATAGTGAGGATTATGGATGCGACATCGATGTCGATATTTTCAACATCGATTTATTGAAGCCCATTTTTTTTAACATCGATGTTTTGTGCTCGATATTTTACGTTGTCTCGACGTTTTTTTTTAAATGAAAATGTACCATAATTAAAAAAATAATAACCACGTAGCATAATTTTCCCACTCAGTAAATGTAAGTCTGAATTCTGAAAAGGACGAATACAAAAGGGGGAACGATTAGAGACAAATGACAATGAACAACCAATGAATAATAATTATATGCCCCAATATCACCAATAATTATTATTTACAGTAAAGAAAAAATAAGCTTGTTCAGTTTTCCCCCATACGTTGGTTTTGCATAAGTACTTCAAATTGGTGTAAATATATGTAATTTTCTTTTGTATTATTTAATTTGAAAATAAAAGATTTGTTAATAAATTGCAATAATTTCTTCCCCAATTTTCTGGTAAAAGTAATAAAATGTGTAATGGAAATTCTGCGATATACTCTAGCAACCAAGTTTTTGTCATTTGTGTCAGCCCAACCTGAGAGTAAAATTACCATCCCTCACCCCCCTCCATGACTAACCGAAGTAACATTAATCTTAGAGGTTACTAAACCAGTTTTAAAAAATGAAAGTTCATAAACATCGATGTTTAAAAACATCGATGGTTTTGGGGCGATGTTTAATTAGCATCGATGTTTTAATATTGAATATCGATGTTTCAAAGCATCGATGTTTTGTTGTCGATGTCGCATCCCTAGTAAGGGCCTGTTCACATAGGAGTCCATTGCGTTGCGTTAAGAAAAAGATGACGTTGAGACGAAAATAAACCAATCATAGGCGCTAAAAATTTCATTGCTAATCGTTTGGAGGCCTATGATTGGTTTATTTTCGTCTCAACGTCATCTTTTCCTTAACGCAACACAACGGACTCCTATGTGAACAGGCCCTAAGGATGTTATGATTCAAGTTTGTTCTGACATATCCCTCCCATTCGTTTGGGAATGGTTTTAAAACAATTTGGTATTAGTTGGGCACCTCTAAAAGAGTAATTAAAATTTTTATCTTTTTCTATTGCATTGTTCTTATGCTTTGTTGATTTAATTTCTATCCTAAGGTGGAGCAAACGTACGCATGACCTTTCAGAGGCTATAATTCGGACCTTACAGGATTTGAATGAGGAATTACTAGAAGTTTCAACGAAATTTAAAAGTTCTCTTGAAAATTCCTCCCCCCTACCAGTCTCTGTTCTTAAACCCCCACCGCGGTGCTCCGTTGCCGACTCCCCGTTGATTTGTCAAAGGGGCTTTTCGACGACTGAAAGCGTCTCACCATATCTATGTGGACCCCTAGGTTACAATTTGTAATACGATACATCTACAGAAATAGTTTCAGTTCTTTATATACACTGTATTTTCAAGTTTCGTTTTGTTTTTTCTATTCTTTTATTCTCTCCCAAAAAATGCCATCAACAGCAAATCTTTGAGTAAAGAACTATGACTGTAACTATGAGTCATTAAGTGAATGAAATGATTGAATCACTATTCGTCTGCTTTTCTGTGATTCCGAAGGGCTCGGCTCAACGTCGCATTAAATCAGCAATATCGTTTCACCCTAAGAGTACTTATTAGAAACCTATTTTCTTTGTAAGTTGTATTTTTTCTAATATTTTTTGTTTAATATATCTACTAATCTGTCATTATATTCACTGAATTTTTAATTTTCGTAAACTGTTTAAAAAGAATTTCGGATGTCAACCGGCATCCCTGTTGTATCAATCGTCCATACAACAACCCAATCATCTATATTTGATTATTTAAAGAAACTTTTAATCAAAGCTTTTCAGCTCTTTCTGTTAATGGGTACGCTTTTATTTGAGACCTAAATGATTACCAGCGAGAGAATATCAGTTTTTCATTGGAAGATATCCAATTTTAAAAAAAGCGTGTACAATCTGTTATTTTGCCATCTCTTTTGTTTTGACCATTTTTCACTTTCTTTAACTGTGTAAAATTATCCGTTTTGTTGTGCCAAAAATTTTTGAAATTTCTTTTTAAATTTATTTCATATGATTGCATAGTTTCTCACTGTTTTGTTATAAAGGTTACCATAGTAACATTATATCCCTGAGAATAAACTGTGTTACTTGTTGCAAAAGATATACATATTTTATTTTGAGTATTGTACATTGATGTTAAATGAATTGAAACAGTAATAGTTCGTGTACTCCAGTTGTAGAAGGCATATATTCGTTATTATGTGCTACAAGATTTATAAGCAACTCTGAGCATTAAATGTTGTATGCAGTGGTGTTACCTTTGATGTCTGCATTCCAAGTCAGTGGAATATGTAGTTATTGTGATTACTTTAGCATTATTTGTATTATTAAAAGGGCTGAGTATTGTATATGAATCTTTCTTATTTGAAAAATGAAAATATCTTTCTTATTTGAAAAATGAAAATAATTTTCTTTTTATTAATGATTCTTTTGTCCAGTGATTTCATTTTTCTTCAAAAGGGTATAATAAAACTGTATATATGTGCACCAAAAAAATTATTACTTTATCCAAGTAAAAATGGCCTTCCTTTTTTTTTCTAATTAGGTAGTAAAGTGTAATATAGCTGCATCATAAATCTTTCTATTAAAGCAGTTATAAGTTCTAATAAATTGAATTATTTGAGCACTGAACTGGAAATGACAGCGTTTCTTGCTTTTTTGTTGTTGTTGTTTCAAATTATTGATACCTCATTTAAAGAGATATTAGAATACTTAATACTTAAAAATTTCATTATCAGTTATACTGCTTCACAAGTTTTTGAAATGTCAAAGTTTTATATAACGATATGTTTATAACACCCATAACTCTTCTTATGTAATATGTGGTGGCCTAAGCATGGACGAGAAAAAAAGCACTGTTGAAAATTACTTTTGCTATGTTATATAGGATGTGTCTAGGGGGACAATAATTAAGACTATGACTATAAAAGCCTAATACATATATATGATATGTAATTGTATTTTTTTCCTAGTAAAACCTTATCTTTTGTGTAACACTTTTTAACTGAACATCTTTTCCTTTTTAAATTCCTTTTCTTTGCTACTTCACTTTAACTTGTTTTGCATTCACCAGAGTGTAATGCCTTCTCTTTTAAGGTCACTTCTGCTCCTTCTAAATATTCTTCATGTGTATGCTGGTCAATGACACTTAAAATATGGTCAAACTCTTGAGTTTTACAAAAGTTCTCAATTTTATATCAGTGCCACTGCTTGAATGATGAGTTGTGCTATAAAAAAGCTTATTTCTCTTTATACTCTCTCATATGTGTTAAGTCCACAGGAACTGCATTTTGGGACTCAGATATTCTGTGTGAAGGGAGTAAATAAAAAAATGAGTTATCAGAACCTGAGAAGATATATAATTTGCTAACTCTAAATTTCGTCAAGGAGGTTGCTGTATAACTCTTAAGTTCATATGTTTTTTGAGTATTCTGATGTATTTCTATAGTTTTATGCTAAAAATTTTTTGTATATGTATATACCTGTTAGAATGGCTTAATTTTAAGAGGTTTTTTTTGTACTGGAAACAATACAAGTTATACATTACTATCTCTTTTTTATGGAAACTGTTTTGTAATTAAATTATGTCTAATTGTAGAGATTTTAAAATAAGGTTTATTGGCTTGTTTTATTGGAACAAATATTTTATGTATAATCTTCATTATACATCGATTTAGGGATCATTGGGGAATTTTGTATTTGCTTTCTTTAAGAGATTAAAAATCAATCCTCAAACATTCTCTGTATATACTTAGCTCTTCTTTTGTGGATGACCTTATTGGAAAAAATTTCTTTTTATAATCTGTTATGTGCATCTTAATTTCTGTTTTATGAACTATTTCTATTAAATACAAAATTTCTCTTTTAGGCTCAGAAAAATGAGTGGAGATGCAAAATTCAACATGCTTGATATACTGGTGACCAGTAATATAAATTCCTTTGGTACTCAACGACGATTTCCAACAGACTTAAAAATATGTCAATTGAAGCAGAAGTTAGAACTTTTAACTGGAGCATCATCAACATCAATGGATTTGGAACTTTTAGATGATAAAAATCAATTAATTTCTAAACTTTCTGATGAAAATTCTGTCTTGAGTTCTTATGATTTATCAAATGCAAAAGTGCTTCATGTTATTGATTCTTCTCATCAACGTGGTGAATTTGAAGATCTTTCAAAAGTACAAAAATTTGAGCTTTCTGAAGATCAATACAGTAAGAGGGATGAAACCTTTAGAGCTTTTAAACAGAAATTGAAACTTGATACTGGTGATCAGAAAGATAATGAAGCAATGCAGAAAAAACTTAAAGAAGAGGAAGAATTAATTAAAAATATACCTGTTGGTAGTCGTTGTGAAGTTCGGGTTGCAGGAAAACCAAATAGACGAGGCACAGTTATGTATGCCGGTAAAACTGATTTTAAACCAGGATTTTGGGTTGGTATTAAATATGATGAACCTTTAGGTAAAAATGATGGTTCTGTTGGTGGCAAAAGGTATTTTGAATGTCTCCCAAACTATGGTGGATTTGTCAAACCTCACGACTTAACTGTTGGAGATTTTCCTGAAGAAACTTATGAACTCGATGAAATTTAGAAGAAATTCAAGATCAAAGCCTTAAAAAAAGTATTAACAAAATTATGGTTCATATTCACACTGCTAGCTTCTCTAATTTGGAGACAATGCTTCATGAAACAATCTCCTTGCCTAAATTTGATTTGGTCGATGGTAATTGAAGAGATTAAAACAAGGTGAAAATATTAATAAAATTTAAGCAATTTGAGGTTAAACTTTTTTACTCTCTAAAAAGCAACTATTTGTATACATGTGGTGAATTGCTAAAGATAATTTACAGCTGCAGAGGATTTATTAATTATTCTTTTTAACATTTTTATACAACATTTAGCTTTGTTCGCTTTTATATTTTGGAAGCCAAATCCAACTAAAAACTTTTACTAGTGATAAAATGCTTGTGTAGCACATTTCTACATTATAATGTAAAATAATATGGATTAACACAATCTGTTTATTCTTTACTTAATTGTTTACTGAAGTATTCACTTGCTTGTAAGTGAATTCAACATGTTTCTATAAATGAAACATAATGCTTTCTTTTGTAAAAATGTGTATTTTTATTTTTCCTATTACTTCAATAAAGATTATTTTATTAGTGAAAATGAAAAGTACTTTCTACCAAAATAAAAGAAATTATTGAAAACTATTATCTTTGTATTTGCATTTCGTGAAACTTTTGTGTTGTTTTACTGTTTTAAGTATGGTTTCATAATTTAGTAAGTTTATAAAAAATTGTCACAGATGATTTATTCAAGAAATAAATCAGTCAAACTTTAATAACTTAGCAAATTTATTGGGCATTGTATGTGTGTTAGGGGACCATGAACTTTCATAAAGATTAATTGAAAATTTTAACAAAATATATAGCTTTTCCAGTTGAATCTGTGATTTCTTCACTTCATCTAAATTTTCTTGTAATACCATTGCTTTTAGTTGGCCTTTTCAGAGACTTGGATTTACTCCCTGCATTACTGAATACATGCAATAGTAATTAAGACAAAGCAAAAAATGTGAATTTAATACAAATATTTCACTAGAAGATGCTCTTCATATGAAAATAGTAAATGTAATCTAAATAATATTTTTATCATAAATTATCAAAATGGCTCTTTTTTTTTTTTTTTCATTAGAATATGAAAGCATTTCTAAGAAAAATGTTAGAGACAATGAAAGATGATTTCAAAAATAAATAAATGAAACACCCTCATTGATGGGATCATTTAATGTAACATGCATATCTAACATATTCAAGGTTTCCATTTTTTAATGATAGCTGTGTATAAGTTAACCAAGAGTTACAATGTCAAATAAATTTCCATTTGAATTGTATGTTTAAATAAAACAGCAATCTTAGACAGTTTTTATTATATTTCAAAATTGACTGCTAAAAAAATATTGTTGTGATCTTAAATTTTCTTTTGAAACTCAATCAGCAAAGCATTTATTCAGTAGGGGTGTTGTTACACACATGAAGCATTAACTGCTTCACATAGTGAATGTGATTCAGTTAGTACTGAGAAATATGTGTGCTTACATATAAACTTTTCATTTTTAAAACTGGGAGACTTTTTTCTTCATGCTTAAAATAATATTTCGGAAAGAACATGGCCTGTTGCACTGTAATTATGTCAACTATGTTTCTGTGTACTATCATGTTTCATTCAGGAATTTTTACTTAACACTCGTTAAAAATTATCTCCCCCACTCCTCAGAAAAAAAAATTTATATCAAAGGAATTTTTGTATTTAAAATTATATCTGATCAAGAGAGAGGGATAAATTGATCATATAGAAGTAAATATGATAATTTGATATATTGAATGTCATATGTTTATATTTTATTTTAAATTTCATGTGGATCAAATAATTTTTTTAAATTATTGTATATGTTATCCATTTTAAAAACACTTCCGAATTGATGCCTCAACTCCAAAATCTCTCAAATGAAAAATTACAAATTTTACAGGAGGACCAAAAAACATTTTAACAAATAAGTCGCAGCTCTTCATTAAAATGCCTTTAGAATGCAGTTAACACTATTTATTGTGTTTTCTTATGAATCAATAGATGGAAGCAGCTTTGGATTATCATATTCCCTCATAAAATGAAAACAGCAAAAATAAGTAGTTGAGAGGTTTTGGAGTTAGGTATCAAATTACTAAAAGAATTTTACATCATGCCAACCTTCTTTTGTTTTCAGAGAAAATAGGTGATAAGTAAAAGTTTTCATTTTCAGAGTATCCTTGAGAGTGAAACAAGAGACATGGCGAATTCATTTAAACATATCCTTTTTGCTAGGTTTCTTCTCATATCCTAATAAACAAGGAATTGATAATTAGCAGAGTCTTATCAAGGAATTTCCTTTTCTGAGTAGATTGGGTATTGAAAAATAAGTGTGGAATAACTTTTTTATAGGTTATTTTAGCTGTCTGGGGAGAGTTGAACCTAAAACCCATTTTCTTACAGTTGTGCCGTTGAACTAGCATAGTAGACCATTTAAGATTTTTTTTTTTTTTTTAATCTACCTGCTATTTAAGATGAGAAGGATATATATAGTTCTAGAATGACCAATCTCCGGCTCAGTTTTAAGAATATTCCAGAATCATATATATTGGTTTACATTACAGGAACATTCATGAATAGCAGTACCTGTCTTCTATGAGGAGTGAAGTGACACGTGTTTGCGCGTACTGCGTTCGGGCACGGCTCGTTTTATTTATTTGTTTTGTTTTGTTTTGTTTTGCTTTGCTTATTTTATTGGTCATCCCCGTGATTTCTTTCACAAGTTTAATGACTTGAATTTTTTTTTCTGGGGGATAAGGCAATAGTCCGAAGGAGATTTGAGCATGCCACTTCACGAGGCAACGACTCAGGGGCGGGCCACCAGTGGCGCACGCAGGGGCCCTGCCCCCCCCCCCCAAAGAAGTAGAAATATTGATTTTGCATTATAAATATTTTTATTCGTTCATCTCGCCGCCCCCCCCCCATGCATTATAAATATTTTTATCCATTCATCTCGGCCCTCCCCCAAGAAAAAATCCTGGATGCGCCACTGCGGGCCACGATTCATGAACTTTATGTGAGTATGCGAGAGACGGGCCCGTGGTTTATGCTGTCGCCTCCAAAATTGACCAGTTACCATTTTAGGCTGAGTTGGTTCCTAGATAGCCGAAGCTTCAATACCGGTAGTTTAATTTTGTTTGTTGTGTTTTCTCTTCTAGGTCTCGTGTTTTCACTCAGACACTAATTGTGCGTCGTTGGGTTCTTTTTGCTGGCCTCTAGAGCATCCATTTTTGGCTTTGTTTCTAAATTACTGTTATTCTAAATTCTTTTTAAGCCAACTTAATTGGCCTCTCCTGCCATCTTAAATGGCTTTTCAGCAGTGGCGGCTCGTTGCTAAAATTAGTGGGGGTGCTGCTTAAGAAAAATGTTAGCCATTGATTTATTATTGTATAAAATTTCTCATTATTAAATTAAGTTGATATGCATAACAGTGAATGAATTGCGCATTGCTATAAACTGCTTTTATTTTTACTTGAACTCCTCCTTTTTGCCTTTCATGACATTTGCACCATCAAATGTCTGAGCTATTATCTTTTGTCTATTTCCTTGAAGGATTATGTCCATATGTCCAACTGTTCTAGAATACGTTTCGATATGCCATCTGCAGTTTGATTTTCTGGAATAAAGAATCCTCAAAAACGCTCAAATGTTTCTTCATTAAACACGTACCGTAGAGCAATGACCATTTGAGTGTGTTCTGAAACATCTCTTGTGTCATCAGCCATGACAACGGAGCAAACGGAGCTTCTCTAACTTTTGCCCTTATCTCTTCATGGTATATTTGTAGCAGACAATCAAGTATCTCATTCTGAATGGTCTTAGAAACACCTTGGAAGACCGTTCTGGTTTCTAAAGGATTCTTCAAATCAGGATCTAATTTAGATGCAAAAATTATTAATCCACTAAATACCCCTGATTTACTGAATCATCTTTTTCATCATGTCCACGTACGGGAGTTTCAAAGTTTCCACAAAATAAAATACTGTCTATTATTTTGGATAAAATTTCTCGGTTCTTCTTAACCTTCATGTTATGCTCATTGAATAAAATTCTGTATGCCTCACTTAATGTTTACGTTTCCTAAAAGTGATAATGAAACCACATTTCCAACCACAGTTTATGCTTCTTTGACTTCTCATGTTTTTCAGTTTATCTTTCATTTTTTTATATTTCTAAAACTTTCTTTTGTCCATCACCTCCGACGAGCAAACACGGGAAGCAAAACAATACATTTTTCACTAAGCCACAGAGCCAACTTTTCCGTTAGAACCATTCAGAATTAAAGCTGCGAATATACTTCTTGCAGTGTCTTATTCCTGGCTGAGAAATTCGAATATCAGGTGTTGAACGGCCTCTTATCTTAACTGTAACTTTCTCATGACTTTTTCTAACTGTGAAAACTTAAGCTGTTGAATTTCACTTACTATCACAAAATTTATTTCCTGGGAATTCGAGTAGATCATGGTTAATTATTAAAATTTTCTATTGAAGAAATCAACAACAGCAAAAAAAAAAAAAAAAAAAAAAACTGAATTAAGTAGAATAGCTGATTGTCATCTACAGTTTATCCCATTCCAGAATATGGTACACGGTTTTTAAGCATAACACACGACGAGTCAGAAATAAACACTGCCACACGCTCGGACAACAGCGTCGGCACTGCCTGGGCGACAGTGCCGACGCTTCTTTAGCCAGTGAGACAAAGCTCTAGTACCTCGTAGATGCGCGCATGCGCACAACAGTCAAACATGGCATTACTGGAACTGTGAAGAGCACAGTTCCATGTAAGGATTTTTGTCTTTTTCGAGAACGAGGAGATGGCTACCCACATTTAGCTTAAGTATTATGTAACGTAAGGATTATGTAACGTAAGAATTATATAATGTAAGGATTATGTAATGTAAGGATTATATAATGTAAGGATTATATAATGCAAGGATTATATACTGTATAATGAAATAATTAAAGGGAAAAAAGACTCATTATACCTACTGAATGATATCGAGTGAAACTAGGGGAGTGCTGCAGTTCCGCAGTGCCTATACACGAGCCGCCACTGCTTTTCAGCCTAGTGATCCGAGCGGTACACGCTTTCGCTCTGCTGTCTCTGTGGCCCTGGCGTGGGGGCTCCGGGGGCTTGTTTCGGTGCGTCCGCGGAGCAGCCATCGTCTGCGGTCTATCCCCACGGATGGGAATTCATACTCGGAAGACCTCAATGTAGCCATGGCAGGTCCCATCTTGTGCATTGGAATAGCAGTACCTGTGAAGGTTATTTAAAAAGTGCTCCTTTTGTCCAAAGCTACTGACTCCAGAGTGTGGAGAGACCAACGGAGGGCTGGCTTGGAGAAAAAATTTTACCAGCATCCTAAAATTCGCAGGGCTAAGTAATCTTACCACAACAATCTTTCTGGGCCTGATTACGCTGCTCCAGTGGCGTACCCAGGATTTTTTCTTGGGGGGGGGCGAGATGAACGGATAAAAATATTTATAATGCAAAATCACTATTCATAATGCAATTTCTATTTCTTTGGCGGGGCAGGTGCCCCTTTCCCCCCCCCCCTGGGTGCGCCACTGTGCTGCTCAGCAGGTAGGAGTGATTAATTTGAGAAAAAATAGGTTGGAGAGTGCCGAATTATTCGGCATATTTTGGACGTAATTTGTGAATGCAATTGGCCTAGGTCATAATTACTCCTATCTTTTAAAATATATACCCTCTGATGCACCATTAAATATCGTAAATTCATATTATTTGCAGCTCCTGTGTATGATTTGAGGATGCAGGATTTCATTCCTAGTTGCAGATATTCATCCATGGATAAGTAATAAAATCATGGAAATTTTCTTTTGCATTCCTTTTCTCGAGCTCTCGTACACAGGAAACGTTCCCTTTTATCTACAAACTACACTGGTGTTCAAAACCGAGAGAATTTTCACATTTTGTCGATTTTCTGAAAAACTAATGGATAGATTTTAATTAAATTTTGTACGGATACACAGTTATATAAGAGAAAAATATTATACCATATAACAATCATGGTACGCACTCATGGTCGGCAATAAGGCTCATTAGCTCAGGAATGTCCAAAACCCACATTGCAAGATCGAATATAAAATGACTCTAATATGGGGCATGGACCCCTCTCACAGCGCATTGCTATACTGGAAACGGGGCAGTTTGATGAGTCTCTGTGGCAGTCGGTCCCACTCCTGCAGCAACGCAGTTTTCAGTTCCTGCATGGCGAGCGGCGATTGCCCTCCAAGAAATTCCCAGACATGTTCAATAGGGTTCAGGTCTAGATATCTGGCTACTGGCTGGCCAATACATCCGGTGAATATCCTTACTATCGTCGACAAGGTGAGCCTTATGTGGGCGAGCATTGTCATCCATAAAAATGAGCCGAAGACCAACTGTGCCTCTGAAAAGTCGAATATAGGGCAGTAAAATGTCCTTCATATACCACTCGCCATACAGGGACCCTCTGTCAAACACATGGAGAGTTGTTAGGCCGTTTAGCATGGTGCAGAGAACATCAGCCTTGGACCATACTGCAGTGAGGAAACGTTCACAGACGAGTGGCGATTCAGCCTGGACACCGCTTCTAGAAGTATCTTCATTCCTCTGGAGAGAACCTGGGACCCGATACATTTCCTTCAACATCTGAGAAGCGACCACTATGGCAGCGTAGGTGTTATGGTCAGGGCAGGCATCGTGTTGGACATCCGCACATTTGTCCATGCGTTTGACAGACTCCCTGACGGGAGAGAGGTAAAAAGGATATGTTACAGCCATTTGTTCGACTTTTTAGGGGAGCAGTTGGTCTAGGCTCATTTTTATGGACGACAACGCTCAAACAGCCAACGAACCATACATTTTGAGCGTGAAGAAGCTAAAGCTTTTGTGATAAGTCCAGGCCCTGATTTTCCATTAGGCCCGGTAGGCCTAGGCCCCCACCCCCCCGAAAAAAAATTTTATTTTAAAAGAAAAAATTCCCAATTCAAATTTTTTTTTTAATTTTACCTTTTTCAATAGCAATTTTTTTATATATCCTTTCAAATTTGATTGATTGATTGGTTCATCATATGTATAATTATATGTATAGTTCATCATATGTATGTTATAGTGCAGAGGTGGGGAACCATTTTACCATTAGAGGCCACATGTAAATTAGGTAGTAATAAAGGAGGCCGCATAAGTTGATGAACCTATAAATGCGACTTTTATGAAATTATTATAGTTAGATATAGTTTTAACAATTTGGTGCATTATATAGAAAAATAACAAAAAAAATTAAGTCCTTATTTATTTATTATTTTACATAAAAAGTTACAATATAAAATATTTTTGTATTCACACTAGGGGCTTCGCCCCTAGGCTCGCTACGCTCGCTCCTCTGGTGAATCAAGTGAATAAATGACTCAATACTTGTTTACAGCGATTGAGTCATTCATTTGTTTACAGTTGAAGCTTCCCCCCCCCCTCCCGGCGAAATGGATGAAGCCCGGATAGATGGAGGGTATAAGCCCGGATGAAGATGGGTGAAAAATCGGATCTTCTTTCAATCCTTCTGCAAAGCAAGCGAATGAGAAGATTTTTTTTAAGTATTTCTTTAAAATTCGAAATTTTAAGATAGAGACTTGAAATGAAGTTTATATGAATGAGAAAGCTTTCATCTTCCAGTTGATATAAATATTTTCTTTGTAACACAATAAGTCTGATAGCATCGAATTTATATATCTCGAAACGCATAAATTTTTCCAATAAGTGGGTTTTCAATTTTAATAAAAATATCAGTCTGTTTTAAATTATTTTTAAACAAATGAGGTCTTGTTTGAAGGAGAAATGTCTGTAGTCTTAGATTGTAAAAAAAAAAAATTCTACGATCCTTTTTTGGCGAGTTATCGTAATCTGAACATTATAGTCATAAAGTATATTATAGTAACATAAAAGTCAATATTTTTCCACAAAACATAAAATAAAAAAAACTTAAAGTCCGACGAATATGAGACATGTCTTACTTTCTTCCCCACATTATTCTGCATCGATTGGTATCGGTCTCGACCCCATACGCCCAGCGGTTTCGGAGGAGATAGAGTGACAAGCTTTTGACAGCGGCGGCGGCTGCTGCAGCGGCAGTTAGTTTTTTTTAGAATAGAGAGATAAGGATAAAAACTTGTTATAACATTAATCATTAATTATTATTTTTTTTTTTTTGCAGAAAAAATATTACGTTTTAACGTACATGGAGTCAGTCACAACAATAATAGTAAGAAAATAGTTTTTGTGTAGAGATCATATAACCTGTCTGGTAGTATTGCTAAGAAACTTTGAGCATTAAATTACATATAAAGTGTAGTTAAAGTATCATACAATCAAGGTAAACGAAGCTCATTTGGATAAATATACAATTGTAGCGATTTTAGACAACAATTTCAAAATGTCAACTTTATTTTGGCAGACACTGTATATACATTCATGCTGTTCTTTATTTAATTCTATTGATTTGGAAATTGTTGTAATCTACATAATTAAATATTAATTAATACAAGTGCTAGCTTTTATAAAGGCCGCAAGAGAAGATCATGGAGGCCGCGCGTTCCCCACCTCTGTTATAGTGTATATAAGGGATTAATAAGTTTTTCTGGTTGCATTGTATTGGTGTTTTAGTGATGAAGTTAATATGGTGTATTGCTTTTTGTTATTTGATAATGTCTAGGCTTCTATGCTTCAGATAGCCAATTCTTGGTAAAATGGTACTTTCACAATGATTCAGGATTATTATTATTATTATTATTATTATTATTTCTTTTTTTTTCTTTTTTTGTGTGTGTGTGTATGTGTCAATTTTGGAAATTTTACGCCCACATCAGTGTAAGGACCTGTTCACATAGGAGTCCGTGGTTGCGTTAAGGAAAAGATGACGTTGAGACGAAAATAAACCAATCATAGGCGTAAAAAATTTCATTGCTAATCGTTTGGAGGCATATGATTGGTTTATTTTCGTCTCAATGTCATCTTTTCCTTAACGCAACGAAACGGACTCCTATGTGAACAGGCCCTTGGGGGGGGGGGGGGGGGGGGCATCTCGAGTTGTGCCTATAGTCAAGAATTCTCTAAATCGGGCCTGGATGAGTCTATTTATTGGTTTTGTGGGGTGTGTCCTGTGGGTGACGGTTGCGGGTTTCTTGTCTGGGTCGTGCGCGAGATGGTTGCCCTGCAGGTCTGTCTGCACCGTCTGGGTTATCACCGTTGGGCTTCGGCCAGGTCGGGCCCGATGTGTGCTTTTGGGAAGTCTATTAATTATAAAGAGGTACAATTTTTGGAATAAACTTATTATATTTTCAGTGATGTAGTAGCTCATTTATGGCATTGAAATTTGAAAATATACCCGAAGAGATCAAAGAAGATCCATGATATGTGATAACCACTGCCAATATTTGCGTGCTAATGATATGCGAGTCATTTTTAAAAGTTACTCGTACATTCTTGTCAAAATACCTAATGTAAACTTAGGTAGGCTTATACACAAATATAGATATACTAGTTCTGAAATTAGTCAGTCTAAAATTATGAAAAGGAGCAAATTTTTCAAAAGTTAATTCTGAAAAACAAATTTTAAGCGAGATCATAAGAAATAATTCAAAGCTGTATGCTGTGAAGTGAAGCGAATAGATTCAAACAGTGAAGCGGTAAACAACTGGAGTCATCGTAATCACTTATTTAGATTTAGATTTTGAGTGAGCAAAAATATGTTTTTCCTCTCATTCATTTTTGTCTAATTTGTTAGCGAAGATACTTTTTGAGTGTAATTTAATTATTATTTTATAAAATTCCATTGCTTGTTAAATACTTGTTCCCGCCTTAAAATGTGATGCAACATTTTATGTTTATTTACATTGCGTTGTATGAGCTAGTGTTTCATTTCAAATACGCCTTTAGATTCTCTGCATTAATTCAATTTAAAAATTTATCAACCTTTTGTTGCATTATATTTCTGTTTATTTTATCATAGCATAAAAGAAAAATTTAAAATATCCATATTATCCTATATTCGTTCAAGGGTTTCGACAGCCTATGCCAGCCCCGGTGTAAAAATTTTTAACGGGCGTTTGGGTCTTTTTCCGGTTTCTTAAGCGCTCGGGCCTGAGGAATATTATCCACCCCTTTTCCCCACCCATTAAACCCTCTCGTCGTGCTTGCGTGCGTTTGTTTATTAAGCGATGAGCTCATGAGGTGAGAAATGCTGTTCGGTCTGGGTTATTTTATCCTCTGCGTTTGGCGATAAATGTTTCTGTGTGAGAAATCTCCCATGATAAAACAACTGTGGAGGCTGTATTGGGCAGTCCAGAAGAAATGTTTGTATATGAACTAGACATATTTTTTCTTTGAATTTCTGTCATGAAACCGATGTTATGGAATTCATATTCGGTGATTAATGTGTATATTAAAAAAATATTAGCACATTTTCCTTTTTAGTCTTTCTGTTTAGGCTTTGTACTTTTTATCATCTTTTTCATAATTTACAAAGTAGTTATCACAGGTGGGAGATGGAAGAGATGTGGGAACTTAGATGTTTTCCGGTAAATATGAAGAACGTTATGCAGTTACCCACCAAAAATGTCTCCAAACCATTTTTTGTGTCATAGGTGCGGCACATTGTAAAACAAACGTACCGTTGGCTGTACAAACCTCATAGGCTTAGTGGGCCATGGTCACTACATCCACGTGACCTCCGGTATACTCTGTCAAAACTGTTTTATCTCTTGGGGCTGTGTACCACAAGCTATGCCTTGAATCTGCTGGTTATGCATTCAGTGAAACAAAACACATGGAATAGTAACATACTTTTTTAAGTAGGTGATGAATAAATAGCGGATACTGCTTTTAAAAACTGCCCAAACAAGTCAGATGCATCTTTGTGCTTTTTCCTCTACACATACTCATAAAGATAGGAATCAAATAATTTGTCACACTTTTGAGTTCTATACCATGTGTCCTGTACAGAATTGCTATGTGCCCCATTCTCTGGATACTTGAATGCAGACTGTGATTCGCACAAAGGTGAATGAATCCTTAGGAAGCAAACCAATTGTATGCTTTCTAGAAATTATGGTGGTTTGAGGCAAAACATTCTGTCTAGGTGTGGTGACTCAGTTAGCAAAGGCAATGAGCCAGTGATCTGAACGTCTCTGGTTTGATGCCGGTAGCTGACAAATCCACAGCTGTGTACACTAACGGCAGCTCAGATTTACCTCTGGAGGTGTGGGGTCAAGTGTACCGGTCTCGTCACTTGACTCTGTTCAAAATTATGGGACCGGTCCTTTAGCCAAGTCAGACTCCGACCCTTGTGGTGTTATTCAAAACCAGAGCCGCACCATTCTGCCCAATAGCCCTTATGGACTTTTATCCGATATACTGTTGGTCAAGGGGCATAAGACACAATAACAACAACATTCTGTTTAATTAAAGTCAGCTAAACCTCTTTTGACCTACTTTCAACCCTAGAAAAAAAAAAAAATTATCCAGTTCTCTCTCAACACCACCAATCACCCATTTTCCCTTAGCTCTCTCCCCCCTTTTAAAGTTTTGTTTTCTGAATATTTATCCATTTCACCTTATTCACCAATTTTCATGTTCACATGCACACTCTCTTCACACAGACCTCTTGACAAAAATTTCTCTGATCACACACAGTACAGTTATTCACTTTTAACTCCCTTTTGACGATTGTCACTCTTATACTTTCCTCCACTTATGCTCTCACATATACATTAGTAACAAAATCAAATTCAATAACAACTTACTCTCACAAAACCAAGAACCAATCCTTACTAACCTTTCAGTAAAATGAGAATTCTCTCCATACACTTAAGAATGCCATTCTAGCCAATATGATACATCCTTCCTTTGACATTAATGCAATTTTCTGCTGAAAATCTCTCATATTTGAAAACACTCAATATGAAACCATACTCTATACCAGTGGCAGCTCGTGTATAGGCACTGCGGAACTGCAGCACCCCCTATTTTCCCTCGATATTATCAATAACATTCAGTAGGTAAAATGAGTAATTTTTTCCTTTAAACCTTTCTTTATACTTGTATTGTTAATGTCAGCAGCCATCCCCTCGTTCATGAAAAATGACAAAAATCTTTGTATGGAACTGTGCGCTTCACAGCTCCAGTAATGCAGTGTTTGGCTGTTGTGTGCATGCACGTATGTCCCAGGTACTAGAGCTCTTTCGCGCTGGGTAGAGCAGGGTCGGCACTGTCGCCCACGCAGTGCCGACGCTGTTCCCCGAGTATCTGGTTGTGTTTATTTTTGACTCAGCTTATGTCATGTTTAAATACCGTGTACCATATTCTTGAATGTGATAAACTGTAGATGCTTATCAGCTATTCTATTTAATTTAGTGGTTATTTTTAGGTTGTTTTCTTGTATAGAAAATTTAATGCTTATCCATGAACTCTTCGAATCCCAAAGAAAAAAGTTCTGTGACAGTAAGTGAACTTCAACAGCTTAAGTCTCATAGTTTTCTCTCCATGAGCATGTTACAGTAAAGAAAATAGGCCGTTCAACACCTGATATTCAAATACCTCAGCCAGGAATAAGCAACAACAACAAATATATTCATAGCTTTAATTCTGAATTGTACCAATGGAAAAGTTGCTCTGCTGCTGTGAGGTGAAAAATACATTGTTTTACTTCCCATGTTTGCTGTTTGGAGGTGATGCAACATGGACAAAAGACGGTTTTGGAAATGTAAACAAAATGAAAGAAAAAATTGAAAAACATGAGAAATCAAAGAAGCATATTGAAAATGTGGTTTCACTATCACTTTTAGGGAAGGTAAATATTAAGGAGAAACTTAGTGAGGCTTACAGACATTTAATCAATGAGCATATTATGAAGGTTAAAAAGAACCGTGAAATTTTAACCAAAATAAGACTGTATTTTATTTTGTGGAAACTTTTAAACTCCTTTACATGGACATGATGAAAAAGATGATTCAATGAATCTAGGTGTATTTAGAGGAATAATAAATTTTGCATCTAAATTAGATCCAGATTTGAAGAATCCTTTAGAAACCAGTACGGTCTTCAAAGGTGTTTCTAAGACCATTTAGAATGAGATACTTGACTGTCTGCTACAAATATACCATGAGGAGATAAGGACAGAAGTTAGAGAAACTTTGTTTGTAGCCGTCATGGCTGATGATATAACACACTCAAATGGAAACAGACAGACTCAAATGATCATTATTTTATGGTACGTGTTAAAATATTTGAACGTTCTTTATTCAAGAAAATCAAACTACAGATAGCATATCAAAACGTATTCTAGAACAGTTAGACATGAAGGAAATGGACAAAAACTCAGACATTTGATGGTGCAAATGTCACGAAAGGAGTTCAAGCAAAAATAAAAGCAGTTTATAGCAATGCACATTTCATTTACTATTATACACACCAACTTAATTTAATAATGAGAAAAACAGCAAGTAGACGGAAAGTAAGAATATTTTTCCCAAACATTTTGGAACTCTTCTCAAGATCACCACAACATGTTTCCATTTTCAAGAAGCATGTGGAGTCAGCATTCCATGTCCATCCTCTACAATGTGGAACTTTTTATGAATTCTGAAAGACTCAGTGCACTTGCAGTGCTTTTAATGGAGAAAAATTTCCTTCAGGGATCAAGGAGAAAATTACTAATCTTTTTTAAGTAAATAAACAATACATTTTTCGTTTAGTATTTTATCAAGCTTATTGTATAATTTTTTTATATGTTTGTTCCGTTTTACACAATAATAAAACAATGGCTAAAATTTTTCTAAAGCAGCACCCCAACTAATTTTAGCAACGAGCCGCCACTGCTCTATATACACCTGTGATGTATATCTCAGTTGTGTTAATGAATCGCAACCTGTTTCACAAAATCCATCCATAAAAAAAATTTTAAATCTATAGCATCACTCATATTGCCCAAGAAAATCTACATGATGCAATGGAGGAACTAAAAATATGTGCTACCAGAACTGGCTGCATAATGAAAATGCAGAAAATCTTAATGGTTATTGAAATGCAAATGAAATAATAGCTTTATTTTTTTTATTCATAGATATTCTTAGTTAATTGTTTTTATTTTTCAGTTAAATTTATCAAAATTGTCTTTGTATATTTCAGTTGCTGAGATGGGAAGACGAAGAAGTAAGAGAAAGCCACCACCCAAACAAAAGGCGATTATGCCTCTTGAGACCCAGTTTAATTGCCCGTTTTGTAACCACGAAAAGTCTTGTGAAGTTAAAATGTAAGTTTTTAATGACTTCTAAGTTACAACTAGAGATATCTTTAAATGTCCAGACAGGTTGTCATATCACAAAAGATTCCATATCTTCTAATCTGTACTATTGATTTAAAATTTTGATTAAACAATATTTTCTTCATATTCCTGTAGATGTAGGATTTGTCACTTGAATTTGAAATTGATTTGGATTGAATTCACATTAATTAGTTATATTCATTTCTAAATTTTGGTGTTTGTTTATGTCCAATGATCATATTTTACATATTTTGGTAAATTTTGTAGATATTACTGTGATGCAGTGGTCCTCAACCTTTTTAGCCCCTCCCCCCCCCCCCCCCCCCAACAAACAACAACAAAAAAAGTGAGAAAAATAAAATTAACACTTTGCAACCTCCCAGACCAAAAAAAAAACTCAATAACAGTACAGTTGATTCATGTTAATCGGACCACATCAGGACGCGATCATTTTGGTCCTTATAACCGGGTGGTCAAATTAACCAGATTCAACTGTAATAATAAATAGCTGCATGAGCAAGTAGTTCAAACTATTAAGCTACCTTTATAGCAACCTGTCTCGACCTTCCTCCTCTTGGGGCATACAAAGGACCCCTCCCCCCCCCCCCCAGTTTGAGCTATACTGATGTAGTGAATTAAGACATAAAATATAATAAATTTTTTTTAAAATTGCTATTGCTGCCTAGTGCACAATAAACTTCATTTATTTTCACTGGTGCATAAAATCCTTTCTCTGATTATACAATATTTATTTAAGCTTTAATTTTTCTTTTTAGGGACAGACAGAAAAATACAGGACGTATAACTTGCAGAGTTTGTTTAGAAGATTTCCAGACATCAATTAATTGTATCCTTTTTATATATCATCTATAATATGGAAATTATTCAAAAGTAGTTTTCTTCCTTTGTATGCAGTAAACAGTTTGAAGTTTCATGTGTTAAGTATCAAAATTCATTAATTACAGTTCTTTCAGATTCTGAAAAAATATTTGATGTTAAGAAAATAAAATGGCTATTCATTCATAAAATTATGACTAAATCAACAAATAACATATGTGCCAAGTGTTCCGTAAAAAACGTATTCGTTCCATTTTTTAAACTTTGTTACGAAAATACATTTTCAAGCAAAAATGTCCCATATTTTTACTTCCGCAGCACCATCGCGTTTTTGAGATTCATATTTTCCCCTCCTAGCAGCTTACACTATACAAAAACTTCCTGGACAGCAAGCAGCTTCTACAACATTAGAAAGAGAGAGAAAGTCAACATCATGTGCTTCACCTAAACTAATAAAAAAAAGTAAAATCAACCTCATTTGTTTCACCAATACCAGTAAAAAAATTAAATTTAATATCAAGTGCTTCACCCAACTCTGTAAAACAGTTAAAACCAACCTCGTGTGCTTCTCAAAATCACTTGCAGAGTCACCATCATCTACCAATAATAAACGCATATTGCAGCGGGAAGAAAGAATTTTTCTTACATTAAGCTCAAATCTTGATCATGCTTTAGCATTCTTGGTGAAAAATTTGATTGTCATTTATGAAACATATAATGTGATGTTTCAAAGTGAAGAGCCGAAAATTCACAAGATGAGAAGAGAGTTATCGAATTTTTTTGCTGAATTGTTGGCGAGATTTGTGAAAATATCTGTCATAACTAGCTCTAAATGTGTATTTAATGTGAAATTTGATGTATTTAAAAATCAGAAGGATAATAAAGATTTAGTTATAGGATCCGAAAAATCAGAATTTGTCAAAGAATTGTTTGAAAGCGAACTTTTACAGTTCTATTCTTGTGTTAGTAGGGGAAACCCTTGTACCTAGGGCCGGCTATTTTCAAATGGCAGTATCTTTACTTATAACTAACTTACAATAATAAAAATAGTTTGTATACATTACGTGCTTTATTCTCTTTAAATAAAAATCACATCAAGTGTAGAAAAAAAAACTTGTAAATGATATTGAAAATTTAAAAAACATTACAAATGGCCCTAGGTACAAAAACACTATTGTACCTAGGGCCAGTTATTTCCAAACACTGAAATTGTTGTTTACAATAAAAAAAACAATTTGTATCCATTACTTCTTTCATGCACAACTTCTAAAATCTCCGTAAGGAAGAAATGTTAATTGTAGGCAATGTATTAAAGGAAGAAATGTTTATTATTTCATCACTTTCTAATGTATGTTTTTTCTCCATTGTCTTCTTAATGATCCCACATAAATTTTCTGTTTCAAACACAGATTTCATAACCTTTTTTTTATCAATTACTTTTTTCAATAATTGTGCTTGATTTTCATTTTTCTCGAGGGTATCAGTGAGAATTCTACACTTGCCAAGTTTTCGTCCACATCTTTTCTACCAGAGGTCATGGCCCTAGGTACAAGATGTTGCTATTTTTGGCAAAATGACTTCCATAGACAAAGACCTACAGAAACCAAACTTTGTTTTTATATCATTTTTTCCTTTAATGATTACAAAAAATATCTGCTATACATTAAAACATAAGTTTGCACTTAATTTCACAAAATAAGACTTCAAATTGAAGTGAAAAAAATTTAGTTTTGATCATCAAATCAAGACTTTCTTTTCTATTTAACTACAGCTTATTCTTGCTTTCATTAAAAATGGCTGTTATGATTTGAAACAATGTTGTCACTCACTCCAATGAGTAAAAATGCTGTAAAATAATAATTATTTAAATAAAGCATGGTGGCCCTAGGTACAAAGGTTTCTCCTAAATATTATACAACATCTTGTTTTTTTTTTCCCCGATTGCATCACGCGCTGTGTTCCTTATTTTTTTCTTGGAAGGTTGGCAGCTATGAAATTAGAGCTCCAATAAATTTCTACTGAAGAAGATGCTCTACCTTTTGCAGTTTTTTAGTCAAACATCTTGTTTAAAAGATTTTCTTGATCCTTCTAGCTTATAAATTTTGTAATTTTTACATTTATTAAAAGACTGATATTTTAGCATGTAAGTTTGATAATACTTTAGTTATCTTGAAAGAAAGTTCTTGTGTCAACAGTGCAGTTTAGTCTTTTTTTATTTCTTAATGCATTATTGTGCATTTGTCATAAGACATTTGCACAATATACTACAGAAATTGTTGACTACTTCTTATCTGAGAGCACCACACAGGTGAGTCAACATTACCTCCTGATGCCAACTCAATTTTCATCAAGCACCCTCAGGGGAGGTGCTCATAACTTCCCCCATCCCTCTGACCACATGGAAGGACTTCTGGTCTACGGATTTAAACTGCCCTTATAGGTCTAGACACGAAACATTTAATGGTGCTCATCGGGATTCAAACTGCGCACCCTCCATCCAAAGCCGAATGTGCTACCATTAAGCTGCCTTGGACTCAAAAGAAAAATTATTATTTTTAATGTACCCATACTCATTGTAGACACAAGAGCATTCAGTGGCACATGTCAGGACTCAAACCTAGCATCGTCATTATTGAATCCTGACGTGCTTACCACTAGGCTATGATTATTAGGAAATGAAGTTGATTCCAGTTAACATTTTCATAATTACATTTCCAGTTGGAAATATAATTATTTATTTAAATAAGTATTAAGTTGTCGTAGGTATTTCTAGCTTTAAAAGTTACCTTGTGTCCCTTATGTACAGGTTAAGATTCTTTAATTAATCTTTAGATCTCTCTGAGCCAATAGATGTCTACAGTGACTGGATCGATGCTTGTGAGTCTGCAAATCAATAGCAAAATAGAAGCCATCGAATCTCTCAATATGAACATGAACTGATATTGCGTGGAAAAAATCTGTTGAATATTGTATAAACTTTTTACTTCTGTAATCTATTCAAAACATAACTTAAAAATAATTTTTAGCAAAGTGTTTCAGAATGAAATTTTGTGATGATACAAACTGTAAAATATAACTCAATTGTTCATGTGTAAATCCATATAAAAAATTTTTTAAATATATGGAACATTGCAATAAATAAATGAACTGCATTTTAAAAATATTTAAATGGTTCATTAACTGAGCTATTCATATTTTTTTTCTAATAAAAAATGTGATTTTTCCCACTAGGGATTCATTGTGATATGTTTTACATGTTTATATTGAAGAGAAACTTAGTAATCATTTAAATGATACTAGATTCCATTTAATAATTCATCCTACAGCTTCAACCTGTGGGTCAGGCATTTTTTTTTTCATTCTTACTCTTTTTCGTGGAAGGATCTTGTTTAAAAGAATTTATAAGTAAAATAATATGCTGCCTTTCTGTAGAAATATCGGGTTTGTAATAGTGACAAATGCATTCTTCTATTGACAAATTCAATTTTTCTGTGATATACACCAAAGAGACTGTTACAGAAATTTTTTTTGTGTGAGAGACCAAGATATTTTTTTTTTCTTTGGTATATATTAACCCTGATTTCTATGTCTCTGTGATTTGAAATTTTTTAATTTTTCTACTGCTTGAAGCTATTAATTTATACATTGGCTTCTGTACATAACTGATGTGTATCAAGTAATGTTAATTTAAGGTTTTTGTTACTAGTGAAGACAGTTCTTTACAGCCACAATTTTCAAATATATTGATTACTACAGTAAATATTTAAAAATTTCATTATTAAAAAAAGTAAAATTTTGTATCGAATAATTGATGCAACTAAATACATGAATGTAAATTGGATTTCAATTTTTGTAATGGTGTGTCATCATATTACAATATTTTACAGGTGTAATGTATTAAAAAATATAAATGCAGGATCCTAATCACAACTGCTTTCTTAGTATGAAATTTTGGTACTTTCCCATTATACCGACCTGTCACCAATGTTGCACAAAAATAGTTAAATGAATACAAGAAAATATTCACTTCTCACAGCCACTTTTACGAACTACATTTTAAAGTTAAAGTAAAAAGAAAAGATAATGATGACCTTTACTCACATTACATGTTATTATTTGAAAACTCCATTTCTACTTTCAGTGGCATATATATTGTTATTCCTTTCATGTGGGAATTTTGTTTACATGAACATTTCGACAAAACAACTCTATTTAAGTGTATATAAGAAAGGGTCAGAGCAACGTCGGAAAATAAATCTTTGAATAATCCTTAAATTTCATTTTCATGTACATTTCTTTCCACTTCTTATTTACACTTCACTAGACTTCTTTAAGTAAGAAGGTGATTGCATCTGTGATTTGGCAGTTGATGCTCCAGAGGTCCAACCTTGGTCTCTGCAAGCATATTAGAACAGCTTTCCCTCGCCAAGAGGTTAGTGACAGGTCGGCATAATGGGAAAGTAACAAGTAAAAGTATTTTTAATAACTGTCAACTTCATATTGTTTTCATCTCTAAAAGTTTTTCTTTCTTCTCTTTGCTAATGCTCATATTCTTGTATATATCAAAATTCATAGTGTATATTTTCATTTCATTTTTATTACCTTGTCAGATGTTTCAGACAAGATGTTTGTATTTGCTTTTCATTTAAGAACTGTTGGCATGTTTTAAGATTTGTCCTGTAATAAAAAATGTTAAAATGATGTACTTTTGAATTTTCTACATAAAAATAAAGAACTTTTCTACAAAAAATATAAATGTTTGCTTAATATTCAAGATGTTGACCAGCTCATTAAGTTTTTAAATAATTTTATAATAACATAAAAAGGTATAAATCAGGTAGCAGCTTTATTTCCTATCAACTTTAAGATGTTTTATCTGTAGAGTTGTTAATGTGTCTAGCTTTTGGAAAACTTAATTTTTATAATTATTTAAAACTCGGGCAAAGTTTTTGTATAACAAACTAATGCACTTAAAGTAAGAAGCTGTTTACTTTTCATAATACTCTATTATAAAAAGAAAAAATAAATTTTGTAAACTTAATTGATATCTCAGAATTTTCATTTAAATTTAAAATATTTCATTTTATATAAAAATATTAAACTAAATTTAAAACACAGGGTAGTTGACAAGTATAAAACAATAAACAACAGATGTTTTTATAATAAATTGCATGAAAAAATAGATGTATATTGAAATTAATAACTGTATGTGTTTTGTTTTTAGACTGGTAGAAAAGTTACTAAAATAATAATAATGTAAATATACATAGGAAGGTAGTGTGAAATTATATTTAGAATATTATGTATTGTTAAGAAATTTGGATTCATAATGGATGATCAATAAATTTTTCTATTGAGCTTTATTTGTGAAATAATTAGCAAATCCTTTATTTATTATTTACAGTTTTAATATCAAAAGATATTTATATATTTTTTTCAGAATAGCTCACTATTCAAAGCTTGTATCTGTTTTTGGTACCCTGTTCAATAAATCAAATAAGGTTTCACAACTGGCTGAACATCCTAAGAGATGTAGCATAACTGCTGTTTACTTAATACAGTGTTTGTATGGTCCTTACAAGTTCTTAAAAACTCATTTTCAAATTGTTTCTAAGGGCCCTTAAAAAGTTTTTAAAAAGTACTTATTTTTGCTTTCGAGGACCTTACATTTTTGTTTTACTTCTCAGTCTTTAAAAAGTCCTTATTTTTGAGTCGAAATACAAGAATTTTCAGTTTATGGCTGTCAACGATTGCCTTTAGGAAAATGCAAGTAATTTTGCATATTTTCTGTTTGTATTATTATTGACCAGGACGGGAATGCTTTAGTGTTATCACTCTCATACCCAATTAAATATATATATGTATATATATATATATAACTACTGGTTTGCTCTAATTACTTACTATGACACTGCTTATCAGTATTTTTCCAAGTTAAATTCAGGGATAACAACAGATTTCAACCTGTAAAAGTAATTTTAAAATAGTTTTAATAATTTATTAAGTTGATGTAAAAGTTATCATAAGGTTGTATAGGATCCTATAACTCAAATACTTTTAAAAGCCTAAACTTAAACTTAATAAACATTTTATTAAATCATCTTTGATGTCCTTAAAAATGCCAGCACAGGTCCTTAGAAAATTCTTAAGAACTTCATATTTTTGATCTTGGAAAATGAGTACAAACCCTGTAATATGTAGCAGTTTTAATAGCATGTATAATAGCTGTTGTCATGACTGTCATTCCCATAAGTACTGCGATCTTTAAAATTTCGGACATCAACCATGCTAGGGAGAGTACAAAGTATTCAGATTTTAAAATTCTAAAACTGAGAGAATAATTAAACTTTTGCTCAAAATAACTTTTTCTTAAATGAAAATTTTAAAAAAAGTTACAAAGAAAGATGCTACCAAAGAATAACTTGAGAGCATTAAGGTGTTTGATTTTTCTAATTTATATTTGTTATTGAGCACAAATATTGGTGAGTATTTTTAATAATATACACAAATGCATCAATGTTCAGTAAAAATACATATATCAATAATATAGGTAGAAATAATAAATGCAATAAACTAAGGTATTCATTTATTTACCTGCTATTTACAAAGAAAAAAATTGGTTGCATAAAGTTTCATAAATAATATAAATATATAACTTTAAAGTCAACATAAAAGACTTTGTTTCAAGAGACTACAATTTATTTTAAGTTTCAGTGCCAAGCATTGAAGTTTATTTTTCTCCATATGTTGTGTAGTTAGGTTCTGAATTTCGCCAAGCATCTTGGCAATCTTGTGTTCTCCGTGATGTGACTGACCATGCAGCAGCAGTACTTATAATTGATGGAGCAATTAGAAAGTTTTTTTGGTGATATGGGAGACGAGATTTCAGTAGAACTTGTGCAAAATACAAAGCAGAGAATGCTGTAAAATATCATATAATTTTATGAGCTTAAGTTATAAAACAGTAACATAGTTTTTGTATTCAATGATAATATTGCATACTGCTGTAGTTTCAGTTGACAGAATTATTTAATCTCCTAAGTCCAGTACAAGCTATTCAGTAAAGGTATGTAATGAAAGGTAATTTTTTTCATTAGGCTATCCAAAAGGTACATTAATATAAAAAATTTTTCAATCCATCTCCAAGAGAGTAACTGTATTACAGTTATATTGAGCTATGTGAAGGGGAGGGGATGCCTTTGAAATAAGTTTTGTTTTAGCATATTTCACTTGACCCAAAAACCTGCTTATCAAATTCACTCTTTATTTCTAAAACATTGAGTCCAGTAATAAAAAAATACAAGACGAATTTTAAAAATGGAAATGAAAATTACATAATATACAAGTTCATTAATTTTAATTTAATTTACATATTAACAAATCACATATCATTATTCCACATTATTTCCTTTATTTGAAATAAAACTTATATGCCTTTTATTTATTATAAAATCTATAGCACACTAAATATACTATGGAGTTAAGCCTTATTAATTCAAAGATGTGTGAGATTTCATCCAAAATTTGATCATGATATAAAAGTAAGTATATTTTATGGGATGAAAACTGATATGATTCATCTGAGTAAAATATTTTGCAATGCATAAAAACTGAACCTGGTAATTTATAAATGTATGTAAATAATTTAACAATTTAAAAATGAAATAAAAGTATAAGTATTTGAGATAAAGTTTATATTGGCAAAGCAAATGGCACATATAGAATTAAAACAAATCATTTTGAAAGTTTGATTAGATATGATTTACAGATATGATGAGGTAGTTAATTTTTAAAATAAAAAGTCAAAACAATTTATCTTCAAAAGCAGTTTCTTTAATTTGAACTTGTAAATAATTAAATAAATTTAAAACTACTTGTAAAATAATGCTTTGAAAAACAGAGAGTATAGTTTAATATAAATATTTTTATTCTTTCTATTGCAAATTACTCTTTGAAATTATACAAACCTTTATCTTTGAAGAAATTTCATTGAGTATGTCTGATTTGGTATTGTGTGCTAAATACACTTTCACCACAACCACTAATTATTAAAATAGTAAGAGTACATCATAGAAAAGTCAAGATAAAGATCTTTTCTTTCTGAAGCAATTACAAATTAGAGATATACTCATTTTAATGTTAG
Organism: Dolomedes plantarius; assembly: GCA_907164885.2. NCBI lineage: Eukaryota > Metazoa > Arthropoda > Arachnida > Araneae > Dolomedidae > Dolomedes > Dolomedes plantarius. Next base: position 50,802,111 of record OU015499.1, on the reverse strand, counting down.
GCCCTTAATGTACAGTTCTGTGACACATATGGACAATGTTTACTTGCATAATTGTGCAGCTCCGAGAATGTTACAGGCACCAGACTTTTATGTTCATTCAAACATTACAGCTCTGTTTGTGTCATGTTTAATATTAAATTGTTTTTATCCGAATATCTTAAATTTGTTTATGTCATGTTTGATGTTAGATTGCTTTTATTCTAGGATTTAGGTCAGTATACGTCACAGGAATCTTTCTTTTAAATAATAAAAGTTTATTATAGCACTCTGTTAAAAACAAGGCAGCAATAATCAGCTAATTTCAGTTTCATTATTGCATTTCCTTCTTTATCTTTCTTTACAGTTGGTACTTTTTCTGCATTATGCACTGTCAACAAGAAACAAATTTCTTTTTTGTCATTCTGTTTCATTATCATAACTTTTTTTCTCTGAAATGCCAAAGATCCTCCTTTTTTAGTTTATCTGGTAGTAAAAGCTCATGACAAATCATTTCTGCTTGATCGCAGAATACCATATAAATTGAATTTTTGTCCAATATATATATATATTTTACTCAAATTAATACAAAAATTGTGCATTATCGGGTTAATAAAATACAATTAAAAGAATCAAAATAGAGTATCAGAGGGGAAAATAAAAAACACAGAGGAAATATCTGCAGCTGCTCTCAAGACAGGCAGACATTTTTTAATGTCAAGTGAAAACAAACAAACAAACAAAAAAATTGAATTGCCTGTCTCAAAATACAACAGTAACTATTTCTAAAAAAATGTCCTTAATAGTGATTAATTAGTTATCTAATTTTCCTATTTAAATCATACTTATAAATATTAATAAAAATACTGATTTTCAACAATAATAAAAAAGAAATAAGTTGGTAAAACTTAATTAAATTTACTACTGAGCTTTAAAACTCTATAATCTCTGAAATTTTGGTTGTTTTCAATAAACACTTATATTAATAAATGTCATATTTAGAATTAATAAACTGAGAATCTTACTCAAGGCAAAAGTAGATAATCCTGTAAATAATGCTCTTGTCATGCATTCAGTATACGTTCCAAATCCCTGCAATTAAACAAGTTTTAGGCAATAAATATCAGAAAGCAAAATCCAAATATGTCTTATTTTTATTCATTAAGAGAACAATTCAATTAATAGAACCCATCCATAATAGGTATATCATTTCAGCCTCAAAACTTATCAACAAGATTTGTTCTTTATCACTATAGCATGTCATATCAACAATTTACATGCATTCATTAAGTTTGAACATCAACTCCTTAAAATTTAGTACTAGTTCGTCATCAACTCAAAAAAACAGTTGATGTTTTATAGGGATAAAAATTTACGGAGTTTCACCACAAACTACCTACCAAAACTAAGCAAACAATAAGCACTAATAATGATGATCTTCATCCATGCTACTACTTTATTACTATAATATACATTCCTTAAAACTAGCAATTGCTGACATTTTATAGCCCTGTAATATGTATATCACCGTATACATATCTTTAATCACAATTATTTATAGTAGAGATCTTTAACCTTTGTTGACTGAGCACCATATCAACATACTTGTAAACTTTTACAGTGCACATTAATAAATTTGTAAGCTTACACAAACCTCAGGTCAATGTAATGAATCACTGGAAGCTGTAACAATACATTTTGTACTTTATGAACTAGAAATAATACAGTACCTGCACAAAACTAATACTAGTAAAATTTATAAATAATTAAGTATTGACACCACAGCATAGATGCATGCCATTGCAGCTGTTACGAGAAAGTTCACAGTTTTATTTAATAAACGTTTCTTAAACAAGTAGAATCTGAAATTAGTCTCAACCACAATTTTTCTACTAGATACGTTTTTAATTTTATGTTCCCCATAAAAATAATACATATTTAGTATCAAGTCTCATTCTTATTTTTTTTTATTTTGTCATCTTCCAAGAAATACGAACTAACCCATATAGATCCAACACATGATATTACACAATTTAAATAAATGTTACATTAAATCTTGTTAAGAGAAGGGGTCTTAAAATGTGAAGTTACACACTATAAATAAACACAGAGTGGAAAATTTTCCTTCTACCCTCTCCATCTGCACCTGATGATTACTTTTTTATAATACATCCTTAGTCTCCAAGTAATTAAGCCTTTGCTAAGATTTTACTAAATCATAATTCTCACTTCAAATTAAAATGCGGTGAATTGGTTCAAATTATTTCCTAAATTCCTAATTTACAGTATATGTAAATGGTTATTTCCCACTATGCATCATAAAATTAAATGAATATTTGCACTTTCTGTTCCGTACAGGAAATTTTGCCAAAGCAACGCATCAAGTACAAGGTACTAATCATTAATTTAGGAGAATTGTAAAGTAAGTATGTACCTTAAATTTATCCTTATACTCCTCTTTCACTTGTTTGAAATTATTCATCTTCAAACGAGAAGACTTTTATTCTCTTTAACTTAATTATTAGTAATTCTCTGTTAACTATGCGATCAATCCTATGAATCTTGTACTTATATTTAATTGTTTACATTACATAAGAGGATAACTGGTAGGTATAAACTTCCGAATAAATATACTTAATTAGCTCATATTGAAACCTGTTATTGGGTATAATTTATGTCGATTTCTTTTTATTTAAGTTTGATTTTGCAGGATAGTAGCTGTATAACGCAGAAATAAAGGTAAATTGTTGTAACGTTTCAAAATCGAGCAGACGAAAAGTTGAGAGACTTTAGGTGTGGCTAGGCAGCAGGCAGGCCGGTTGCTTAGAAATTCTCTTTAAGCTGCTGGCTGACGCAGTACGTCACTGCGCATCGTGTTTGGAAATTCGATAATCCAACCTTGGATTCAGGGGTTGATCAAAACAGCACGTTTGCACCTATCGAAATGTTTTGTGGCGCCATCTCTTGTTTAAATATGCAACTAATTTTTCTTATAAATATAATATGATATTTGCATTCAATTTTTATTTGAATATAGGTACTGTAAATATTCCAATAGTATATGTCTGTATTACATTTTTTTCTCGGGGAGGGAAGGGAGGGGGCGAAATATTTTAATTTGTCTAAGGAGTCCTTAATATCCATAAATTTGTAAAGCATTGATTTAGGATAATTAACAATTTTTTTATTTGGAGTGATGATATGAATAAAGTTAGTTGTAAATTTAATTCTAAGCTTTAGCTTTGTAACAAAGTTTTCACTCGTCATTTCAGTTTGAAAAGGCATTTGAAAGAAAATCTTAATTGTGTGTAATAAAAGAGATTTTAAGGTATGTGCCTACCTTTTGGGTACTTTTTTTGAAAAATGTGAATTTTTTATGAAACACGTGTTTTTAGTTAAAACAGGGAACAAAACTATGGATTAAAAAAATATTGGAATGTTGATTAACATTTGAAATTTAGGTAATATTTAGTCTAATTTTAGTAAAAATTGTCGCTTATGCCAAACCTTCTATAACTAAATCTACCCAATATACACTCATGGACAAAAAAATTAGCGCACCAAGAAGGAGTCGTCAAAATGAAACGAAATTTTACATACGTAATGACTACTTTGATATAAGTAAATGATAAGAAAATCAAAGAAAAAGGATAATTTATTTCAGAGAAAAAGGCAAAAGAACGGAGGAGTTAATACTCCGTTGGACCCCCTCTAGCGCGAATGCACGATGCGATACGATCGGGCATTGAGTCATACAAGTTCTGTATGATGTCTTGAGACATTTCGTTCCATATTTGCTGTAACTTGCCTCTAGTTCGTTCAAACTTGTGGGATGCCCAACTCGTCGTCCCAAATGATCCCAGATATGCTCGATTGGAGACAAATCTGGGGATCAGGCAGGCCAAGGAAGGGTAGTAACAGTGCGGAGACAGTCTTGTGACACCCTTGCCGTATGAGGCCGAGCATTGTCTTGTTGAAAAATGGCTCCTGGGAGCCGTTGCATGAGTGGCAACACATGTGGTTGCAGGATTTCATGAACATACCGCTGGGCTGTCATGGTGCCACGGAACAATACTAGGGGTGACCGTGTATTGTAGGCAATGGCACCCCATACCATCACACCAGCTGTGGGAGCGATGTGTCACTGTACAGCAAAGGCAGGATTGAAGCGTTCACCACGGGCTCTCCACACACGAACACGATTGTCATCACTGCCGAGATTGAATCTGGATTCGTCGCTAAAGACGACCTGGTTCCATTCCGCTGCAGTCCAGTTTCCTCGTGCGTGGCAAAACTCCAAACGGAGGCGTCGATGGGTGGGCGTCAAGGGCAGCACACGTAATGGGCGCCGCGATACCAACTGTCCTTCAGCCAGGTGCCTTCGTATGGTTCAAGAAGACACAGAGGCCCCTAGTGAAGGTGCTACCTGTGCCTGGATAGCGGCCGATGAAGCAGTTGGCTGTACGCGTGCATTTCTTACGACGTGGCGGTCTTCTCGACGACTGGTCTGTCGAGGGCGTCCTGAGCCTGGTCTTCGTGTACATGACATCTCTCGGGTCGACTGGTCCCAACACCTCCTCACAACACAATCAGAGCGGCCTAATTGACGAGTTACTCGCCTAGCTGACCACCCAGCTTCCATCATCCCGACGATTCTCCCCCTCTCAAACTACGACAACTGCTTATATTGTCTTCGAACACGGCGTAATGGCATGTGTATCTCAGCTCTTCCTTTGTAAATGATTCAGCCCACTCAAACAAGCTTTGGTTACCTGTTTTATACTCCACAGAGTACGATGTTCAACGCCCTCTACCGGCTATACGTAATGCGCAATCACGCTGCATTTCTAATCATTTGCATATCTCCCCGACATGTACCTTCATTGCAAGTTTCGTTACGATCCCGCAATTATTTCTTGGTGCGCTAATTTTTTTGTCCATGAGTGTATTTCACTTTTTTTCAACAATATATTAGTAAATCACTTCTCTGTGTTATGTAGCAAAAGATTAGCAATACCTCTTAAATTTACTAAAATATACCAAATTTTGTATGCACAACATGGTTTTCTTTAAAAAAATTTATAATTTTTTGAATAAAAATTAGCTCTTAATTTAATAAATGCATACTTACAACCTATATTTTGCTTCATAACATACCAATAAATAAGCAGAACCTTGTGATATAATTTTATTTCAATATCTGAAAAACCTTTTAAGAAATGAGATTTTTTGTAAATGTAAAAAATTAAAAATGCAGTCTTCCGGAAAACGCAAATTAAGATTTTAATGTAGCCCCCAACTTTCAGATGTCTTTTCAAACAGAAATGACAAGTGAAATCTTTGTCACAATGCGTACATTTAAAATTACGACTAACTTTATTATTATTATCTTCCATTTTGGATTTTTCTTTGGTTAAATTCTTCTAACGATGATCAGAAAAGCAGAAAATAATAAAAGATTGTAATGGAAGCTAGTTGTATATGTTAATAAGAGATGGCACCCCTATTTGTCATAAAAAAAGAACTGGTGTGCAAACCATGAAGCTACAGCTGTAGCTTCATGGTGCAAACGTACTGTCTTGATCCATTCCTTTATGTGTAATTCATAAAAAAGCCCTCTGGTGGTGAAATTTTGAACTAGATTTTTTTATTCGCTCAAATTCCCATCCCTTCAATATGCCCTACACAAAATTTCATAACTTTCTGAACAATAGTTTAGATTGTAGAGACCTTTAAAGTTGGGAAGTTTAATTATGGACACCCTGTATTTTGAAAGCAAAGGAAATTGTCAATAGTTATTATACACTATCTAGCAATAAGTATTTGGACACCCATGCAAATGACGATATCTGCGGTCTTGATATACGTCAGCCCTCCGCCATTAAATATCGTGTAGGAAACAAGAAACAACATTGGCAATAGTCGCATGCAAGATGCCACGAAGTGCAGACTTACGGCCTGTTCACATAGGAGTCCGTTGCGTTGCGTTAAGGAAAAGATGACGTTGAGACGAAAATAAACCAATCATAAGCCTCCAAACGATTATCAATGAAATTTTTAACGCCTATGATTGGTTTATTTTCGTCTCAACGTCATCTTTTCCTTAACGCTACGCAACGGACTCCTATGTGAACAGGCCCTTATTTGATTTCGAGAAAGGTGTAATCGTCGGGTATCATAAAAATGGTTGATCCTAAAGGGACATATCTAGAGAGCTGAATCACCCAAATTCGACAGTGGCCTATGTGTTTCAGAAGTGGAAGGTGAGCGGTGATTGTCAGAATGTTCCCCGAGTCGGCAGACTCACGAAACTGGGAGATAAAGACCGACGGATGCTGTCCAGAGAAATTGGGAAGAACTGCACCTAACCGATGGCCCACATACTAAGAGTTTCAACAGGCTTCCGGGAGTGTTGTTTCGATGAATACCATCCGTGAGCAAGCACATCTGCTTGGTTTTCATGGTCGTGCTGCAGCCCATAAGCCTTTGACCACAATGTCCAACCATGCTGCTCTGTTAATGCGGTTCAAAGCACGTCGAAAGTGAACCGTAGATCGGTGGAAAGTTCTCTGGAGCGATGAATCAAGGTTCATCCTCTACCGTTCGGATGGCAGGGTCTGGCGTCTGGCTGGAGAACGCCTCCTACCAGAATGCACTGTACCCACGGTAAAGTTCGGCGGAGGTGGAATTATGGTCTGGGGGTGTTTCTCCTGGTATCGACTGGGACCCTTGAGCCCAATTCATGGTAAGCTCAACGCCGACGCTTACTGCACTATTTTGGATGATAGTGTGCTTCCTACGTTGTGGCAGTTTTACTTAAGGGTTGAACCCATGTTACTTCCAGGACGACGACGCCAGCTGTCATGTTGCGAGATCCACCATGGATCAGTATGGTGACAATGAGGTTAACCGAATGGACTGGCCTGCCCAGAGCCCAGACCTGAACCCTATCGAGAACCTCTGGGACGAGTTGGATCGCCGAATTAAGGGGTGTAACAACCGTCCAAAATCGGTGAAGGAACTTACATGTCTTCTCCAAGCCCAGTGGAATACCACCAGCTGTCATACAAGGACTTGTGGAAAGCATGCTCCGGAGGGTTGAGGCGATAATTGCTTCTCGTGGAGGCTCTACCAACTATTGAATATGAATGAATTTTGTTTATCTTCCATCACAGGTGTCCAAATACTTATTGGTAGATTGTATATATATATATATATATATATATATATATATATATATATATATATATATATATATATATATATATATATATATATATATATATATATATATATATATATATATATATATATATATATATATGACCAATTTTTAAATCTGAAACGACTATTAGAAGAATAGATATTCATGGCTAATAAACAGTTATTTCCCAGAACATTGGCCATCTTGAGAGGAACATGAAATTTCAACCGTCGTATTTAATTAATACAATAAAATGTATTGTTATCTATGTGTTATAAGGATGATAAATTTTAATTTAACTTAGTTCAAAATTTTATTAAAGTTTGAATTTTAACAGTGATGACATTTTTTATAAAATTAAAAAAAAGGATTAATGAGCCTAAAAGAGTCAGATACATTTCAAAATAGGTATGCTGCCCTGTCTTGTCAAAATTGCACCGATGTCAAAATGCCCGATATAAGGCACCCTGCATGCTTTTGGTATAAACCTTCTCTGCGGAACATCGAAGGAAAAAAGGGTAGAAAAAAATCCACCAATCATTGAACGGGAGTGATTTCTCCGTTCGGCGGAAAATTTCCTGCGCCAACAAAAAATTGGCATTCCGGAGCGAAATTTCGCCAAAACGGTCCCGATTTAGAACTTTAGCGTTTAAAAAAAAAGAAAGAAAAAAGAAGGAAAGAAAGAAAAAGAGAGAGAAAAAAAAGATTTAAAAATTTAAGAAGAATTTAAATATTGAGCGCAATGTTATCAGAGCATTTCAGAGAATGTAAATTCCAAGTTAGTTTATAGTAGTGAATATGAAGGTACTTTTCCACTAGCTGGAGATACAATTTTAGAAGACTTCCAACTAGCCAATAAACTTAAAAATCATTTTCTTATAAATGATGACAATGTCGAACGAGCTGTGCCATTCCAATGTGATTTAAAAAAGGTTATGGCACGTTATGAAGAATCGTATAAAGAACTAACAAAAAGAAAATCACAGCGTCTGATAACCGAATTCGTATTCAAAACCTGTGAAACAAAAGAAACAAGATACACTTGTAAATATATTGTCACTCAATATTTCAATCAACGAGAGCGATTTTTCGCCACCGAAAAACATTAGTAAACGTTTAACCTCCAGTAGTGATACGAAATGACTGTATGTTATATGTATGTATGCATAAATTTTAAAAAAATCAATTTATTTTTAACCATCTCCGACTGCCATACTTTTTTAATTTTTAAAATAACCCGTATAAACTTAATTAAAATGAGATTTGTACATCTCCTCTTATAAATATATTCAACGAATCCAAATTTCATGTGAAAATTAAATATATTATATATTATTAAGTATATTTGGATGGAACCTATCTCCAATTTTTATTATTATTACCATGTTTTTATTAACTCGCTTTCTTGTTTGTTTGTTTGTGTGTTTGTCCAGTACAAATCTTGCAATCGATTTTTAACTAACTTCCCGACTAGCTAGGCATTTGAAACTTTTAGAATAGCTCAAGACACGATGACAATGCATTCTTTTGATACTTTTAGCCATCTTTAAGTAGAATTGAATTCATTCTCAGTTAATTTTGTTTTGTAGGCTGGTGCAGCCATCTATTGGCCGGGACGGGAACGAAAAGTTAAACGCAAAAATTTTAAAAAAGTATTTATTAATACATAGAATTGTCAAGTTTATATTATTACAGCGAAAATTTAAAAACATGGCACAGGTAGCCCTCCTACAGCACGGCATCTTACAACACGGTTTCGCTGTAACACGATAAGATAAATTGCGGGAACCCTCGTATAACACTAAAACGTGTAACATGGTTTCGCTCTAACACGATAAAAAATCGCGAAAACCTTTGTACAACACTGTACTTCTATAGAACTATGTAAGGTATACACAAGATTCGATTCACAAAAATCGAACTTTTGAATGAATGAGTTAAAGAAGCTGCTTCAGATATGCTAATTTCGGCATACGCGCTTAGTATAAATACCACGCAGCGTCATTAATGAAAAGGGGAGGTTGTTAAGGTTAAAAAGGTGTTATCCTGCGCTAGTGCTTAGCGGGCCAGAAGTTTACATGGCAGTACTGCTGGTTTGACTTACTGTTCGTGAGTATAAAAATATATTGTTCTTGAAAGCTGTGTTTATACATTCCGTACAAGTAGTACGCATGCTTATTGCTGTAAAAGCAAATTATATGTGCAACGAATTCAATAAACATTGTTTCATGTATAAACTGTGTTTGCTTCAAATTCAAATAGAGTGCCACTTCAAATTATATACACCCAAGTCTGGGTAGAAGTGAGCATAGATTCTCTATAACTAGATAACATGATTTTTGTTTAACACATTTAAAAACTAAATTACCTTAAAATAATGACGGAAAGGAATAATGAACTATAGTGGCCTAACATGAAAATGCATAAACAAATTATAATTTATTCATTTATAACTCTATAAAATTACAAGAAGGCCTAAGCTTAGCTAAAAACCTTGAATCATTTTTCCTGAATGCAGACCCTTCCGCTGAAAGAAGCCGAAAATTCAAAAGGGAGCAGCAAAATTGTCTATCTCCATACCGTGAATCTACAATGACCTCGTAAGAACCAGCAAATTGACCATAATTACAGATTTTTTTAAAAGAGGATAGAAGGTGCAAAAAATCTAAATGAAGAAAAAGGTTCTGAAAGTGAAGGTGATATCCTTCAATCGAAAAACTGTTCTCGTTTGATTGTGCTGAGCAGTGACGAGGAAGAAATTTATTAAATTAAGGACGCATTAAATGAAAATAATATTTTTTTGTTTCTTTTCGTTTTGTGTTATACATACATTCATATTTTTATAAACATTAAGTTGCTTATATGTAATTTTTTAAAAAGTTTGTTTTTAATAAGTTTTCAGAACGTAACCCCCATTTTTTGAACTGTCTCTGGGTCTCATATAACACGGTTTCACACAACACGGCATTTTCTAGGAACCTATCTACCGTGTTATAGGAGGGTTACCTGTATATAAAAAGTTCTTTTTATCTTGTAATTATTATTAAATGTTCACATACCTTTTTTTACACGGTTTATTTATTTATTTGCACGGTAGTCTCTGGAACTTACCCCCGTGCAAAAAGAGAATCGGGTGTGTTACTGAATTATAAGTTAACTTTGCTTACATGTAATTGTAAACTTGTATTAAATGTAATTTATTATAATTGATGTGTCATACTGGAGAACAGAACAACAAAAGGTAAAACGTTATGTAATGGAGGGGGGCATCCCTGATACCCTGATTTCGTTAGCAGCGAGCCTCAATTCGTGAGTAAAGTCGACTAAGAGCTAGTTCACATAGGAGTCCGGAAGCGTTAAAGTATTGAAATAAATGTAACCAATGACAAACCTCCAAACGATTAGCACCGAAATTTTTAACGCCTTTGATTGGTTTATTTCCGTCTCAGCGCCATCTTCCCTTTTACGCTTCTGCTACCGGACTCCTATGTGAACAGGTTTTGTGTTATTTCTCATTCGAGCGCTTTTGAACTCCAGAGTTCCACGCCAGAGTCTCGGACTGATCGCTTTTTGGTACACTTACTTTCCCTTTATACGTGTGCACACGAATGGTGTGCATAGTTATGGTTTAAACTGTTGAATAATGCATACGGTGAGTGTCCCAAATATCGCCCCTGGCCTAATATCGCCTACTCGTGTTTCTAAAGTATGATTCGCGCTATGTATGAGAAAATGCAGTAACTTCTCAGTTCTAGGTTTGTACTAACAGCGGCGATAGCGATAACGCTGTTATCACTGACAACAGAAACTATATGGCGTCTTAAGTTGTTTTGGCTGTTGTCTTCGTAAACTTTGGCTCAAAAGAATCAGAATCCAGCGAATGACCAGGTAGGTGCATCCAAATTCTAATTTTGCTTATACCATTTGAAAGTGCATTAAACAGAGACTTTGCTAGCAACGCCTTTTAACAAGTGCACCTAATTTCGCCTGGTAGGCGGTAAGAGGAACAGAGGTAGGTAATATCAGGAACCTCTCTGGAATTCACTGGAAATTTAAATTTTTCCAATTTAGCTACATAACTTAAACTGGCACTGGTTTTGGAGCTGGTTGATCTCAGGATACCAAAGGAAATACTTCTTAGGGATGTTCTTTGAGTTTCCAGCCTAATCAGAAACTAAAAAGGGGATGAAATGTCGAAAAAGAGTTAGAGTAGGCGATATTTAGGACACCTACCTTAACCCTCAAACCGGTCCATGAATTTGTTGCCACTATCAGGACTATCGGTCAAATTGACCCCCAAGCCTAAAAAGCTGTTATTTTTACGTTATTACGATGGAACTGCATGTTGATATTGTGCACAGGATTGTTTGATTTATATTAGTGATGAATAGTGAGGGGGAAAAATCATCTACGCTTATTTATTCAATTTATTTAATTTATTTTGATCTGGTATCTACATCATCAAATCGTAGGGTTATTAAAAGAATTGCACAATGTTTCTCAAACATAATTGCTCGAAAAATTAGCTTGCCGGTGATTGAGGTAGAGAAGAGTGATGTCAAGGCTTCACAGGATACTTTAAAAATCGCACAGAACACTGAAATTCCTATCAGGACCGGTAGGCCTGTTATTGCTCAGTGGCAATAACATGCCTACCGGACATTTTGACCGCCATACTTTTACAAAATTGCAACTTACTGGCAAATGGCGAGCAATTGTGGAATCCTGATGTGCTCTCCCTGATGTCCAGGAACTGACTGAGGATGTCAAAGCCAGCCAAGCGTTCACGCCTCTCCCCACCCCCAAGGCCGTCTGCACACGGAGCAACTCAAAAGAAACTGATTGCGCACTTCGGCGCACGCACGAACACGGCGCAACTGGTTACAAACCCGTCGGACGGGTTTGTAACCAGTTGCGCCGTGTGCGTGGCTCCATTCAGTTACATAGGTTACGACTCATCACGGATGGTTTGTGATTGGAGTCGGTAATCAGTTTCTTTTGAGTTGCTCTGTGTGCAGACGGCCTTAGTTCCACCGCTGCCCGTCATAATGACCGGTGGGCCGGTTTGAGGGTTAATACAATAGATAAAGTATAATTAAATAAAGTATACAATAGATAATAGATAAATAATAGATAAAGTATACAATAGATAAAGTATAATAGATAAAGTATAATTCTATGAATGTATATATAATATTGTGTATTGTAAAATCGTAAAATGTGATTATAAATAAAGTAATTGATGAAAAGTATAAGTGGAGATAGAAGTGTGGTGGCAAAATTGGATCACTAGTTAAATTTGCGAGGCTGGGGTCACGGTGCCAAATATTGGGGCTTGCGGGTCGAGTGGATGAAGTTGCGATGATCGGTCATCGGTATATCGTGTGCTCAATGGCAAGATGGACTTTGTTGTTGAGTTGTCCAGTGATGCTTATTTTTTTTCCATACTTCACAAGAGACGAGTGCCGTACTGTCTGCAGTCTGCATGGCGTGATAGGGATCGACACTCTCCCCTCCAATCTGTCAGCGTCTTGACCACGAAACTATGCCAGCGGTGGAAGAGAATCTCAAAAAGCGAAATCCAACCTAAATAAGTTTTCTAAAAATCTCTGGATCCGAAAAAATTTAAACTCCTCTTAAATTGACAGGTGAAAGTTCTATTAATGATTCCTCTTCTAGTTCACCTAAATTTACACCGAATATCCCCATCATATGCACATTTTGTTTGCATGGGTTGTTTCACAAACATTCATTTAAATCTTTTACAAACACACAAGTTTTATCCTCAAACGTATCTAAGTTCGTTAAAATTTAGACATTTCTCAAAAGGCGATAGCATTTTCCTTTAGACCACGTCGCTTCTGCTAAGTAAATTTTCTAACTGATGCCTCCACATTCTTATGATTTGTAGATACACACGTATTTTTACGTACAAGATAAAATTTAATTGGATTAAGATACAAAATTTATCGCATATGTTAACTGCCAGGCAAATTACTAAACAGATAAATTCATGAAAACTTGTTTTAAATACCAATCAGTCTTCTATATACAGGGTGTTTAAAAGAATCACCCGATTTTAAATGAGTATATTATGAAAAATATTGAACATAGAAACTTGAAATTAATTTTATATTACATGGCTAATCATAATGTTTTTTTACAAACCAAATTAAAGGTGCTCAGTATGCTGATATGTCTATACGGTAGGCAAATTCGTCCCAAATTTATACGAGCATGTCTGCATACACTGCTTCCACGACTGTTATCCCTTTGCTCCCCCGTGTTCCATATAGTGGAACACCAAACTTTACTTGTTTCTAAAACCATCAAAATTCTGCGAAAAAGTAAGCAATTAGCTTCATTTTTTACTTTGATCTACTCTTTTTGATAATACATGGCAGCGTGTCACAACCCCATACATACCCTCGTTCCAGTGGCGTTATAAAAAAGAGCCATATTTCAGAGCCATAATTTAAAAATCATTTTTAAATACAAAAAAAATTGCAAGGAAAAAAATTCTATGTTATTGTATTGGCTATACTCTAAACTATTTATTCTATATTATTTAAAATTTTTTATACCGAAACCATAGCAATAACGAAAGATTTTCAAAAGGTGTTCCATGATATGGAACACTGGGAAGCTAGAGCAGTTTGCGCAGTAGAACACGTGTTTATATCTGGAGACCTCTCTGTCCAGCTTAGCCAGTCCAAACCGGTACAACTTCTACCGCATACCTCGAACAAAAGCCCTGTGTCCAAAATCCTGTGCAATACTAGTCCTCCGGGCTCCTCGTTGTTCGTCCATTGCCTGAGCAGCATCCTGGCATCCTCGAGTTTACGAACAGTAAACTCGAGGACTTGCAATGTTGCAAAACCTGCAATGTTGGTTTTTGCTTTTTTCAGAAGGGACTGACGTGCTTCCAAAAGTATCGCGAAGCAAAAAAAAATAGGTTAGTGAATATTTTTAAGTGTAGGAACTGCTTTTGTATATAGGACATGTAAATATTTATTGAAAATCATATATAATCAAGTTTTTTTTATTGTGTTGTTATTTGTGTGTTTTTTGTATATAGGAAATGCTTTTGTATATAGGAACTGTAAATATTTATTTAAAATCATATATAATCAAGCTTTTTTGTTGTATTTTTATTTGTGTGTGTGCTTTTTTCTTTTGTTCGCTTCACCGCAATGCTCGCTTAGCCACACTTTTCAAAGCGCTAGTTTCCCAGTGTTCCAGGTCATGGAACACCCACAAAATCCAAACCGGAAGTGCAATCTTTATGAAATTTTAACTGTGTACTCCTTTAAGCCTAAACAGAGTGCCTACAAATTTTTAGGTCATAATTTCAATTCTAAAGGGTACTGGGAAGTAAAGGGTTATGCGTACACAAACCCGTGTCTTGGAATTGTTTATACCAGAGGTGGGGAACGCGCGGCCTGCGTGATCTTGTGCGGCCTTCATAAAAGCTAGCACTTGTAATAATTAATATTTAATTTTATAGATTACTACAATTTGCAAATCAATGGAATTAAGTAAAGAACGGCATGAATGTATGTACGCAGGCTTCGCGTTACGAAGGTTGATCCAAATATTCAATTACTTTCAAGCAAGAAACAAATACAAATATCCTACTAGCTTAAATTTTCCATCGGATTTTAAAATTATTTTAGGAATAGTTGCCATGTCAGTTATTTATAATTTAATACTATTATTTTTCTATCGTATTTCTTTATAATGTTAAAATTATTTAAAAATACTTCTACTTTATTATTTTTATTTGAAGTGGTATTTAAATATGTAGTTGTTTATTAAAATTTTAAAATCTGGATATATATATATATGTGTGTGTGTGTGTGTGTGTGTGCTTACATAAATAAAAATACCAACAGTGAAATATAAAAAATTACAGTGGTATCTATGAATCTTATAATTTTATAAAAAAAAATAATAATTAATGGTTAATGTTATAACAAGTTTTTACCCTTATGTCAATACAAAAATATTTAATATTGTAACTTTTTAAGTCAAATAATAAATAAATAAGAACTTAATATTTTGTTGTTATTTTTCTATATAATGCACCAAATTGTTAAAACTATACCAAACTATAATAATTTCATAAAAGTCGCATTTATAGGTACATCAACATATGCGGCCTCCTTTATTACTACCTAATTTACATGTAGCCTCTAATGGTAAAGAGGTTCATCACCTCTGGTTTATACCATTGCCTAATGCTCTGAGAGGTAGGAACTTCAATCTACCAGGGATTTGTCGACGAAAATCACGCTGAACAGTTATTACGGACTAAGGCCGTCTGCACACGGGGCAACTCAAAAGAAACTGATAACTGACTCAAATCACAAACCAGTCCTTGATGAGTCGCAGCCTATGTAATTGAATGGAGCCACGCACACGGCGCAACTGGTTACAAACCTGTCAGACGGCCTTACACTTTGCAAAGCGTAGAACACAAAATGATTTCTGTTGTGCAGTCGCCATCTTTACAAACACTGAAGTGGAGGGCGAAGGAAGAGCGTTAGCGCTACTTGTCGGCAACTGCGTGAAACTCGAGATTTCCCCCTTTCTGGCTATACATTATTTGGTCAAAACGGATTAAAAGATGAATAATTATGATTTTTTTAATAGGATGATTCTTTTTGAAACACCCTGTGTAATGTGAAACGTCACTTCCAGTGGTTTCCTCTTCGATTACCGGTGCCACTCTCGGAGTGAAAGCAGATCACATTTCCTATCTAAAAATCTGGCAAGACTCAGTAAACAGACGAGACTATTGGTGTAATTCATAAACTTTAATCAATTTTCGAGGATTTCGAGTTGAAAATTAAAATTATATTTCATACATAAGAATTTCAGACAATATCTAATATTCAAGTATAATTAGATGCTCCAGGCGTTAAATATTACTTCGGCTTCACATTAAAATAAAACCTTCTAATAAAACAATAAAAGCTAAATTAATTAAAAATAATTAAATAAAAGACAAAAGAAAAATTAATGCAGTCTCTATATGAAGCAATAAAATATATTTATTTATATATCATTATACATATTTATTTCATTTACAGAACACAACAGATGTAGAAAAAAAAGCAGTTGAATCTTAAAAATTATAATTAAATATTGGGCAAAAAGAAAAACCAGATGTATTGCCTAAGTCACATTTCATAACATCCGTCCCTGTACTACAAACAGGTATAATGACGGGGTTTTTTTTTAGTTAAATCACATTGGTGGGTCAAGTATCCCATCAAGGATTGTAGGCCATGACCGATATATCGCACTGATATATTTTTTTAATTTTCAAAAGAAAAATATCATAAAAAACTAAATTAATTCAAAACAATATATAATTACGTGCGATATCTTCTTTATATGAACACCGCCAAACCAGAGTTTGAATTCGATTTTCAAGGAAATGTTCCCCACGGTGGGACAAAAATATTTCTTTGCTAAAAAAAATCCCGTTTTATACGATAGTAGTTTTAAATCTCTATATGAGTAGGGAGATGCACTTTTCATCTGTTCACAATCCATAAACCTATTTCTGAAAATGACTGAGAAAGGGATTTTTTTTCAAATTACCCTCTACAGAAAATCTTTCCTCACATGTAGGTTCAATCGACAGTTTTCTCTCCTGTGTGGGTGCGGAGATGTTTTTGAAAATTACCCTGGTCAGAACACCTTTTCTCACATACAGTGCAAGCGAAAGGTTTCTCTCCGGTGTGGGTGCGGATATGTCTTTTTAAACTACCCTGTTCAGAGAATCTTTTGTTACATTCAGTACATGGGAAAGGTTTTTCGCCTGTGTGGGTGCGGAGATGTACTTTTAAATGACCCTGTACAGAAAATCTTCTGTTACATACAGTACATGCGAAAGGTTTGTCTCCTGTGTGAGTGCGGAGATGTGCTTTTACATCACTCTGTTGAAAAAATCTTTTCTTACATATAGTGCAGAAGAAAGGTTTCTCTCCTGTGTGGATGTATATGTGTCTTGTTAAAGCACTCTGTACTGAAAACTTTTTCTCACATTCACTGCAGGCGAAAGGTTTCTCTCCTGTGTGGCTGAAGATATGTCTTTTTAAAGAACCCTGCCGAGAAAATGCTTTCTTACACACAGTGCATGCAAAAGGTTTCTCGCATGTATGGGTGCGGAAATGTGCTGTTAAATGACCCTGTCGAGAGAATCTTTTGTTACATACAGTGCAAGTGAAAGGTTTCTCTCCCGTATGGATGCGGACATGTGCTATTAAATTACCCTGTTCAGTAAATCTTTTCTCACATACAGTGCAGGCGAAAGGTTTCTCTCCTGTGTGGATGCGGAGATGTCTTTTTAAATGACTCTTTTCTTCTGGCATACCGATTTCTCTTTACACGATGATTAGACATCAGTTACTGTCAGCAATACTTTGAACTTCGAAATTTGTGGACACAACAAACATTTTAGTTTCCAATCGAACAATCTGTATCGAGCACCTGCAAAGAGAGAAAGAAATTTGAATGATATATATTAACACTCTATCGTCACACTTTTTTTATTTTTCACATGAAATCAATATTATATAAAACTTTGGGCTAGGAAATGAGATATCTATAAACTAAGATGTTATAAATTATGTTCTGGATAAATTAAACTACTGAGCATTTTAAATTTATTGTAATTATTAGGGCACGAGGTTCTTTATCCACACTTATACACATAAGAACGTGTAAAGATTTGAAATGTTTGGAATTGTACGGATCTCCCTACAACTACTGCTATCGGTGCGATGAGTAATGGATGAGCAACATTAATATTTTCCCCTTGATATTCCTTTTATTTGTCCGTTCTTCAAAATAATTTCATGATTAATTATTAAATTTAATGCTCCGAAAAATTCCTGAGATTGACATCTGATGAAAAAAACTCGGTTACCGTCAGATTAAAAAGTTTGTAAATCTAATAAAATGTATAAAAACATACGTCAGGAATACACGGCTAAGGTCTTTATCAGACACCTTTTAAATGTTTTATTACGAGATTATAAACATAATAAAAATTCTAAACAAAATAAATCTACACGGTTATGATACGATTATCCTTAAAAATTATTTGTGATAACAATTTTAAAGTTTCATAGTCAGAAATATTAATTGGGAACTGCATAAAGAAGTTTTACCCCTGTTATCTCTCACGGATTTTTTTTTAAATTTATTGTATTGTTCCCTTCCCTTCCAAATAAAGGTAATTTAACACATTATATACAATAATTTTAATCCTTAGAGGTAATACACTTGACAGGAATAAGAAACAAATTTTTCTCTGTTTTATACACATAAGCCGAGTTCAGGATAGTGGCAAAGAATTTACTGTCTTTATTTTAAGTACATGTAAGAAAAAGTAAAAGATATTGCCTAATAAACAAGTTACTGTGACTTTCAAAATAAACTGCGGCAAAAATCTTTTCTATAAATTTCATTGGAGTATAAAATATCTCTCTATTCTAAAAAAAAGTAACTCCCGCTGACGCTGTCAAAAGTTTGTCACGCTATCTCCTCCGAAACCGCTGGGGGTATGGGGTCGAAAGCGAAAGATGGATGCCGAAAAATGGGGGGAACAAAGTAAGACATGTCTCATCTTCGTCCGACTTTAAGTTTTTTTAAATTTTATATTTTATGGGAAAATATTGACCTTTTCATCTTCAGATTACGATAACTCGCCAAAAAATGATCGTAGAATTTTGATCTTTTTACAATCTAAGACTACAGACATTTCTCTTTCAAACTAGACCTCATTTGTTTAAAAATATTTTAAAATAGACTAATATTTTCATCAAAAAATAAACACAGTTTTTCAAGAAATATCGTCCCTTATGTGGATGTAATGTCGATGCTCCTCGAGTTTTTATCTTACAAAGAAAATATTTACATCATCTGGAAGCTGAAAGCTTTCTTATTCATATAAACCTCATTTCAAGTCTGTATCTTAAAATTTCGATTTTTAATTGAATTTTAAAGCTCATAATTCAACATGATGAAAAGCCCTTCGCATAAGGGTGACAACAGTAAATGGATGGATGCTGTTACATTGCCCGAGAATTACCCCTATGTATTTCGCTATTAGCCCTAAAAGGAAAGCTGCAAAAATAATTTAAAAGAAACTAAAATCAAATTTAGTTTATATTATATTCCTTTTATAATACATTATATTCAGAGCAAGCGTAGCGAGCCTAGGGGAGAAGCCCCCAATTTACAAAATGGTACAAAGAAGTTAATAATAATGGATTGTTGAGTTTAAACAGGAATGCAAAAAATAAAAGTTTCAAGATATCTGAGGTGTAGGGTTTGGATTAGGAGCATTTGGAACTTGTAAACATAACTACCCATTTCATGAGGTAGAGAGTAACAATCAGTACATTTGTGATTGGACATTGTAACATTTGTGATTGGATTAGAGAATACAAGAGGCTGATTATTATCACTGGAATTGAATTTATGAGAAGTTCAGCACACGCCAGATTAATAACAGGTGTCAGAAGAGGAGGTGGTTCCATTTAATCTGTAACTTTGCCGGCATATATATATATATATATACACTTGTTCATGCATTTAAGATTGATTATTGATCAGAGAATTTAAAGCAATTTTATTCAAATCTCATTAACTTTATCTACAAACTTCATGTTTTCTGTAGATTTTGATAAAATTCAGAGCCATTTTAAGGTATCTCAACAAAATTATCTTTTAAAATTAGATCAGGGGCTATAAAAATGGAAAAAATGAGGTGCATGAAAATGCATGCACACACACACAGTGAATATGCTAATAAGTTGCATTAAGTTGTAAACACAACTGCATATATACATATGAATACAAATATCACATTCTGACCATTTTTAATTACAATGCTCAGGACAAGTTAGATTTTCATGGAGGTACTAGACATAATTCAGAATTCTCTGATAAGAAATGATTATTATTATTATTTTTTTTTTTGCCTTGGTTTTGGACACCTTGGAAGCCTTCTGTCACATATTTAGTTTTACAGAACTAAAGAGAGAAATAATTCTCACATATTTGTGAGAAGCAAGAGATTTATAATATTCACAAAAACCTAAAAATAGAAATCTGCTAAAAACCAAAAATAATTGGGTGCTTTGTCTGCTCTTGCATTTTCACTGGTATGCATATAAACCATTATTTCACGCCTACAGTGTATAGATTCTCTACAGCAGAGCTCCGCAACCATTTATCTTCCATGGCACAACAAAGTTTTTTCTATAATTCTGCGGCACACCACAAGAAAAAGCTTGTATATAAATTACAATAAATACGTATATGTTTTTATTAGATTAAAAACGCAATAAAATAGCTCTATGTATCAAGATAATTATAATCATTTAAGTTTTATATAAATCATTTTGAGTTGTACACCAACACAAGAATAAAAATATAAAGTTATAGTTTACAAGTAAAAAAAAATTCTCTTCAAATTTTATATTAAAATTTCTTTTTTGGTCTTTACTTAAGCCTAATAAATTAGTTAATTTGAACATAACTAATTTATTAATAAGATATTTGAGCTTGTTTTGATGAACATATGTATGTTTTATATTTGGCTCTATAGTAGAAAATGCTACTCGAAGTTCATAGTCAAGTCCCTTTAAACACGACCGCTTGTAATTTTTAATTAGAACCAGTGTCCAAAAACTTTGTTCGCATAAGTATGTCGTAGAAAAAGGGAGCTAAATTGCAATTTCCTTATCAGAAATTTGTGGATATTCTTTCTTAACTGAAATCCAGAAATATGACGCTCGAGCATACATACAATGTATGGTAACAACATGTTTTTGTTTTTTGTATAATTTCGACCCAGGGAAATTACATATTAGTAAAAAGTTAGAGGAATATTTTACTTAGAAAAATTTCTAACTGATGCGGTGGTTAATTTTTTTTTATTATTATTATGGATAAAATCACCACGGCACAGTCAAGATCACCTCGCGGCACACTAGTGTGCCACGACACGGCGGTTGCGGAGCACTGCTCTACAGAAGAAACTGAAGAATTGAAGGGAGAAAAATACCAAAATTGGCACTTTAGAGTTAAATTTCACTACAGCATATATATGAATATTGTATTTTCTTACAACAGACTTAGTGAATCGGAAATCATTGTATTCAGAGTACAAAGAAATATGAAGGCTGGATCATAGCATTTTTTCAGGCTAAAAAGTTGTTGCTTATTGTAGTAGCAAGTAAAGAATATTTAAAACCAGAAGCTGAAATAGAAGATTTACCACTGAGGTTCTCTTGTGAAAAGAGGCCTGCAAATTTTGAAAGTTTCTGAAAAATTCCTTTAAATAGTTGAATGGTTTAATAGAGTAAAATACCTACTGAAACTTGATTTAACAAAGATTCAATGAGATAACATGTAATTGGAAAGATACAAAATACCCACATTTCTTTTGCCCTGAGTAGATTTACATGTCTAAATGAAGACAACAGATTTTGGCTACTAGTCCGAGTTTTCTTTATAAAATTTTAAAAAGTCTTTGAAACCAAACTCACCAAATTTCACAACAGAATTAAAATATGAATCATCATAAGATAGTCTTAGGAACTCTATGTAGAAAAGGATGGAAAATATGTAAAGAATTAACTATCAAAAGCACAACTGGCTGTAATCCAATTGGACATAATTCATGCAATTGGGCCCCATGCTACTAAAGATCCCCACACACACACACAAAAAAAAAAAAAATATTAAATATGTTTGAAAGGAAGTACTGTGATCATTTAGAAACCTGGATCAATCTATTTCAAGTGGTCCAAATTTCTGGTTGCTTGGCCATTTTTAAAAAAATCTGAAATTTTTTTACAAGTCTCACATGAAGGAAGTTCAACAAAATGACTGTCATTTTAATTATATTATTTTTTGTTTGTGCATGGCGTCCATGTTTGTTTTATCGTGTACAGCAATTTTCTCACATTTAAGGGTTTGCGGAGTTACAAATTTCTCATCTTTCATTTCATCATTCCAAATGGAGTTTAAAGAGCTAGCTGATCATTGTCAATAAAATAATTTTTAATAATTTAAATACAAAAAATTAAATGAAAGAAAAGCAACCAACAAGAAATTGATTTCAAACTCAAAATCAAAAAAAATAAAATAATTAGTTTTATTTCATTACCTACAATTATCAAAATATTTAAAAATTAGCTAGTTTTATTTAAAGATTTAAACATAAACACTAATTTAGCAGTTTTTACTACACCTAATTGGTTTTGCAATTTGCTCTGTATGAATCCAAAATTCGAAAACATCCCGTCTATCCCTGCAGTTGTTCCTTTTGTAGTATATAACATCTGTATTATATCAAACTCATTCTTATCCATACAGTTCTTTAGGAGTGCTATTGATTTCAACAACTGCCAAGGTATTTAATGATTCTATAGCTTTTTTATCAAACAAAGCTCCATTAATAGGAGAACTGCACTTAATGAATTTTAGTAAAATGTTTAATAAAGAAGTATCTCTATACTTTTCTTTAACAAAGTTTAAAGCTTGGTATTTTTCATTTATTGTTAAAGATTCCACTTCATAATTAGAATCTAACAGGTAAGCTAAAAAAATGCGTTGGTGTTAATGCTTGTTGGTATCATACGTTAACTAATTTTCTGCAACAATTACCATATCTTACAGCTCCAGTGTGTCAGCTGCTCCAGGGCAACTACCTTTAGTAGAGCAACTTGACTATCTTAAGCCTTTAATTGTTCTTGTGATCGAATAAAAGATTATGTAAGATCAATGTTGTGGTTATTGATCTAAACAGTTCACTTGGCTCTATAGTGATTATATCACAGAAATATCGCTTGGTTTTTTTTCAATTTTAATGGTGATCATTTAGATGCTTTTAAGAAATGAAATTTGAAATTACCTCCAGAAAAAAAAATTATATGTTCAGCGAATGAAAATTCTTTTGAAATTCTTTTCATAACATTTTTATTTTCCTCCTTTTTATGGAATACAATTTGGAAGATGAGAGCTTACCCTTGGTAACTCCCATCTAGATTATTGGTCTTACTCCAGGCCTGAGTGCATTTGGTACATCATTTCATCTTAGTAAACATTTTCGAATTCTAATTTTTTCAATAAAGATTCATAATTTATGTTGCTAATTAATTTTGTGCCCTTTCCAACAATATTTTAATTTTGTTCCTAGTTTTATAAATTGATTTTTATACTTTAGAAATATTTAAAATTTTAACTTTTGCTCTAATAATTCACTTTTAGTACAATTGCAAAAAATTTTTTTCATTCTTTTGTATATGTTTAAATTATCTTGCTAGAAACTTTCAAATTTTATGTACTTTATTTACTTTTTTACAATTTTTGTATTTTTATGTGTCTATCTTGAAGTATATACAAGTTTATTTTATTGTTTTAACGATTTTTTATAAAATAAAATAGTTGTTCTTCGAATATATAGTTTTCCAACAACATTTAAAACAGTGGGGAGGGGGGGAAATCCCCCCCCCCAAAAGCCAAACTATTTTTTTTCTTTCTTCATAGCCTAAAATTGTATAATCGTAGACCTAATACTAAATGAGATTAAATTTAAAATGAGAAGATGTTTCTCAATAAAGTCTAAAATTTTTTTATTAAAATTAGAACAACTCCACAGTCATATGGAGTTAAGAGGGAATTTTCATGTTTTGTCCAAGGATATTTCTTTACATTAGAACACACTGGGAAGGGGAAGGCTTCTTTTAGTGGGAAAGATGTCTTCATGTCTTTGTTTTGTCAAATATTTTTATGTAAGCAAGCTACTTTTAGTGCTTGTTTTTTGAAAATATTATGAACTCCTTTCCTTTCTCCTTAATATCATTTTGATTTATCAGTTTTTCCTTATTTGCTGTTATTTTCTTAACACTACCTATTTGCTCTGGAAGCACATGTCAAAATGAAAATTAAAACATTAATATTATTACCAAGAAGGATTTTATTTACATTTAATTGTTATATATATATATAAAACTCTAAGAGCCGATGTTGCCTCCCCAAGTCTCTGGACTGGAGCCGCCCCTGACCACACATTTAAAAAAAATTTTAATTCTGACCAACTTTTTGAAACTGTTTGATACATTTTGGACACTTTGCAAATAATTGGGCTGTTTTAATCATTTACTCCAGATAAATGTTGTATTCAATATTTTTTAAATTAAAATATTCTAATGTTTATTAGCTACTTTTTGTTGAATTTTCATACAAAGTGTTGACTTTCAGGCAAAAACTTTTAAAAACAATAAAAAATAGTATTTTCCAAAATTTGTAATCAGGAGAACTCTGCTTTTCTGGAGTTTGACAAATTTCCGCAGAACAGTACAGGATATGGAACTGTTCCCCGTATTATTTGCCTTTTACCGCAACTATTAACAGTTCAAAAACATTTGTACAGCTCATAACCAACAAAGTTGCAAAACATGTTACGTCTGACTTGAATAATGATGTACTTAAAAAATTTAGATTTAACGAAATTGTAAATAAAATTATAAAGAGGAATCAGATGTTCCATATTGGGTTAACATTAGGCTTTCCTCACAAAAAAAAAAATAAAAAAAAATAACGTGAAATATAGAAATCATATATAAAATTTTCAACTTAACAAAACAGTCTGTCATACAATACAGAAAAAAAATTACTTGTAAATTAAATGTACTTGAATACCTGTTTATTCTCCCAACATCTAGATAAATGGTATGTTAAGTGTTTAATCCGTGATCCGTTTTAATGCTGAGAAAATTTGTCGCCGAGGGTACCACTTTTTTTCTTTTAATTATTGAGGTTAGAGGTGATTCACTTCAATAAGCAAAATAAACTACGCGCATAAGCGATATCGTTGCCAATAGAGAGTATAAATATAACGAGCGTCTGTTTGAAGTAACGGCTCATTAAAATGCGCATGCTCAAGAACGGGCAGAAAACTGTGAATGAGGGCCTGTTCACATAGGAGTCCGTTGCTTTGTGTTAAGGAAAAGATGACGTTGAGATGAAAATAAACCAATCATAGGCGTTAAAAATTTCATTGCTAATCGTTTGGAGGCATATGATTGGTTTATTTTCGTCTCAACGTCATCTTTTTCTTAACGCAACGCAACGGACTCCTATGTGAACAGGCCCTGATCGAATATCGATACGGTTTGTTATATTTAGCGTTTTATCGCCATTTATTCTTTTGATGTACCAAAGAATGCAGCATGTATGCAGCATGAATGCAGCATTATTTGATTTTTTGTGGGATAAGCTTTGTTCTACTGACCTCTACAGCCAGCGGAAGCTTTTTTTACTGTACTACAGCCAGCGGTACTTAACGAAGCCAGCGGCTGGGGATTTTCTGTAATATTTTTGGACGGATGCGTAACGGAGTGAAGCAAGGGTATCTGAGTGAAGCGAAGATTCCCGTGTGCGTCTACAAGTTTTATAAAGCCAGCAGTAAGTTTGTATTTCAATTTATTTGTTCTTTCTTGGTCGCCACATTTGTTTACATTTCGCAGTTTAAGCCTAACAGGTCTCCGAACGGGATTTTGGAGCCAAATTGGCGATGGCACCGTGTATTTTAAACTTTAAACTTTTAAAAACAACAAAATATGAGCGGGGAGAAAAAATCGCGGACTCTGAAACTCAAATTTGGCGACTTTTCAAAAAAGTCGCCAAAAAGTAGCCAACCTCCCCATCTTCTTCCGATTTACCATATCTTCTTAACAAAACCCTTTACCTAGTTCTGTCATACAATTCAGAAAAAATAACCTGTAAGTTTAACTTACTTGAATACATGTTTATTTTTCTAGAACCTAGATCTATGTTATTTCAATCCGTGATCCATTCTAAAAGCTGCAAAAGTTTGTTGCCAAGGGCTCCACATTTTCTTTTAATAATTAAGATTAGAGAATTGAATGCAACTGCAATATCAAATATAAACAAACGAAACACTTACAGGTGATATCGTTGCCACTGGTCAGTAGAAATATTTTCTCTAGTATAATGCACATGTGCTTCTCAATTGCATAATATGCGGTGAGAAATGCGCATGCGCAAGATTTTTGTTTCTGTCTCATCATTTAAATACAGAAAATCTAAAGCCGACATAATAAAAAGAAAATTAATAATATACCATTATTTGTTTATTAGATGATATGAAATTTCGCATATTCTTAACAAGATGCGGGACGTCAGAAATGAACTACAATCTTCTCTCGGGATCACAAATATGACTGCAGCTTAAATTTTCTGAGCTGATGCCAAATTGGGTCCACATGTTCCTGTTCCATGTTGCTCCATCACTGACGACAGGATCCACAAAAAAACCAGAATGCTCTTAAAGAATGATGCATTCTATAATCAGATGATGGAGCACTGTAGCAGATGCAGCTCCTGTGCTCAGAAAGCATGCCAGCGTTTGGACCCATTTACCTTTAAAGAGCTGGTACATGAACACTAAAGCATGGTCCCCCTTGTTCTTTTGATGATCCGGAGTGAACTTTCCCAAATCAGTAAAACCTTTTACTGAAAGTTCTCTCTGATCAAACACTAGAGCAGGGGACAGCTTCATCTCATCAATGAGCAGCGTTCCTAAAAAGAAGCACAATAAAGAAATTAAGAAATAAAGAGAGAATATTTAGAATTCCATTTTGAACATATCAAATACTCTTGAGTAGATGCTGCTGTCCACCATGAATCTGATTTTTGTATATTTTCTAAATTAACCAAACATGTAGAATAATAATTTTGCTGTTGTTCAGCTTCTGTATGAGATTCAACATCTTTACTTATATTAGGTCTTTTGTTTTTTTCAAATGAAGAATAACGAGAAGCTCGAGGTTTTCTCTTGCATGGTCTAACAGACAGATATTTTGGTAAATTAGGGAATAATGTTGGTATAGAACCTGCTTTTAAACGTACTCTCCCTCTCTCAAGATTAAATATTGTTCCATCAGTGACGGAAGTTGAATATAACCTTTCTACACACTCTTCTTCAAAATGCAACTCACAGAGATGGTTACCAACACTGAAAACTTTGTCTTTTCTGGGGATGGCTTTTCGCCATTTCTCCAAAAGTACACTATCCTGTAATACGTAGAATTGAAATGAACAACAAACAAAATATATATTTATAAAATGAAAACTGTATGCTAGGTATAAAATTCACTCTCAGATAACTTGTTACATTCCACAAACATATCAAATGAATTACAATCGTCAATGAAAGTAAATTTTTACTTAAAAATATGAAAAACATCAAAAAGTAATACTTTAATACAATAGTATATATGTAAGTATCGCAAATCTTTTGTTGATTAAGTGATTTCCTTTAGAGCAATAATGTCAGTAATTATTTACATTTGTTTACGTACAACAAAGCTTTGTGAACACCTTTTTTTCTGAAATATAGGGATGATTTAAAAATAAAACATGCTTATTTCCGGCAGAATTTAAGCTATCTTAACTTTTTGTTCGCTTAAAACACAGGAGCTGTATTTTTCTCTCACTATTATACAGCTTATATTAAAACAAAACATTAATAATGCTCTTACCTTAGGAGCAGAAAGCATACTAGGATGTCTCTGTCCAGTTTCATTGTTTCTTATCAGGGCTGATCGATAGCCACTGGAACAACCAGGTGCAAAACATGTTGGCATATCTGCGCACAGAATAAATTTAAAAATGTTTAAAACAATTTTCTAAAACATGTGTCCATATAACTCAATGAAAACTGCGAACCAGTAGAACATGTCGCGCCATCTGCCGGTGAGCGACCATAATCGGTCCATTTTTTGAGGAATTCCCCATTGAAGCTTGCGCTTCTTCTGTAGCTTCATGTATAATGCACATGTGCTTCTCAATTGCATAATATGCGGTGAGAAATGCGCATGCGCAAGATTTTTGCTTCTGTCAAACGCGAACTGAATTTCGAGGGTTGTATTTGGAAGTAGGAATCATGTGAGAGAACACGATTAAGTTCAAACATCCAACTACATTCATGTCCATAAATTAAGGATAATATCAGCTCCGGCAAATAAAGCTTCAGAAACAAAATAAACGTGACTTATTCATAAAGCCCATTTATTAAAGAAAAGATAAAGAACAAAATAGATGGTGTATGTAAGATACCATTCATAAAAACTACCATTTTTGCTCCCTGGAGCAATTGTAAAGAATATCTCCTTTACAAAAACTTAATGTTACATGGTTGGTATGATGGTTAATACATTGTATGTCTCCCATGCTATGACATACAGTCCGTACAACGCCCAGGCATGCTGAGTATCAAATTATCGAGCTGATCTTAGGGAAGATTACTCCACTCAGCAATCAATGCTCTCCCAAGTTCCGGTACACATGTAGGAGGTGGTTGACGGGCTGCAACATGTCGGCCAAGCATGTCCCACACATGCTCTATCGGATTCTAGTCAGGTGAGAATGCTAGCCATTCCATACGGGTGATATCCTCAGATCGAAGGCATTCGTTTACGACGTTTGCTCGGTGAGGACGGGCGTTGTCATCCATAAACACAAATTCTGCGCCCATGGCACCCCTAAACAAACGTACATGTTGTTCCAGAATGATGTCCCGATAAATGTGGCCGTTCATGGTTCCGATTTGAACATGCAGATGTGTTCTGGATCCCAGTATAATTCCAGCCAAAACGAGCAATACTACACCACCATAACGGTGTTGTTCAATGATGTTGTCTTGGTGGTAACGGGTACCTGGCGTTCTCCATATGAAAGTCCGACGTGAATCAGATTTCAAGCTAAACCTGGACTCGTCGGAAAACTTCACATAAGCCCACTGTAACGATATCCACATTGCATGTTCTCTACTCCAGGATAATCGCTACGGACAGTGAGATGCCGTGAGCGAAACACATCTGACAGGCCTGCGAGCATATAGACCAATATTTCCCAAACGTCTGTACACGGTTTGCCTTGAAACTGTGGTACCCGTGGCTGCAGATAACTGACGAGACAGGTCGGATGCTGTGCTCCGTCGGCTTCTTTTGGCAGTTACTGGCAAATACCGGTCTTCATTCGGCGTTGTAACTCGGGGCCGACCTGTACTGTAACGTCTACTGACATTTCCATCATCTTGGAATCGTTGCCAAAGCCTAGAGATGACACGTTGGGCAATTCCAAGTTCCTCGGATACTTCCATCTGCGTACGCCCACATTCCAGGCGGCCGATAATTCTGCCAAGTAAAAAATCACCCTCATGCGTCCTCTGTGTCATAACTATTCGGTTATAACACTGAGTGGCTTACAGAACACGTGTGAACAATTTTACTTCTTTGCCACCATTCTATATATACCCCTCTCTTACACTCTCGTCATTGTGACGTACTATCGGCGTTATCTTGTGGCTTCCTGTAATTTGATATTATTCTTGAAGATGTGTGTGATAATTCTACAGGTGAAATTTTTATTTTAGAGTTCAATTTCCGTGTGATTCTGAATTATCCTTAATTTATGGACATGAGTGTATATATCCCCAGAATTATCATGAATAAAAATTGGAAATAAATTAACCACAAACTTTATTAGCTTTCTTCACACACACATAAATAAACACTTTTAATTGTACCACATTTAATAAAGCAATTTGTTGACTACTTTTAGTCAACAAAGCACACGCATAAACAAACACACCTTTAATAGTAGCACATTTAATAGTAAAATAAACACACATACACATACAAAAAAAAACTTCAGTCACTTCATTACGGTGGAGGCCAACATCTTTTTACATCGTTCAGAATTTTTTGAAATGGATCATTTGTTAATCTTCTCCACATAAATTCAGCAAGGTATGATTCCAAATGCTGCCGCGCTGTTCCCCGAAGATTTTTGTTTCTCCATTTTGCGCTTCCCCACAGACGCTCGAACTTTTGTACGGCAAAAAGATGGTATGTACGGCAGTTTCTGGGTTAACAAAATTGTACTTGTGGTTCACTTTAAAATGGTGGAAACCCTCCTCTTCAAGTTTTGTGGTGCTGTAGCTTCTCCAACAATCGGAATAAATCGTAGATTCATCCTTGATATTTTCCTTGAGGGTTTCTAAGGGCCTGTTCACATAGGAGTCCGTTGCGGAGCGTTAAAATATTGAAATATATTTAACCAATGACAAACCTCCAAATGATTAGCAATGAAATTTTTAACGCCTATGATTGGTTTATTTTCTTCTCAACGTCATCTTTCCCTTAAGGGGGTCCGGGACACAAAATTCTATTTTCTTTGATTATAATCACATTGTAATGAATTTTTTTTCTCAAATATATGTTTATATGGGTATTACTATCCATATGAAAAATTATTAAAATTTTTGAAATTTCAATTTAAAAAAGTTAAAAATTTAAACACATTTTAATTTTGATATAACTCATGAACGAATAGATATTTTCAAATAATTCTTATACTTTTATGTAGAGAAAAGATATTAAATTAATTTGTCTTCAGGGTTTGTAAAAATATTGCTTACAATTTTTTTTTAAATTGATAAAGTAAAAAAATTGGATTTTTTGTCTCATGGACAATATTTTCAAAACTCTTGTTTCTTATTAAAAATCCTGAAGACAAATTAAAAATATTATATCAAAGGATATGTATACAAAATTTCAGCCATGTAGGTTAAATAGAATTTGAGATATATCAAATTGAAGTTGACAAATCTTGAAAAAACACATTCTGAGATAAATGGGTTTAAAGATTCAAGTGCTCTCATTTTCATAAATACTTACCATTTGATACATTTTACACTATTTAAATCTCCCATTAGGGATAATTTAACATATTTAATGCAAAATAATATTTTAATTAATGTAAATTAATGTATCGAAGACCATAATTTACTGATCTTTGCCATAATCGTTTAGCAATTTCAACTTAAATAGCTCCTGATGAGCCGTTGAAATCTGCATCACAAACTAATTTATGTCCTTCATACCATACACTGAATTCTGCAGAATTTTTATCAAGGTATTTTTCAGTCACAGAGCGATCTTTACAAGTTTTGGATAAAGTGGCATAATCTATAATATATCCTGTCAAAGTGTCAATTTCATAACCAACACCTATAATTAGAATTATACACCTTTTCAGAAATACTTACCATTTGATACATTTTACAGTATATAAAGGTCCCATTAGGATTAATGTAACATAATTAATGTAAAATAACTGTAAAATTATTTGACTATACAGCCAAAATTATTTTTCATCATACCTGCTAAGCACACAGAATAATTTATTTATGAGGAAATTTTTAAATAGTACAAATAAATTTGCTAAAATGACCCAGATTTGTAAAGCATTAATTTTTTCGAGTTTTGTTCTTTGCAAAGTTTTAATTTTGCTAAATGCACTTTTTTTCTATATAATTTGTATGCAGCTGTTGATTTATGATTTGATTTTCTGCACCTTCTTTTATCTTTTTGATGCATTTGTGTAAAGGTTATGGCAGAAGAAGACAGTCCTGCACTTTTCTGGATATTTTGAGCACACGCAGATGCACCTACATTAAAGTCTAAAACTGCTTGTGATACAGCTGCTTCAACACGTTGTTTAGAAGTGTTTACTTGTTTTGAACACCTAGACCATATCAAACTATGCAACGATTCATTGGAGTTTTGTGTTTTACCTTGAGAACATCTCTCTAAGAGTGAATCGTCTGCAAGTCTCTGAAAGATAGGCATAATTTTACATACAATATCCATTGTTAATGGGGTCTTGATTTTAGTTTTGTGTGATTCGGGTTTTTTACCTTCACACAGAGCTCTGTTATAGAAGCACCAGGAATTACTTTTGAAAGGGCACTTTTTATGAAATGGCTTCTCATCTGTTGAACTGCAGTGGTACAAAATGGCATAAATGTCTGTTTTCATTGCAACTACATCACCTATATTTCTTTGGATTGCATTTCTATAGTATTTTGTAAGTTTACTTATAGTACTTTCTTTTAAGCTGCCATGCTTTCTACCACCCAGAGTAATTCCACGTTTCTTCTCACTGTCATCCAATTTTCGTAAAGCACTCCCCATTCTTTTACCCACATGGTTAATGCACTCTTCTTTTTTCAGAACTATATCTGGTCCATACACTTGTGATTCTTGGAGTGATTTAAAAGTTTTTGAATCTCCATCGCCTAATAAAACAGTGTATCGAAGACCATAATTTACTGATCTTTGCCATAATCGTTTAGCAATTTCAACTTCCATAGCTCCTGATGAGCCGTTGAAATCTGCATCACAAACTGATTTATGGCCTTCATACCATACACTGAATTCTGCAGAATTTTTGTCGAGGTATTTTTCAGTCACCGAGCACTCTTTACAAGTTTTGGATAAAGCAGCATAATCTATAATATATCCTGTCAAGGTGTCGATTACACAACCAACACCATAATTAGAATTATGACCTCTTTTATGCCATGAGCCATCAAAACTCACAGCAATGTCAATAAATTTAGCACTGTGTAATGCATTGTTTTGATTAACATGTGCTATTTTAACTTTTTGTCGAATTTCATTCAAAGAGTTCATTACTGTAACTTTTGTTGCAAGTACAACATGTTTCAGATGTCTGCTAAATGTTTTTGAGTCCATCACACTTAAATTCATAAAGGAGGAAAATTGCTCCATTCCTGCATGACCTTTCCCTAAAGCAGTAATTGCTTGCACAGCTCTTCTATTCACAGTATAGGGAGATTTCACATCACTCGAGAGACGTGGAGATGATGTCTTGAAACGGAAATCACAGTTATCACAATAGATAATTATTTCGTGAGATAGGCCATATTTTTTTCCCAAAGTTAAATTAATACATGAGTTTTTGCATGAAACACAACAAGTTTTAGTAAAAAGTTGCTGAAGCACTTCA
The DNA here is from genome assembly GCA_907164885.2 of Dolomedes plantarius. Classification (NCBI taxonomy): domain Eukaryota; kingdom Metazoa; phylum Arthropoda; class Arachnida; order Araneae; family Dolomedidae; genus Dolomedes; species Dolomedes plantarius. The sequence goes on along the minus strand of OU015499.1, from coordinate 50,768,993 downwards.
AAGTTCACTATCAGATTACACGATGACGAAACATCATTACACTGATCATGATAAATTTCACGTTCAGATGTACTTACATTCTTCTGAAGTTCGTTTAAACGATTAAAATCATTATTATTTTCAACAGAAGCAGACAATACTTTGCTTCTTTTAATTTTCATTAAATTTGATTTAGTTGTAGTTGATTTCCTTTTACGACCCATTTTTCGTTTAATTTTAAATATGATCGAATAAACTTAAACTCACGTGGAAATGCACCGTAACTACTGAAAAACAAGCATCAAATCATTTCACTTCAAACACGACACAAAAAAAAAAAGATAATATTAACTAGAGAACCAAAGCGTTTGTTTACATTCTTTCAGCTAGTCAAGGACATTTAACTCCTGGTAGAGGGAGTGGCACACACAAACAGTACTCCATAAAAAATTAAATATCTATTGATGTAATCATCGTAGAAACATGCGGTTTGTTTTATTAGATTTTAAAAACTCTGTAGTATTTTTTAAGATTAAAAAATAAAAATGTGATTTTTTCGAGATTTATGTGTCCCGGACCCCCTTAACGCTACGCAACGGACTCCTATGTGAACAGACCCTAAAGGTACACTAAGGGATCGGTTTGGTACCGGAATCGGAAAACATTCATTCGTCTCCCGGCAGATAGCACAAAATATCCACTGTTGAGGGAGAACGCGTACCACATTGTTTTTCGCCTTGAAAACATACTTTCATCTATTTCGACTATCAAATCTGGCCCTCATTTTTTTTTTCGATCACGTTCCACTACAGAATTAACACAGACTTCTCGCATATAATTGTTTCAGTCAACAACTGTATTATAATTCATTTCCAATTGTTTCTCGCACCATTTTACCGAAGTTAACTTTTCGCTCCAACTGTAAATAAATCTTAAAGCTGTCAAATAATTCAAACGCGTTGATTGGAACCATGTTTCTTCACGAATGCCGGACGATGGCCGAATGGCTAGGGCGCTGGTTTACGGTACCAGAGTCTGTGGGTTCGAATCCCACTCTTGGCATGAACGTTTGTAGCCGTTCGGAATTAGCTTTAGGGCCTGTTCACATAGCAGTCTGTTGTGATGGCCGAAAATTACGACTCCAAATGGGAAGCCGTATCGGAACAAGTGGTAGCAAATTAGCGAATAGTTAAGCCAGTCAAAAAAAAAAGGTGAAACATGAAATGCGTTGTGTATTAAATTAAGTTACAGAATTAACTTCAAGTAACAATGCGATATGAAAGATAACCCAGATAGGTTGTCTCAGGTAACATATATTAAGTAGAGTGGTTAGGTTTTAGGATAACTGCACTTCACAGTACGAAATAACTAACCCTACATATAGCCTGACCCACGTGCTAAGCATATTACAATACTCATTAAATTAATTCATAAGAAACATTATCTACTACAGTAAATTAAATTACAGGCTAGGGGTTTAAGGAGCAAATAAAAAATTTATTGATTTAATAAAGCATAATGAAAAAAAAGTAAATACTTAAAATGTGAACAGCCATGCCTTGCTCCTCACTCAACACCACCTCCACACGTGTCACCTATCTCGTACGGTTCCAAGAGCTCTCTCCCGTTACTTTACGAAGCTAGCCATGACTTGCGCCAAGCTGTACTTCGCACCTGCGCAATACGGGCTCAAACCACCAGATTTGGCGTGCATCGCCTTTTTTGGCAATAAATCATTTTTTCTTTTCTGCCAATATATGGCGGTTATGGAAGACAGTTATAAAGACTTGAATATTACTAGATATACTCCATGAGTCTTTATAACACTCTCCCCCTTCACCAAGTGAAGAAAAAAAAACAAACGAGGGAAAATTTCCCAAAGAGAGTTGAGTTAGAAATAACAATCAATGTGCTAGGAGTGGGAGTTGGCAGGCTTACAAAAAGTTACATTGAAGATCCTTTGGAAAAATGTGATGATACCAGTGCATTACAATGTATTACATTGAAGACCCTAGATGAGGGAAAAAGTTCAATAATGCTCATATTGAGTCTAGTTTACAATGGTATACATTGGAGACCCTAAATGAGGAAAAAAATTCATTAATGCTCATATTGAGTCTAGTTTACACTGGTATACATTGGTGACCCTAAATGAGGAAAACAATTTTGCTCCTAATTTTGATTATATGATTATAAAATTACACAGGGTATGTACATTATATAAAAGAACACTAAGCACTTCACGTCGGCTGGCCAGCCATTGAAAATACAAAGAAAAAAACACAAAAAAAAACAACCCTGTAAAAATTCACCTAGAAGAAAATTAAAGTTACATTGAAAAGCAATGAATGTCAATTGCAAAAATTATGTGTCCTAGATAGACAAAGTGTCATGGATAGACAAAGTGAAAGCACTAATAACAGTCAACATTGTGACAGAGAGCATGGTGTCATACACAAGAGTGTCATTAATATGCAAAAAGCTTAGAGACACCCTGGATAAAGAAAATAACTTGTAACACAGTGTACCACACTGTACCATGCATATTACAAACAGTAAAAGTAAATGTGCATAAACACTTAAAAAAAACAAGTGCAAAAATTGTGTTGGGATACACATTATGATGAGTATATACCCTAGAATCATAAATTGTAGGACACTATAACATTATTCACAAGCAAATATACAATATAACACAAAAATACATGATTATATACAAGAAACAGTTGATGCATTACCCACTTCACAAAGCTAACAGGTGAGTTACATTCAATATGAAACTTATAAAAAACTTCACCTATATGCAGCAGGTGATGTACAACTGCAGGAGATAGTGACCCTGTTGAGGTCGAGAACCTTCAAACCTGTATACAGTACATAACAGGATTCAATACTTTTCTGGAAAGCTGGTCACCCATAAAAAAATACACAAAAGAATAAGTTAATACAATACATATATTTACATAAATATGAGGACATATTCCTGAGAAATGGAAAAAAATTGCCTTGAACAATAAAAAAACTTAACTTCATTTCTCAAATGACAAAATCGAGAATATTTTGGATGATTAAGCTTGGAAAAAGGATGCTGCACTACGCAGTCCAAAAACTAACCCTACATATAGCCTGACCCACGTGCTAAGCATATTACAATACTCATTAAATTAATTCATAAGAAACATTATCTACTACAGTAAATTAAATTACAGGCTAGGGGTTTAAGGAGCAAATAAAAAAATTATTGATTTAATAAAGCATAATGAAAAAAAGTAAATACTTAAAATGTGAACAGCCATGCCTTGCTCCTCACTCAACACCATCTCCACACGTGTCACCTATCTCGTACGGTTCCAAGAGCTCTCTCCCGTTACTTTACGAAGCTAGCCATGACTTGCGCCAAGCTGTACTTCGCACCTGCGCAATACGGGCTCAAACCACCAGATTTGGCGTGCATCGCCTTTTTTGGCAATAAATCATTTTTTCTTTTCTGCCAATATATGGCGGTTATGGAAGACAGTTATAAAGACTTGAATATTACTAGATATACTCCATGAGTCTTTATAACAGAGTCCGTTGCGTTGCGTTAAGGAAAATATGACGTCGAGACGAAAATAAACCAATCATAGGCCTCCAAACGATTAGCAATGAAATTTTTAACGCCTCTGATTGGTTTATTTTCGTCTCAACGTCATCTTTCCCTTAACGCTACTCAACGGACTCCTATGTGAACAGGCCTTAAGCGGTAGGTTCCCGGTCTAATTAGCCCTCGTGTAGCAAAAAATGACCGTACCACACCAAACCAAACCACGAATGCTCTTTTGTTGCGGCAGGTAGAAGAATTACACCGCCATCGAATGTCATTTCCAAATTATAACTTCATTTCATGATTCCTAGCACGTCTTATTTTCAGACAAAATACCTTTTTCTTGGGAAAAACGTACAGCTTCTTCTTCCGTTACAGGTAAGTTCCAAATTTTCGTAATGATTTTAATCTCGGTAATAAACTGCACGATTTTGTGTGTAAAAACTATTGTAAAATAAAAACGCCAGTCTTTTAATTACTGGAAGAATATGTTTAACGCGTAGATCCCGATGAATCACGTCATTTCTGATAAAAATAGGAACTTAATGAATAAGTAATATCACGCGATCAAAGATTAATATCACGCGAGTTCCATTTAATTAAACAAAACAGCTGAAAATACGACTTACCATGTTTGGCGATTTATCACTTGCGACCGGCTAACGGAAATGTGCCCATGATTCTCATTACGAAGCATTAAATGTTCCACTAAAAAGTAATCCTTTAATTCTTACACATTAGAAATGAAAATAATAAGTTCAAATGCCTGTAATATGCAGATGGATAAAGGTAATTCCATGTATAAATCAAAATAATTCATCGCAATATGAACGCATCGTTAAAATATACATGAAAACGTATAGGAATGGCGTATACTTTCTGCCTTTCAATATTCACGTTATCGTAGCAAACGAAAAGTGACATAGCCAGTGACGTTGCAACGTTTCGCCTTCACATGTTCACATAGCAGTCCGTTAGCGTAGGCGTAAAAGGTGCTTAAATTCTTTCTTGACCGCTTAATTTCCCCCCATTTTTCCTAATTATATGCAGTCACATGCTCTTACGCTTTTCAAAGAAGGTAGTGTGTCGTCTCGTTGGTGTAATATGCCTCTGCGAATCCTCAGGGTCAAATTGTGAGCCGTCCTCCCTGATAATATCTTCTTCTAAGCTCCTGGATCCTGTTTCGTCAACCAATCAGGTTGCGGAACACATTTTGCTCTCGACCAGTAGTTAAGCTTGATCTTTTTTAACCTCTGTAATACAAATTCATCATCTTGCTTCCTTTTTCGGACTGTTTTCAACACGGGTTGCTTGATAGTTCTTTCCCATCCTGGGTTTGATCACAGCGTTTAATATCTTTTCTGCTCGCGGTCCTCTGTGGTTCGTCTTCGACTTTTGAGAGTTTAATCTTTATATTTTGCTTTTTATTTTATCTTATATTGGAACTTTATTTTTTTGACAAGTCTTGCTGATTTAATTTTGTGTTAACTTTAACTTACTAAATTCTAACATTTTTATTTTTATTTTTGTAACTTCTTTAATTTATTTTGTAACTTTTTTTTTTAAAACTTGATTCATTTCTTCTTTGACCATGCGTGAAAAGCTTCAGTGCTTCCCATATCCATAAAGGGCTTTCTTAGTCCTATTTGGAACCTCACGAAAACTTTTTGTCCATGTCCATGTATGGTGTAAAAGGTCAACAGAGTGTTCACGGATGATGATACGTGAGTCAACGGAAGATGTCATAGTGCTGAGCTATATGATTCGTTCAGGGCCGTTGTCATATGAGCCAGGGCCCGGGGCAAAATAATACAGCGGGCCCCCTCTACACTCAATATTTGAACATTGTATACATTCTTTTAGTCAACTCTTATTTAACTGGGCCCCCTGCCAGCCTGGGCCCCTGGGCATTTGCCCCCTTTGTCACCGGCCTTGGATTCGTTAAAATTTAAGGCTTACCCTAATGGGCCAACACTGTGTTTCAGTCGGTGTTGAATGGGCTGCTATGTGAACAGGCCTTTATGGTTAAAGTGAAGAACAAAACACCACAGCCAGAAAAGTTAACGGCTCCGCCCATTGACCAATCAGAGACCGAGTGTCTATTGTTAAAGGGCAGATTTTAGTCGCCTGTTGCATTTATTACTTTTTGTGATGTTTAACTGCAAGCGTAACTGTTTCACTCGGTTGGCCGGTTTGTTGATGGTTCTCTTGAATAAATGAAAAGCATGAGTGTTTCTGTGATGGCCACTATTAGTACACTGTCTATATCTCAACCTTAAAAATCTGTTCATGTCTTCTTTTGTATTGTTACCTTTTATTTTTTCTTTCGATTACAAGATACTTCTGGAGATTGGACTAAAAATTTCCGAGACTGGTAATTTGTGTCCCTGAATAATTTTTTGCAATAAATTTGATTGTATATATCTCGCGATTTTTTAAAGCTTTCTTGAAATCATTGCACAATTGTTAGTCTTTAGTTGTATAAAATGTTAGGTATGAATTTAATACTCTGGTTTTTTATTCAGTGTATGATATTCATCACCATCTCTTCGTTATAGTTGGTCATATTAGTTACTTACATTACACACAGTCTTTCTATGATTCAATAGTATAAAGTTTAATCTGTGGCCTAACAGCTGTAGTTATCAACTTTTTCAAATATCCGTAACTTAACAGTTTTTCACTTAAAAGAAAAGAAAAAAAAAGTGTAAAGCAGTTTCATGAAAATACATATGGGAATCCCATTTTATAATATTTAATATTTTAAATTATGCTTTCTTGGTAGTTGATTTTGTTAAATATGACTTCGTTTCACAACATTCTCTCCTGTACTGTATGTGTTGAGTCTTTGCTAATGAAATATCATCATGTTTTGATATGCAGAGATATGAGCTATCTCATAAGTCTTCCTAATGATTAACTAAAAATTATGAATGATGGAAAGGAATACTTCAAATATTTTTGTAGCCAATTAAAATATTAGTTAGGTATATATTAAATACCAATATAAAATCATCAAAATATTGCTATTCAATTAAAATGAAATATGGAGAGGATATTTACATTTTTTATTATATGACACTTTAAAATACTTGATGAACTGTTTGCATATTTATTTGATAATTCAACTTTTGAATGCTTTTAGTTAACATCTATCAATAGTATTATTTATTTGCACAAATTATGTATTATTATTATTATTATCATAATCTTTTTCTTATTTTTAGAATATGGCTACTTCAAAAACTCAAAATTTGAAATGTAAGAATTTACATGAATACTTAAAGACATTAGCAGCAGCTACCCTTGAGAAATTATATAATCATCCGGCTACTTGTTTAGCAGTATTCAGGTGATGTGATTTTCATATCTCTTGTAGTAAGACTTACTCATTAAATTGATGGTTTGTACACCTTTTTTATACGAGTGATAAATGTTTCTTCTTTGTCTTTAATAAAATAAATGCAGAAAATAGAAAGTTGCGACTTCATAATTAATTTTAGAAGTATCCCTATTAATTTATTTTCAGAGTTTTCTCTGAAATTTACATCAATTTTAGATGAGTATGAAAATGTGTGTATGTGGTACAATTATTATTCATTTAAGGAGGAAGGTTGTAGAGGATTTTGAAGAAAAGCTGTGAAATTTAATTTTTTATAATACATTTCTTTTATTCCTAAGTAAATGAACTGGTATTAGAAATTTAAAGAATAGTGTGTATATTTGTAAATTGTTGTTATTTACAATATCACTTCTTTATTGTGTTCACTCTTATTCATCAGGTTTTTTAAATAATAAGGAAAGCATTATATTATATCCCCTCAGTCATATAACCTCTTTTGGTTTTGCATCCTTTCATGTATAACAAAATATGACTGTGTGTCTCAACCAACCCTTTAGGGAACAGATGTGTCAGACGCACCCCTCTTGGCAATAAGTTGGCACCAACTTTTCCCGTTTCCACAGACATGTTAGGCTAAAAGTGCGAAATGTAAATAAAAACATCAACAGCAACCAAGAAATAAAAAATAAGTTGAAAACAAACTTACCGCTCGCTATATTAACCTTCTAAAAACATTACAGAAACCCTCACCTGCTGGTTTGAAGCAGCAACAAACGTATCTTCCACTGGCTGTATTAAACTTCCAAAAACATTACAGAAATCCCTAGCAGCTGATTTGTAGGTGTAAACATCAATTCTTCATACAAAAACCTATTACACACCTGTTTTCCATAAAATACATTCTAAATAACAACCTCAATTCAATCATGTCACTCATTTTGCCATAAACTACACTCTAGAAGACATAAAACAACATTTATCTTGGAAGGGAAGAAATTGATAAATCCAATTTCATGTAAAGAAAATATCATTAACTTACTCAGACGTATTATTAATGTATTCCAAACCGCCGCATTTTAAATCAACCACGACGTTTTCAAAAACTCAAACGTAGAAACGCATAAAGCAACCAACATACAAGTCCATCAAATCGCATCTAAATTAACCGTTTAAATTAACAATTAATTTCAAATAAACTGCTAATATCCTCATTTAGCCAATAAATTTGCTAGATTACAAAATAACTATGCATGCATGAGAATAAAAAAAGCACAGCAGAAATAGCTCAAAAAAATACAAAACATTATTCAACGCTTTTAACAGAAATTTTAAATTCCTCCCATTTTATATCCCTAACAACCCCAACAGTATGCCTATGTCTCGAAAATCTACATCTAATATACGTCATCCAAAATACGTCATTTATATTTCGCAACAACATGGTTGCCATAATAAACCACGAAATAAACAAGCAATGGCCACAAGCCCACACGACTAAATAACCATTCAAACTGGGTTGCCACAAAAAACAAAATCTCGCCAAAATTGCATGGTTACCACGCCATACACAAAATCGCCAAACTTTGCAGGAGGGTGCGTCTGGCTCATCTGTACCCCTTTTAGAATAGCTTATGCTGTTAACGGTGACCATAATGTTCCTTATCAAATTCTTTCTAATGGTTTTCTAAAGTTCTTTTTTTTATGGCAAATCCATTATATATAAAGCAACTGTAAGAGAAATTAAATGTTTGATCACTCTTGTTTACTTAAACATAAATTGATACTCAGGGGAAAAAAAACTTTAATTTCTGGCTTTCACTAGAAAATATTGAAATTTGTGATGAATTCATTGGAAAAATAAAAAATGCTTGGAAGTAAAACATGCCCCTCATGAAATTTTGCATGCTTGAATTTTTTTCAGGAAAACTATTTCTCACACATATTCCATTGAAATTCTATTTGCAATTATTTCATTACCCATAAATTTTGTGAATATATGTTATCTTGCTCCTTGCATAGACATTGTTAACCACCGTACTTGTCCAAGGACGCAATATCAGAAATTCACAGGTTTTTCCGAGTGGTTTACTCTTTCATATCTCCGATATCCTTTTTGGTTTCCACATGCAGTGAGGGTGTTGACTCGGTTTCACAAGATTCTTTTCAAATTGAACATTTAAAACTTTAAACAAACATTTTTTTATTTAAATTTAACAAATTCATCAGAACATCAAAGTACTATTACAACCTCTTCTCACCGAGTACATCGTATATCTCAAAAACTCAGCAAAATCTATCGAAGTTGCCATACAGTACTTGTAACGTAACAAAAAAATAAAATGAAAACCAAGCATACAAATGACATTACGTCACACTGAAAAATAATAATTTATACGAATGCCGGCACGTGGGATAAAATATAATTATCACACAATATTGGTGAAAACGTGCAAAACTCAATTTTTCTCGCGGGCACGTTTCCTGGACATTACAGACATGTACCTTGATTTTCATCTGGTAAGAAATCTCTTTAACTGTAATAGTCCTAAACTAGTTAATATGAACTCTGATTAAATTTCATAACTTCATTTTTTTTATCCATACCTTGCTCAATAAAAAAAAGTTCAATGCTTGATGGACTGTTTTACATGCTTAAGACTTATTAAATTTAAGATTTTTTTAACTTTGCTATTTATGTACTGACTTTTAACCCTTTCGAGATGGGCGCCTCAGTCACCAAACTGTTCTCTCGGGACGGCACTCTAACAAGATGCACTTTCCTTTGGGAACGGGCAATTCATGCTGCTAAGCTTAACTTTGGAAAAAAATTTGCATAAATAAAATTTTTTGTCCAATTGTTCCAATTTTTGGTACATTATGAGAGGAGCACTCAGGTAGTTATCAGAATTAATTTTAATACTTTATCATTATATTTTTCTTACAAATTTTATAAAATAAAATCGAGAATAATAAAACTTTTGACTTACCACAACTAAATATAAATGAAAAAAAATATCCAAACAATCAGATTTTATTTCACACAACGCATTAATAAAACTAAAAATGATTTAAAATCTCTTTCATAAAAAACCAGCATGAAAACAACGAAAATGGAGCAATGTTTCAAAAAGGAGACAGTGGAATTCTATGATTTGTTTTAAATACTCTTTCCCGTGTATACTGTAGGCTTCCTTTTTTTTGGTATAAAGCTTTGTATTAAAAAAATTAATTTCATTTTCATTATTTTAAAAATACTTTAACTTTGTCTAAAACATCAAGACATAATAAAAAAATATTTTGTTGTCATATGCAGGACAATCTGGTCATTTTTAATCTATATGACTTTTATTGAATCTCATACAAATTATGCTTTAATATTCAGTTTTCATGAACATTTACCTCCTAATTCTTCATGCAAAGTCTCATTTCAAGATTTACTGCCTAGAAAACTTCATTTTGATGTGATTGATGTGTTTACAAATATTCAGTTACATTTTGAAGAATCCCACCTTTAAATTTCATTTGTATTGTTTCCACTTATGAACCAAGACCCTGCCCCAAAATGAAAATGATTTTAAAAAGCCAACTTTTTTACTATGAAAATCTCATATGTGGTATTATAAATTTCTGTGTAATTATCATTTTTGGATAAATATTAAGTTCCAGTTAAGACATTCATTTGATTTAATGTAATTAACTTTTCTTTCATTTCTATTTCAGGGAATTGCCAACTTTGTCAAAACACTATGTAACCAGACTGTTATTTGTGGAACAACCTGTTCCTCAGGCTGTGATTGGATCCTGGCTTGGGCAACAGTTTGTTAAGTTAGTAATTTTTAAATACTTATACTTTACAAACCGTTTGTTCTATCCATGATGAAGATACTTTAAATATGATGTTTATGAATAAATATTTATCAATAGAGTGAAACATTTACACTTAATATAAAATTAATTTTTTAGGCAACATTTAGAAGCTGTGGAAGCATTATGTGAACTTCATGTTTATATGGAATATCCAGTCCCCGGAGGTCTACCAGGATGGGTTTTAAATGCAACATTTCGTAAAAATTTAAAAATTGCTTTGCTTGGAGGGTAAGTGTATTTGACATTTTGTGACTTTGCAGTTTACTGAGATATTTATTTCAATAAACTTAGCGTGATGATCAGGCTTATGATAGTATGATCTATCCCAGAGATGACCAAAATAAACATGGTTAAGAGTGATTTTGGAATATATACATACTTAGAAGAGCCCAAAACTAAAATATGTTAAATTTGAAATGAAAGAAATTTTAATCGTTTTTTTCTAATGTTTTTATTAAATTTATCATTCTCCAGTAGTTAGAATAATTAATATTTCTTAGATTGTTTTAATCGCTTTGACAATTATGTGCCAAAATTTAATAAATTTGCCAAATTATTCGGATCTGGCATATATTGAATTGTTGCAGTTCATAACAATTCAGTCAAATGTCGATTTGTTAGCAATGAGCACTGTTTATTTTTTATTAACCTTAATGGAGAATACTAGGATTCAGAGATACAAGTTATATAAAAAATGGTGGTTATTTGACATGCCACAAATTTGAATTTTGATTATTTTAATTATGGCTTAAGTTTTCAAAATTCCAGCAGAGATACGCTTGATCACCCCCCCCCCCTCCAAAAAAAGTAAAAAAACTGCAAAGAAAGTGATGGCTCTATGTGGCTTGCAAGCCACATTTTGGGCACCCCTGGTCTGTATCCTCTACACTTAAAATTGAGAATTTAATTATTATTTGAGAATTTAATTATTATTGAGAATTTAATTATACTTTTTTAATTATTAAATTAAAACTGCTGAGCTCAAAAGAAGCGGACAACAGACACAACTGACATTCCGGGTGGGCCAGCTCCTTTCCGTTTCGCAGATTTCCACTATTTTCATGCATGCAAAATTCAACTTTTCCATCCTCCAATCAACAAATTTTTTATTTCCATGTGTTCTACAATGCTTCATTTTTAAGGATATACATGTTTTTATAAAGTTAAAAATGTTTTTCATTGCAAACTAAGCTTTTCCCCCAAAGCAGTTTTCCGAATTTCACGAAATGCACAATTTTGATGGACAAATATTTTGGTTTTCTGCACCTATTAATGTCAATTTTACAATTTATTGGCATTTTCTAGATGTTCAGCTTCTAAAATATAAAAAATACATTTAATAAAAAAATGTTAACATTCTAAAAAAGTGTACTGACAAAACTCACTTTTTAAATTTCCTGCGCTGATTCCCATAGTATCTTAATGTAACTGAATGCCGAGTTCATAATTTTTCGACTTATTATTTTACTCACTAATAATTGCAGCAAGTTTGTGAAATTTGTTTCTAATTTTTGAGCAACTGATGAGGATTCTTTTGCCACCAACTTTGAATTCATCAGAACTGTCTTTCTATTTGTTTTAAGCACTTTTTCCCCCAAGAGTTTTAATATTTATATTCGGTCATGTTGCCAAAAGTAAAAATTATTAGTTGAGAACAAGTCATTTAATAATTGAAATCCTTAAAGCACCAGAAATAATTTTAGATTTAGGAAATGAGAAGTTAAAACTTTTAGAATTTTTTCTAAAAGAAAAAATTTGAAAGAATTTATTTCAATAGCCAAAAACCGAAATTTGAAAAAGAGAATTTTAATAATTATTTCATTTTTTAAAAATTCTAATATATTTTTAAAAGTGATTGAACAGTTTTTAATCTTTAAGAAATGAAACCATTTCATTTTAAATCAAAAAAGCAACACATCGGCTTGCCACTCAGCTAGTATATATATATATATATAACTTTTCCGTAACTGACTGACTGACAACGCACAGACCAAACCGCTGGACCTAAAGGGCTGAAATTTTGCATGGCGATTCTTCTTATAGTATAGGGGTGCACTAAGAAAGATTTTTGAAAAATTCTTAGATTTTTTTAATTGAATTTTTAAGCTGTTTTGTAACATTTTTTAAGTTTGCATTTAAAATAATAATTTGAGGGTTATAAAATTTATATCATGAGAAAGATCATAAAATTCCTTTAAAATGAAATCTTTTTCGAATCTTTAGCTCCATTTTCTGATTTTTGGTGAATTTTTAAAGATTAATTTTTAAAATTTATTTTTTTAAATGCTGATCCCGTGGTTTCTTTTCTTTTTGTGATACTTTAAATTAATTTTGCATCATGTGCATAACAACGAAATAAATTGACAAAAGAAATAAAATATGGTAAAAGATAAAATTTAACCACTAGACTAATTGAGATGGAATCAGAATTTAATTCAAATTAGTATGTTTTATGGATATTAAACATACAAATTAATTGTATGCATTGACCATTGTATTTAATTTGAATATTTTCTTCACATTATTTTGTCTATAAAAATATTAAGATTTTTATATATATATATAAATATATATATATATAGAGAGGCATTAGTTACATACATTGACTATTGTATTTATTATAAATATATTTTTAAAAATTTTATTTTGGCATTAATTGCATACATTGACTGTTGTATTGAATTTGAATGTACTGTAGCGAAGCACGGGTATTCAGCTAGTAGAATATAAAAAAGGAAGAAGCAAAAAATAAATAAATAAAACTATTCACTAAGTAACAAATGATGAATAAAAAATACTATAAATTATATTAAAAAATGAATAAGAGAATGATCTTTATTTGCTCTAATGTAATGCACCTGGAATGTATTGTGTATTTAGTGCCTCTACCCTCATGTTTAAAATTTATGTGAGCATTTGAGTTAAAATGTGGAAAAAGTAATCTAAAAAGTAAATGAGATGCATAACTGATTCCTTTTTTTTTTTTCATTTTGGGTTAACAAAATTGATATAAATTAAATAATTATTTTCTGTCTCACAAAGCTATGAATCAACATAATATGTCTCATGTATCACTGGGAATTAAATTCCATCTGAGATTTTTTTTTCAATAAGATCATTGTTTTGAAACTCTAACTTCTGTGTTTTGTATTGTAATTTTTTTAAACTTTCATTTTTATTCTTAAGTGGTAAGCAATGGAATGTGTGTGCAAATTTAGAAAAAGATAAACATGCGAGGGATGTGAAATTTCTGGATGCATATGCTATGGAACGTTGGGAGGTATGGAACAAATTTTATGTTTATAACATTAATGGTATACTTCTTTTTCCTTGTATTGTGTCAGTGTATGAATTTAATTATTCAAAGATAAAATTTTCAATTTTATTCAAAATTCTGTTTTGTATTAATATTTATATTTTTGCATACAATGATTGTTTCAGGCACTTCTTCATTTTATGGTTGGATCTCAACAAGTTGAAAATATAGTCAGTAGTGATGCAATAAAAGTTTTATTACATGCAGGTCTTATAAAGAAGTAAGTGTGAATTGGTTTTGCATGTATCTTTTTAAAAAAATATGTTACATAATTTCATTTTGGGTTTTGTTTAACTGTCATACAGCTAAAGAGGAATATAGCATTTAAATAACCAACCAAATCATTTAAAAATTTAAGGTATTTTGTTCTATTGATCTCAAACTGTTGCTCCAGAAGTACTGACAGAGAATTATTCCCATGTTATTTTATCAGTCATTCTAATTTATCATACTCAAAGTAGGTAAATTGTAGTTGAAATTAGTTTTAAAATAATAAAATAATTTGTTTATGCAAGTTTCTTTCACCAAGTGATTTTTCTTTGCATTTTGTAAAGTTCTTTTATATCCCAGAAACAGATTGCAACTTTGTGGTGGATTCTTGGCGATTATTAAAATAACTGTATGATGAAGTAATGAAATAATTTTTTGTTTACAATCCATGTATTTTAGAAATTGCTAGAAAAAAAAAGTATCTAGTAATAATAATGTTTGAATTATCCAGAGTTATTCAGTGATAACTATAATATGGATGAGAACTTGATAAAACCTTTTAATTTTGAGTTTTAATGGATTTTATTTAAGTAATGTTCAGGTTCTATATATATCTGTGTATTGTTTTAATGCAAATAAATTAACAGAATATATTTATTCTTGTACCCACTGTACTATTTAAAAGCATCTATTGTATCTATTCATCTATTGTATGCATTCATTGTATCTATTTAAAAGCACAGTCATTATAGATATGAGGCGTTGAAAGGCAAAGTGGTGTAGGTCACGTTTTCAACTTTTTTTTATTTGAGGGCAAAAATGTAATCTCCATGTTCAATTTATAGTGGAATCACAAATAATTATTATTTTCAATATTATAGTAATTATTATGAATTATAATTTGTTAAATTTATAGTGGAATTTTTTGTAGTTTTTGAAGTAAAATGCTTTGGACTTACACCACTTGACCTACTGACTTACACGACTTTGCCTTTCACCGCCTCATATACGAACATTGCAAAGTTCAAAGTAATACAAATTTTTACATTTACCCTCTGTTTGAACTATCCAGAGTTATTTAGTGATAACTGTAATATGGATGAGAACTTGATAAAAACTTTTAATTTTGAGTTTTAATTTATTTTATTTAAGTAATATTCAGATTCTAGATATGTCTGTGTATTGTTTTAATGCAAATAAATTAACAGAATATATTTATTCTTGTACCCACTGTACTATTTAAAAGCACAGTCATTATAGATATACCAACATTGCAAAGTTAAAGTAATAAAAATTTTTGCATTTTAGCCTCTGTGGATCTAGTATTACCTTTATATCAAACATTATCATTTTTCCATGTCTGTGCCATTTTTTTGGATATAGGCTATTTTAGTGATGGAACAGCCACTCTACTTGCACTAGCCTGCATGGAAGAATTGCTACTTCTCGCTTCTGCATTAAATTCATGATTTATTGTTAAATATCACACCTGCCTGTGATAGTACTTTTATAAACCAGTTTTTTAACCCTTCAGCGGGCGCATCAATTTTTGGAGTACCAGCAGGCGCGCATGGCACAAAGTATAACATCTCTTTCAACCTTGATTATGCTTTTTGTAATAAACTTTTTTTTTTCAAATTGAAAATAATAACTCTGCTTTTTATGACAAGATATAAAATGCTGATAATAATGAGATATATTTATAATTAAAGGCGAAAGAATGCAGATACAATCGCCTTATTTCAAAACTGTCCAGGTTATTGAATCTAAGGACAACTTGCAAATGGATTCCTATTATGTCCAAAACCCTAAAAAATAATGAGATTGTCCATCTTCGTGATATGTGAGATACTGTGTGATAGCTGCACATTTGATCGAGGGCATCAACTCCTGCTTTTGTCATATTGTAATCCAATATAATCGTTGGTTTACCATGGTTAAATCACGACTAACAATGAATGGAAAGGAATAGAAGGGTCAGAAAATCAGGCCTGCATTAGAAAGGGTTTAGCTATAAATAGCAACTGCTTAGAACATTCAAACCTTACATGTAAAAACAAACCATTCAAAATTACAAAAATGTTGCACTCTGTACATGGGCTTGCCCGCTGAAGGGTTAATAAAATGAGTCTACTTATACTCTATACTTGCAAAATCTGAATTATTCACTTCATCCCAAAAAAATTTTATCTATATTTTTTGTTTTATTATCAACATAAATATTTCACTCCAATGTTCTATTCTCACAAATTCCCTCCAATCTACCAGTTTATAGTCTTTCCTTCAGATTATTTTGCACATATGATATGTTATAGATAGCTGTAAATAAGAGAGTATATTTAATGGGTTGAAAGAGGTTTAGGGTTTAAAGAAATGAAATTTTTTAAACTATTATAAATCTAATAGCTGTGTAATTGCCATTTTGATTACTGGCATCAATACTGATATTGTTGTGACATTAACTATACTTAATTATTGTAATAAATAATTTGAATTTAATGTTAGTTTATTTTGTCAGTAACATATGAGGTGTTGAAAGGCAAAGTGGTGTAAGTCACATTTTCAACTTTTTTCATTTGGGGTCAAATATGTAATCTCCATGTTCAATTTATGGTGGAATTGTAAATAGTTATTATTAGCAATATTGTAATAATTGTTATGAATTTTAATTTGTTCAATTTATGGTAGAATTTTTTGTAGTTTTGGCAGTTAAACTCTTTTGACTTACACCACTTTGCCTTTCACTGCCTCATATATATGAAGAGAAGGTGAAATATATCAAGTATTTATTGAATTTACAGTGCTAATTTGTTATTTTTAACTGAGGATGTTTTTGCTTGTCCAAAATGCAATTTTTGCTACTGTAGAACTGAAATTTTATGGTTTATCCATCGCTGATATTTACTGAAATTACAATGGTAATTTGCTATGTAAACATTAATGAGTTGTAGTATGCATGATTAAATGCTTTTATTGATAAACAATGATGTTTTAGGGAAAATGAATCAAATGTTATTACTACTGAAGGCTTCCAATTTTTACTGATGACTACTGCAGCTCAAGTGTGGCATTTTATGCTTCAGTATTTGGATACAGTTGAGGTAATAATTCTTCACCTGTGTGATTTATTGTATTAGTTATAATTTCCCATGGAGTACAAGGTAATTTATAAATTCAACACTTTTCTAAAATGCTTTATTCTAAACATTAAGAGGCTTTAAATTTCTATAATTTTTATTGTTCATTTTTTACTTTTTCACTATGATATATTTCTAAATGAGTGTGTATGCATATATTCTAAAAAGACTGATGTAAGTTAGAAAAGGTTTCCACTCAATATTATTGTGCAAATTTTTCTTGATCTTTCAAATTTTGATCAATGTCTTTTAAAGTACTTTGCATGCAGGTTTTTTATAATTTAATTTAAAAAATCTTTTAAAAAAAAAATTATTATCCTTATTGTTAAGCACTACAGATGGACATTTGAAATTTTACCTGCTCCTTAATTATCATGGTGATACTTAGAACAATTAGTGAAACCCTGATGCCAAGTAATGTATTATTACCAAGTTCTCCAAATTCCATTAAAAATTTGATTTAGAAACCTTTCTCCTTGAATCAACATAAAATACAATCATTAAATGCAAATACACTGGTGAAATAAAGTAAGAG
Source organism: Dolomedes plantarius (assembly GCA_907164885.2). NCBI lineage: Eukaryota > Metazoa > Arthropoda > Arachnida > Araneae > Dolomedidae > Dolomedes > Dolomedes plantarius. The sequence goes on along the minus strand of OU015499.1, from coordinate 50,751,023 downwards.
AATTTGCATATTTTATCGAATTTCATGAAAAGAACTGAACTGAATGTAAAACCACTGCTTCTAGACAAAAATTCAAATCTTGTACGTGAAATACGTAAGCGTACATGTGTGTGTAGGCGGAGCCAGTAGAGAAACAGGCTTTATAAGCACACGTAAGTTAAGATGCATTTCGTTCGCTAGCACACCTCGGTGAATTTCTTTGTGTTATTTTGCAGCAATCGGTTAATTTCAAATTATAACAGTAAAAAGGACTAACCACCAACGTTTAGATGATGGAATGAGGTGGCGAATTGTAGGAAGGCTAGAAGCAGGCCAATCTCAAGTCCTAATTTGTAGAGAGTTCAATTTAACGCCCAGCGTCGTGTGTAACTTATGGAAACAGTTCCAGGATACAGGATCTATCGAGAGAAAGCCTGGGGAAGGTTGTCCAAGAGCCACGATGGCCAGAGAAGATCGCCATTTGTCGATTATAGCGAGGTGTAACAGGAGTGCCACAGCTTCTCAGCTCTCTCGTGACTTGTATGCAGCCACAGGGACCCGCGTATCAAGGGTGACTGTTTCCAAAAGACTTCATGAGAGAGGGTTGTTTGCAAGAAGAACTGCTGTTTGCGTCTCGCTCACTTCTACAAACAGGAGAATCCGTTTATCATGGTGCAGAGAGCATAGAGATTGGAGTATGGATCAATGGGCGACCGTTCTCTTCACTGATGAGTCCCAGTTCAGCCTAAACACCGATTCTCGCCGTATGTTCATATGGAGAGTGTTAGGAGAAACGGTCTTTTTCCCCACAGCTATTTTATTTACTTAGCGAGCAGCTCAGCAATACCGTCATCACCCATGCTTTGCCCATGACGTCATAGAGTTGTGACGTCAATACGAGCGAGAGCAGGTAGAATTACGTCATTACCTATCCATTCGGTAATGGAAGTTGAGTCACAACTGTGCCTGTGGGCTAAATTTGCATATTCCTGTAGCTCACTCACACTGCCAGGCAGCGCCTAGGCGACGTCTGGGTATATATAGAGAAGCTAGGTGTGCAGCTAGTGGTCTGTTGTGGACTGTTTTTGACTGTAGGTTGGCAGTTGATAGCAGGTGTCTGCAGGTGGTTTGCAGATTGAAAACAAAAGGTTGTATAACCCCCCTCTGAGAACCATCCAGGGAATGAAAACAGTGTTGCTGAATGAGTGGGACCAATTGCCACAGGAAATGATAAACTGCCTTATGTCAAGTATGAAATCATGCTGCGAGACCTGTATATCTATAAGAGGGGACCATACCCCCTATTAACCCATTTTTTTGTTTATTCTGTAACCGCTGTTATACCTTCCGACTCCAACGAATGTTACGCACAATCATACGTGTGTATTACAATTATTGAATGGTTATTTGTTTTGTATTGTATCAATGTATGTACATATCAAATTTCATTAAAATAGGTACAGTAGTTCTAGAGATAATCGACCAAGTCTGCAAATTCTCTTAATTTCTTACACCTGTGTATAAAAGTCTTTCTTTTTCCTTTTAATACTCATGACTCTGTTGATTAAATATTCATCATGTGCAGGAATGTTGAAAACTGCAGACGTTCCTTTCTTCTATCCTGGAGGGAACCTTAGATTTAATTATGTTCTAAAAATTTTAATGAAATAAAAATTGATGTAAAAGATATAGACATTTCATTGATTTCTGAATCATCCAGACCAATTTAATTTACAGTTCAATAGATTATTATTATTTTTTTTTTCTCTCAAAAACTTTTAGGCTTTTTCTTTCAGTCTGAATATTTCATAAATAAAATATCTTTTCTAAATAGGATATAACTGACTTGTCGTATTCATGTATATTAATGAATGAATTTTAAACTTCCAGGAAAGAGGTTTAAATCTTGTTGAATGCCTGACCTTTCTTTTTCAACTAAGCTTTCTCACATTGGGAAAAGTAAGTTATTACTTTATTTGCTTTTTAAAAAAATCTGATTTTATCAACTAGTTCTCAGTATATCTAATATAATCTGTGTGAGAAAATAATAATTATGTAGTTTTAACTTTTCCAGCAGCACTTGTTTTCTCATTTGGCACCAGTCTTTTAGTTAACAACTGTTACATGCCATTTTAGTCCCCCCCCCCCCCAAAAAAAAAAAAAAACAAGTAATTAAATAAAAAAAATTTTAAAATCAGCGAGGAGTTAAGGTAATATCTGAATTTTAAATATAACTTATACTGTTATATTGATGTATTTTATAAATGACTTAAGGAGACATCTACCTTTTAAAGGCCATGAGACTCGACAAGCATATTCCTATTTTCAATCATCAGTAGTTACTAAACTAATTTTTTCAGAAAAATGAAAATTTTACAGTGAGTTACAGACTCTTTATTCTTTATAAATATGGCTCTCAAATTTTTCTACATTGAAGATAAATATTTTAATTTTTAAAAATTTCAACCATTGTTTTTTCATTGTTATGGCAATGCACGCAGAATTATGTCCGTATATTAATGAATATACATAATTTTTTAAATTTAAAATTAAGTTATATAATATATCTTTAAAATGACCAACTTTAAAATCAAAATTCATAGTTCTTCATAAAAAAAGGCTTTTTGTTTAAAAAATTTTTTTTTAATTTTTAAAAAAATTTGATAATTTTACTGTAATTGAAATTTTTATAGCAGGAATGATATAATAGTAGTTCATTTTAATGATACATGTTTATATTGCCTGTGTATAAAATTTCATGGTATTCTAGCCAACTGTTTTGGTGATATCATGTGTGCAATGACATAACAATGAAAAAAACAATGGTTGAAATTTGAAAAAATTAAAAAAATTCTCTTCAAGCTAGAAAAAACTGAAAGTCATATTTATAAAGAAGAAAGTGTGTTTAACTCATAGTGAAATTTTCATATTTCTAAATAAATTATTTTAGTAACTACTAATGATTGAAAATAAGATATGTTTGTCGAGAAAGGTATGTGTTATATTTATTTACTTTGTCAGAGTAAAATATTTGTTATGTTAGACTAAAAGAGATTTAAACATAACTTAATAAATATGTTAAAAATAATGAAGGAAATTTATTATCTCTGAAATAAAATTAATTATTAGTCTATGCTCTATTATAATACTTTTTAAAAAATACAGTTTCAAAATTATTCTTATGTACTGCTTGCATAATGTTATAAATAATCTTTTTGTTTATGTGTGTTAACCTTTTAACTGTCAAGTTATTTTGATGATTTTGGTAGGGAAAATGTCAAATTTTTTTATTGCAAAAATCAAATGTTTAATACAAAATAAAGTACATAAACTGTTATCTACTGAATAAAGCAAAAATTCACCTCCCAAGATGGGAGTGGATCAAGACAGCACGTTTGCACCTATCAATATTTTTTATAGAACTATTTCTTTTTCAAATATGCAACTAGTTTTCACTATAAATATAATATAATATTTGCATTTGATCTTTATTTGAATATAGGTACTGTAAATATTCCAATAGTATATGCATTATATTTTTTCTGGGTGTGTGTGAAATATTTTAATTTGTCCAAGGAGGCCTTGATATCCATAAATTTGTAAAGCACTGCTTTAGGATAATTTAACAAATTTTTTACTTGGAGTGATAATATGAATACAGTTAGTTGTAATTTTAATTCTTAGCTTTAGCTTTGTGACAAAGTTTTCACTCATCATTTCAGTTTGACAAGGCATTTGAAAGAAAATCGTAGCCTATGCGTAATAAGAGATTTTAAGGTATGTGCCTACCTTTTGGGCACTTTTTTTGAAAAATGTGAATTTTTTATGAAACACACGTATTTAGTTAAAACAGGGAACAAAACTATGGATTAAAAAAAAATTATTGGAATTTTGATTGACTTTTTAAATTCAGGCAATATTTAGTCTAATTTTAGTAAAAATTATCGCTTATGCCAAACCTTCTATAACAAAATCTAAGCAATATATTTCACTTTTTTTCAACAATATATTAGTAAATCCCTTATTTGTGTTATGATGTAAAAGATTAGCAATGCCTCTTAAATTTACTAAAATATACCAAATTTTGTATACACAACATGGTTTTCTTTAAAAAAATTTATAAATTTTTCAATAAAAATAGTTCTTAAATTAATAAATACATACTTAAAACCTATATTTTGATTCATAACATACCAAGAAATATGCAGAACCTTGTGACACAATTTTATTTAAATATATCTTAAAAACCTTTTAAGAAATGAGATTTTTTGTAAACATAAAAAATGAAAAATGCAGTTTTCCAGAAAACTCAAATTAAGATTTTAATGTAGCCCCCAACTTTCAGATGTCTTTTCAAACTGAAATGACGAGTGAAATCTTTGTCATAATGCGTACATTTAAAATTACAACTAACTTTATTATTATTATCTTCCATTTTTGTTGTTTCTTGGTTAAATTCTCCTAAAGAATCTCCTAACGATGATCAGAAAAGCAGAAAATCCCAAAGGATTATAATGGAAGCTAGTTGTATCTGTTAATAAGAGATGGCACCCCTATCTGTCATAGAAAAGAAATGGTGTGCAAACATATTGTCTTATCCACTCCTACCAAGATATGGTATAGACTACTAGTGCTGCCATCTATTGAATAAAACCCAAATCAACCTGTCCCGAGGTAGATTTGGGTTTGACAATAAGATGCAAAGAAAAAAATCTAGCCTGACTCGGACAGGACATTTTGGAACGCAATCACTACGCCCGAGACTATCTCGTGCACAACAGTTAAAAGGCTAATTCTCCTCTCCCCCCCCCCCCCCCCCTCAAAAAAAATATGTTGATCTTTATTAGAATATAGGATGTAGGTTTGCAAAAATTTTTGAAACAAAAGCATATCATGGAAATGCAAAAGTATTAATAATTTGATTCTTCACACGTTTTGTATGAAAAAATTTAACCAAAATAAGATACATTGTTTTCTATATGAAAGAAACTGGAATCTAAAATGCATAAAGATACACCTAACAATATTGCTGTCAAATATTTTAATAACTTTAACAATTTAGTGTGTTGCAAAACTTCATTGATTTTATCATATTTAATTTTTCTCATTATTCTTTTCAAATTTCAGTAATGTATTATAAAATATTTAAATTATTTTGCTCTCATTTTGCATGCATTTTGTACTTATATCTGTTTCTAACTGCATTTTACAATAGATATTTATATTTTCATATCCTTTATTCTTATCTTAAAAACTCAGGACTATAGCACAGGAGATATGGGTGAATCTATGTTAACATTTCTTCAACACTTGAGAGAACTTGGTATGGTGTATCAGAGAAAGGTATTATGATACTTCTTTTAAATAATATATTTTTATGCATGCATATATATGCATAAGTTTTAATGGAAGTGAGCATATTTTCACAGAGTACAAAAGCTATAAAGTGATAAAACTAGTGGTAAATCAATCTTTTATTTCCCTGTAATAATACAATATACTGAGACAAAAGCATTTGTTTAGTCAAATATATTATAGATAATCTGCATTCGACGATGCAAATTCACGTTCTACATTAAATTGAGAATTTTTTTTAAAAAAAATTTTATAAATTGGAAATTTGAGGAAAGCCAATGTTTAACTTTAATATCTGGTGAATCTATGTATTGATTTTATTACTTACATAGCTATTTTGTCAGATTTTAGCCAATTCAAAGCATGCTCAGTTGGGAATCAACACTGGTTTGTGGTATAACTGCACTGCGGTGAATGAAAATTCAAGAAACTTAAAATTATTTCTTAATTTGTGCTTTGATTAATTACCGTAAAAAGACATTATGATCTAAACAATTTTACTGACACTTATTTATCTTTTTCTTTTAAAAAGCATTCTATGGAGTTTTTCTAATTATACTAAACTAGCTGAATACCTGTGTTTCGCTATGGAGTACATTCAAATTAAATACAACGGTCAATGTATGCAATCAATGCCAAAAATATATATATATGTATATATATAATAAATACAACAGTCAATATATGCAATTAATGCCAAAATATATATATATATATATATATATATATATATATTTATAAAAATATCGTAAGGAATATTTTTATAGACAAAATAATGTAGAAGAAAATATTCAAATTAAATACAACAGTCAATATATGTAATTAATTTGTATGTTTAATATCCATAAAACATACTAATTTGAATTAAATTCTTAAGAAATTTTCATCTCAATTAGTCTAGTTGTTAAATTTTATCTTTTACCTTTTACTGTATTTTAATTTTTTTTTTTTTTTTTTTTGTAAATTTTGTTGTTATGCACGTGACACAAAATTAATTTAAAGTATCTCTATAAGAAAAGAAACTATGTGATCAGCATTCAATAAATTAAATTATAAAAATTAATTTTTAAAAATCCATTAAAAATCAGAAAATGGAGATAAAAATTCAAAAAAGATTTAATTTTAAAGGAATTTTTATGATCTTTCTCGTGATATAAATTTTATAACCCTCAGATTAAGAGAAAAGAAATCACGTGATCAGCATTCAATAAATTAAATTCTAAAAATTAATTCTAAAATTCATTAAAAACAGATATTTTTAATGCAAACTTTGAAGAATGTTACAAAAACAGCTTAAAAATTTAATTTAAAAAAATCTAAGAAGATTTATCAAAAATCTTTTTTAGTGCACCCCTACACTATAAGAAGAATCGCCATGCAAAATTTCAGCCCTTTAGGTCCAGCGGTTTGGTCTGTGCGTTATCTGTCAGTCAGTCACTGGCACACCCAGGATTTTTTTCTTGGGGGGGGGGGGGGCGAGATGAATGGATAAAAATATTTATAATGCATGGGGGGGGGGCGAGATGAACGAATAAAAATATTTATAATGCAAAATCAATATGTCTACTTCTTTTGGGGGGGGCAGCCCCCCCCCCTGGGTGCGTTACTGCAGTCAGTCAGTCAGTTACGGTACTGTTTTATATATATAGATAATAATTTCTGCATAAGTATGCAAGTCAACTTGTACCACAAAATGCTGATAGAATAAATAATTTTCTTAAATTCCATTTCACTGTTGCAAGCTTCTCTCTCTATTGAAACTTGAATATATATATCTCTATTGGCAATGTATTTTAGTAATGCTTAATTATTGTTGTTATTCTTGGAAAGAGTTCACAAAATGCAAAATAATTTTTTTTTTATTTTTAGCATCTTTATTATAATTGTTAAAACTTGCTTTTTCTTTAATTTGTTAAGATGGCATTTAAGAATTCATATTCGTATTTGATGATTATTAGGGGCTCTTTTTGCAATGTTATTGTTTGCAGATTTGTTGATGTGGGAATGTATGTAGCTGTATTAAAACTAATTTATGTGAAAAGGATATTGGTATACTTCTGACTACGACTATCTGAATAATAGTATTTGTAGACTTAGATAAGTTTCATATCATCAGCACGTTTTATATTAAATATTTTGTTTTTGAGTTAACTAAAGACAACATAATGTTAGTTTTAGTTATTTGTTCCCCTCATTATTTTAGAAAAACTCATTGTTAAGAAAAACTGTTTAAAATTCCTTTTTTTTTTTTTTTTTTCTGCTACATTAGCGCAGATCTGGTCGATTCTATCCCACAAGACTCGCTATTAATTTAGCCTCTGGTTTGAAAGAAGTCAACCTTGATGTTAATAAAACGGGGTACATCATTGTAGAGACCAACTATCGAATTTATGCATATACAGGTAATATAATTAATGTTATTTGGAATGTTTTAGTTTTTTCAGTTTTAATTATTTATGCACTAATCTAAAACATCATTTTTTAAAAATCATTTTAAGATACAGTGGTACCTCGGTACTTGTCGTTAATTGGTTCCAGAAAGCATGACAAGTACCGAAAATGACCGAGTCCAAATAAATGTTTCCCATAAAGAGTAATGTAAATTGAATTAATTCATTCCTTAAAATCAGGAATTTCACTGAAAATGACGAGTCCAAATGAATGTTTCCCATAAAGAGTAATGTAAATTGAATTAATTCATTCCTGAATACCAGAAATTTCACATTTTACTGGGTATTTAAAGGGGTTATTTTTTATACAAAATGTTTAAACCAGACAGACATAATTTCAAACAATAATTAGATAAAAATAAAATTTATCTTCACTCAGCCTATTCTGAAAGGAGTCGATGACCTAATGGGATAGTGGCGAATAGGGATAATAATGGGATACTCGTCATTAATTGGTTTCAGAAAGCATGACAAGTACTGAAATCAATGAGTCCAAATGAATGTTTCCCATAAAGAGTAATGAAAATAAAATTCATTCCTGAAAACCTGAAATTTCACATTTTACTGGGAATTTGATGGGGTTATTTTTTTATACAAAATGTTTAAACCAGATAGACATAATTTCAAACAATAATTAGATAAAAATAAAATAAAATTTATTTTCACTCAACCTGTACTGAAAGGAGGGGATGGCCTAATTGGATAGTGGCGAAGTATAGGAGGAAAGGGGTTATTGCTTGGAAGGGGAGTCTGCAATAAAACACCATGCCTACTTGCACAAGGATTCTTTCTTTTAACACCATCAATCTCTATCATAGACTCAGATTTAGGGAGTTTCAACTACAAACCATTCAAGAGAAACTTGCTTCTGCCTACGTTTCAAAATGTCTGAAGTGAGACATTGTTTGATCATTCCACTTTTCGGCTTGCTAGAGCTTTGTCAGGGTGAGACTTTTGAACAAAATTTTGTAATTCAAAACTATTTTGTTCTTTCTTTTCGTCCGGAGAGACAAGATGCGGGAGTATCGTTTTGTTTTGTACATGTTTTAGCAAGTGTGATGAGTACTGAGCAAACGTCATGTAGTACTGCAGCATTTTTTGTGTGTCAAAATGCAACAAGTACCGAGCAGGCACTCAGTATCAAATCAATTTTTTTGCATCAAAATGCAATGAGTACCAAGGTATGACTGTATTATCAATACTGACTATGCGATACTTGCTTATTTGGACACCAATCCATGACTGAGTGTGTTATGCTAGAGGACCCATTAACAAGGGAAAATGTCCATAAGTGCTGTTTAAATATTCTAGAGTAGGGGTTCCCAACCTTTTTCTTACAATGACCCCTTTTAAAAGAATGATTTTCTTCATTGACCCCCTCACATTTTTCTCTATAATATACAGCATACAAAATAATTATAATATTAATAATTGCACATAAAACACTTAAAGATAACAATTTGACTAAGAATAGGAACAAAAAATTAGAAAAAGTAATTCATTAGGTTTATATTTTATAATTTTTGTACTATTTTCATTTTCACAAATATAAACAAGATTTCAGAAACACAGATTGTAACTGCACAAAAGTTCGATTTCAATTAATGTGGTGGTTGTCATTGATGCATTGATACAATTTTTTTAATGTTTGACCTGAAATTGCTTATCATCGTACAGTCACAATAACTAACATAATGAATATAAATATATATTTTACTAAAAAAAATTTCTGACATGTAATTATAATATAATTTCATTCAAAACATACAAAAGCGTCATGACATTCGACTTTAGATGGGTGGATCATTCCACCCTATGCAAATCTGTATTTATACATATTAAAATGGATATTATTTTCTAATAATTATATTCCTAAAAAATCAAATTAAATTTTAAAACAGAAAAATTTATCATCGACCCCCAATAGACCCCTGGAATACTGTAGACCCTTTTTAAACTTCTATTGATCCCCAAGGGGTCCACCTGGACCCCCCGTTGGGAATCCTTGTGCTAGAGAAACATTGTTATATAATTTATAGTTTGTCTTATGGTCATCTGCAATCATCATTATACTATCACAGTGGTTCCCAACCGTTGGGTTGCGACTCAATCCTAAAACTATCAGAAACCATCGAATAAACCATCAAAAAAGATAAGAAAAATCGAAACTTACTTAAAAACAGCAATTTTACTTATTGATAGATTGTGATAACAATTTTCTTAACTGTAATTATATCAAAGCTGTATGATTTTTTTGGCCTGAAAAATTAAAATGGTCTTTGTGTACTTTTATAATTGTAGTTTTTATCTTCACCTAGGAACACTTGTTAGTGAGTATGAAACCACTTGTTGCATATATTGCAAACATACATCTATTGCTAAATAAATAACTGTTTTGCTAGAAAGTGCTTATATTTTGTCAACCATTTTCAAATCAGAACACAAATTGTTTATCAATAATCAAACTGTATCTTCAAAAAAGCATATATATATATATAATTATATATACATAAGGAAGGGATACGATACAAATAAGGTTTTTTACTCCACGATGGACCATGGAGGTATTCCGATAAGGAAAGGTGGGTTGCCAGCTGAAAAAGGTTGGGAATCACTGTACTATCATAAATTTTCAATTTCATCAACTGTTATTTTCTTTTTATATATTTGTTTTAAATTCTTGGGTATGATATTTAATTGAAAATATTAAATGTCACAAATTAAATCATGATAAGAAAAAACTTGTATAAATGTGATAAAAGTTTTCTGATTAACAACAAAATTTGTTCCATATTAATTTCTATGTCTAAAGTTCTATTCTTCCTTTTTTAATGTTGCTGGCTTTCGTAAATTACATTCTCTCAGATGTTGTACTGATACTGTATTTGGTGTAATTTGATGTAAAATTTGTCTGATTTTTCTTTCTAACTGAAAAATTATTTATTTTATTTGTAGATTCTCAACTTCAAATTGCACTACTAGCACTTTTCTGTGAGATGATGTACAGGTAATAAATTTAGTATACCAAATGATGTATCAAACTTGTGCACACCATTTTAATTACAATTTGTAAAAAAAATATACCCAATTGCATTTTTATAATTTCACCAGTAGTCAGTTTCCTATTGTTAAAAGTTAAATCTGCAGGCTTGATTGATTTCGAATATTTTTCTGAGAAATGAAGGATGAAGTTCTTAAGGTATAAGCCTTTGTCGCAATGACTGTTTTGGTGAAAAATTTTGAAATATTTTTTTTTAATTTGAAAAAGCAATCTTTTAGGATTCTAAAATTGCTGTACCAATATAAATATGTTTATAGGAAGAGATGGCCAATTCAATAAAGCAGATTTGATGCTTAAAAGACTGGAAGTAAAATCTTGAAATGCATTTTCTAGAAAATTAATTTTTCAGTCATATAAATTTTAAAAAAAGCAAGTTCTGGTTTAGTCTGGCCACATCATCAGTAGGAGAGGAATTGCTTCTCCATTTAGGAGCCACCAGTGAGGATCTCTAACGCATGTTAACTTTAGTGGTTGAAATTCTAAGCCAACTTCACCGAGAATTTGTTATATACATAAGCATATGGTATTTACAAATAGATATTTACAGTTTAAGAATCTGATGGGATCTTTTCCCAAGACCGACCATCAGGGCGGAATCGAACGCACATTCCATGCCGTTGAGTCGACGCCTGCACAGATTCTCCTCTTACATCAGCGACATCTGTTGGCGGTCTATACAAACTGAATAGTGAGGTACCACTAGGTCTGTAGACTGACTTTACCTCGAAGAACATCAGTCCCGTAATTTTGAATTGAGTCAAGTGACGAGACCGGAACACTTGACCCCGCACCTCCAGAGGTATTTGAGAACTTGGAGGACATTGCAGCTACGACAGATTTTTTTTCTGTGTACCAGCAACTATTAGTGTACATGTCAGTGGTTTTGTCAGCGATGGGCATTGAACCAGTGACATTCAGGTCACATTCAGCCAGTGACATTAAAGTCACTGGTTCAATGCCCATCACCAACTGGGCTATCGTGCCCCCTATTTTTGGTGGATTGATTTTCTTTTTAGATTTTGGGGCTTATGAGAAACACACTCTTGCCATTGAGATTTTTATCAGTTAAGGACATGATTAGAATAGTATTGCAGTAGTGTGTAATTGCTATAAATTTACTATCTTCACAGATGATGGCATAATGGCTAGGGTTTAAATCTCAATGTAGGCATGGATATTTGTAGCCATTCAGAACTGGCTATAAGCTAAATGTCCTAGCCTTCATGTTGCTAAAGATGGCCATAGGGTTCCAAACCAACCAACCTTTTTATTAGCTGGAGGGGGTATCTTATAGACACTATGCCAGGCCCCATCAGGTGCAATGGAGTATTCAAATATAAGTGTCTTAAAACTTATACTAAGTTTAATTCCAGCTGATTGATATAAGCATGTTTTATTTATTTACTGGATATTCAATAATTTTTTTGTTTTTAGGTTTCCTAATTTTTCAGTAGGTGTCTTTACCAGAGAGAGTGTTAGAGAAGCATTGAAATGTGGCATTACAGCTGACCAGGTTAAAAATATTTCTATTACATTCCTGATTACTCTTTATTTTATGACATTGAGTCATTTGTTTTAAACTGAAATAATTAACATTTTAGCTGTGTAGCTGGCATTTGGATTCTGGCTTAGTTTTTGTATGCATTAATTTTTCCTGTTCATTTATTAAGAAATCTATGGAAGTTTTATGAAACCTTTATTTAAATCACTGTATGTAGTTCTTCTAGAACCTGTAAGCACTTAATTTTTCTTAGTAAATTAATGTACAGTGAGATTATGGTCAGTGAGAGATGTTATAGTCTAGCCGTGTCCACACCACTTATATGTAAATGCCGGCCGGCCGAGTCTCATTTCGACAGGCCCTCCCCCTGACGCCAAACTTGACTTGACTTGACATGACATGACATGAGTTGACAGATTTCTTATTGGTGATATCTATTCTTTTTCAGATATTACTTGTCCCCCCCCCCCCCCCCCCAAACAAATCCATTCCGAAGTGTGGTAGTAAAATTTTTCAAAGCACTCCCCTCCAAAATGTGTAGAGACGCAACGAACTGCCGGTAAAGATCTGTGTCACAGATTTGTCCACCAGAAATTTTTGACGAAAAACACGTTTTCTCGCTGTTACCGCTAGCATTAACACAAGTGGGCGTAGCCCTTTTGAAGAAACATTTTATTGATACGAAGAAAAATTAAGTTGCTACTGTAAAAATGAAATGCTGTTTTAGGTATATTACCAAAATGGAAGTATAACTAAAGGGTGCAAAATCACGTTTAAGATACAAAAGTGGCATACACAAAACAGGTCAGTTTGCTACCTAGAAGCATGACACCCTGAAACAGGTAACTTTCTTGACCTGAAGTAGCATTTCAATTTTACTGTGTACAGGGCCAATATTGGGTTTTCGATGTTTTAAGACAATCTGTGTTACATTATGTGTTGACCCATTTGTGTATTCACATGAATAATTGGGAGATGAGTGTACATTCATCGGATGGTAACTCTCAGTTGGGAATGTTATATGAAGATTTGCGTTGTGTAATATAAGTCAAAAGAATGTCAACATATTTCATGAACAAACAAATACAATAGACATTAAGTGCAAGAAAAGGGGGAAAAATCTTTGGTTTTTTTATTATTATTTGAATTACAGCCTGTTTAAAATAGTGCGAGTGCTAAAAACTTTTGAGTAGTTTCCTTTTTTTTTATAGTTAAATGGTCATTTTTGAATTATAATTATTTTCTGAATATCTGTGCACACCCATATATTAATTAACATATATATAATCTTCAATTGATTTTACATGCACATTACTGCCAACCAAATTTAAAATAATTACAAGCTTCCCCTTTTGAAATGCTTTGAATTTTGTTATGATTAATAGACACATATTTATTGAAATAGTTTGCCTCTTTAAGTTATGAAAGCTGTCATTCTTTAATATGCATCAGATAGTGATTCATCAATAGTAATTAAATGAATAAATTATTTTCCAGATAATAAAGTTTCTTCAGATGCATGCCCATCCAAAAATGCTAAAGCAGGTGAGTTGCAAAATACTTTATATGTGTTGAAATAAAAATCTTATAATCGCTCTGTGTGTATGTGTGTCGGGAACTTATGCATAACTGATATAATTGATTTTAGAAAAAATTGAGTTTTAACTCTATTTAATCAAGCCTAAAATTTTGTGTTTGTCATCATTCTTTTACATGAATTTTTATTTTGCTTTTGAAAATTTCAAGTACTTATTAATACATTAACAATCAAGTACTTATTAATATTATTCAAGCCATTGCCATTCGGAGTGTAGAAATATCGTCGATTTTTGTGCCGCATACTTACGCATTTTATATATATATATATATATATAGATTTTTAGTTTTATAAATTAGGAACTCTAGAAGAGCTAAAGTTTTTTTTTTTTTTTTTTTTTTTAAATATATATATTTTTTGGGTATAGCTCTGTGATATATTTATTTTTTTAGAAACCTGTGCTACCACCTACAGTTGTGGATCAAATCCGTTTGTGGGAAATGGAAAGAGATCGTTTCAAATTTACTGAAGGTGTCTTGTACAGCCAATTTCTGTCTCAAAGTGATTTTGAACTTCTCTGCAATTATGCGCAGGTAACATATCAGTTTGAATTTGTGTAGTTCTTCAATTTAAGAATGCTTTTTAAATTTTGTTCAATGTATGAAAACTGTTGTGCTGATATTTAAATAATTCATTGATCCTAAACAAAATTGTTTTGATTATCAATATTAATAACATCACTAGTTATTAAGTTTTGCTATTCAATAGAATTTTGTTTAGGATCAATGAATTATATAAATATCAGCACAAGAAAACTTCTAGCTTTACCCAAATGTTTTCTATATATTAGTGCTTTTTTCCTCCTAAAATAAACTGAACAAATCAAATAGTTATGGAGCGTTTACATTTGAACAACCCTAAATATGAGTGCACTTACTAGTCTTTTTTTAAATTTTTAAATTTTTTTATTTATTATTATTTAAAGGCCTATTCATTTACTGTAAAGTGAGATGTTTATTTTATTATGATTTGTGTCTTCTCAATAATTTTTTTAGGCATCAGAATCTCATATGAAAATATATTCTCGAAGAGGTTTTGATTCCTGAGGGAAGTTATGAAATATTTAATTGCATTTATGCAATCTTATTAAAATATTAAATATTCCATATGACAAAGATAATTAGTGGGGGGAAAATTAATTTTTGAGGAAACATTTTCTTGTAAATAACATACAAAGTAGGTAGGTTTTGGTTTAATGGCACAAAGTCCCATGCTGTGCCAGACACATGGTAGAAAACTAAACCTTGCAGGTATATAGCTATTTTTAAAATTAACAAAACAGAGTACATATTTTAAGCAAAACATTTAAGAATATAAGAGACATTGTTAAAACCTAGCAGTTACAGCATGGTTGAATTTCCCCCGTTGTGAAGCAAAACAACCATGGTATAGCACAAACTATGTAAACCAGAAAAAAGAATTTTAGAATGTTAAAAAAAGCATAGTAGACCAATGAAAAAAATAAGATGCAAATAAAAATTGGAAACATACTACTTTATAATGAACTTTACTTAAAAAAAGGTGGTTATAAACATCACCACATTAAAAATATTAGCAGCATTTAATTTTTGTAAGTTTTCTGCCTTTAATTGGTATGGCTATTTTTCATTATTCTATAAAGTGGCTCAAAAATGAAATATTTTTGGTGTGAATTTCCTATTGTTACCCTATTCTGACAAAACTGAAATCATGAGCTCAAGTATGGACATAAAATGATACTGTTTTTCATACTCATTTAGACCTAAAACCCCAAACACAAATGAAATTTCAGTCCAGAATTTTAATATGAATACATTAAAATTTTGACATCAGAAACTTAGCAGTCATAATTCTTCTCCATCAGCATGACAGCCTGGTACAGATCAAGGTAGTCCCAGTCAGTTTTTATCATCTGGCCCGATCAGATGCCAATATTCTCAACCGGTTAGTTCCAATGATCTTAAGATCTCTCTTGACCCAATAAGTCCATCTAGTACATGGTCCCCTCATCTTCTAGTCATCATCATAATTGACACGGCAGTCCCATGTGGGCCTTGGCCTTCTCTAGAAGTTTTCCCCAGACTACCCTCTCACCAGCTTTGGATCTATAGTTCTTAACCTTCAGGGCACTAAAGTCTGAATCCAGGCAGTCCCTCCATCTCTTTTTTGTTCTTCCTCTCTGTCTTTCACAGAAGGGGACTGCAGTAAAAACTTTCAATGGTGCTTTCTCTGAATCCATTCTCAAAAGATGACCTGCCCATCTCATTCTGTTCAGTTTCACAAATTTCACCACGTCTTCATTTTTAAACAGTTTGTATAGTTCAAAATTGTGTCTCCTTCGCCAGATGCCATTATCAAGGACACCACCAAAGATAGCCCTCAAAGCTCTCCTTTCAAAAATTACCAGAGCCTTCTCTTCCCTTGATGTCAATGGCCATGTCTCAGAGGCATAAGTTAGCACTGGTCTTATGAGAGTTTTGTATAGCAAGGTCTTTGTTTTTCTTTTGATAAGATGAGATTTAAGCTGGTTCCTTAACCCATAGAAACAGTGATTAGCTACAATAATTTTTTTCCTGATTTCTGGGTCAATCTTATTCTGATATTCAATTTCAGATCCCAAATAATAAATTCTTCTAGTACCTTCTATGTTATAAAATCAGTTATTTTACAGGGTCAGTGTCTTCATATATAAACATGGCTGAGCCATTTGATACAATAAGATTTAATTACCCTTATTATATTTGGTTGCCTATATTTAAGGTATAATTCATGGTTATAACGAATTCTCCAGGTGTTATTTTCTTGCACTACACCATAAATTCTACATAGAATCTTTCACTGAAAAGCTAAGAGTTTATTCTCATCAGATTTATTAAGGGGCCAGCATTCACAGCCATAAAGAATAATTGGTCTTATTAAAGTTTTATATAGATTAATTTTTGTGTTTATAGAAATGAACTTTGATTTTAGTTGACATCTCAAACCAAAATAGAACCTAAGTTCGTTGCACTGATGAAGAAGCTCCTTTGTAACTTCGAAATGGCCGTATGTAAAATAATTGCATCTTATTGCTATTTGTGCTTTATTTACGTTGGTTTTCCTGTTTATTCCTCAAGCACAAAGGTTGTATCTTTTTTTTTCAAAATAGGACCTATTTGCCATCAATAGTCTCTTATTAATTTCAAGGTTGAAATCATTATCAGAGGTAATTCTACCCAGATATTTAAATTGCTTGACCCCTTCAAAGGTGTAATTATTTATCTTAACGGGGGTCACATCAGGATCTCTGTTATTGCAGTCATAATACTCTTTTTATTTACTTGACTTGATACTGTTTGCATCAGAATAGGTTCTGATCATACTTCTGTTTTATTGCATCATGTTTGTTTCTTGGCAGATTTAAATATTATATCTCATGCTTTTGCAATACTAGCTGAATACCCGTGTTTCACTACGGAGTACATTCAAATTAAATACAACGGTCAATGTATGCAGTTAATGGCAAAAAAATTTATTTATAAAACAATCATAATGGATATTTTTATAGTCAAAATAATGTAGAAGAAAATGTTCAAATTAAATCTAATAGAACATACTAAAGAATATAGTAAAGTTAATATAGTACAGTTTGAAGAACATTTCTTTTATTGTATTTTAATATTTTTTGGATAATGTCCAATCATCTGCTGCATTAGAAAGAAAAAATATATTTTTTTTTTGGTCTATTTCATTGTTATACACGTGGCGCAAAATTAGTTTAAAGTATCACAAAAAGAAAAGAAACCACATGATCAGCATTTAATAAATTAAATTCTGAAAATTAATATTTAAAAATTCACCAAATATCAGAAAATGGAGGTAAAGATTCGAAAAAGATTTCATTTTAAAGGAATTTTTAGGATCTTTCTCATGATATAAATTTTATAACCCTCAGATTATTATTTTAAATGCAAACTTTAAAAAATGTTACAAAAACAGCTTAAAAATTTAATTTTAAAAAATCTAAGAATTTTTCAAAAATCTTTCTTAGTGCACTCCTACAATATAAGAAGAATTGCCATGCAAGATTTCAACCCTTTAGGTCCAGTGGTTTGGTCTGTGCATTATCTGTCAGTTAGTCAGTTGCGGAACTGTTTTATATATATATGTTGTGAGTATGTTGTTTAGAATGATTATCGGAATGGGCACTCGGTACCATTTCGCCGTTTGAAGAATGAATACCCATCATAACATTTAAGCCCGTAAAGTGGATAAGATTATTTTCATTGCAACCCAAAAAAACAAAACAAAATGGTGATAAATGTCAAGAAACATAACGCAAAACTGAGTCAACAATAAAAATGGAGGCAAGAACTATTTATTAAATTATCTTATATGCAGTATACTATCCAAATTTACATTGCCTCTTAGGTCTCTCATTGTATTTCACATTTTCGATATTTGCCAATTTAAACACGTTCCGTATGAACCTAATTCCAAAACAAATTAGCAGTGAGTAACTTTACCCACATAAAAATATAAATATATAAATATGTACCTTAGTATCACACAGTTACAAATAGGCTGGCTGGCGCTTAAATTACAATCTTAGAAGGAGCTCCACGAATAAAAAAATCTTAAAAAAAAACTTACCACAGCGCTGCAGGTTAAACTAAAAAAATATGAAACAGGAAAGCAAAGGCAAGATAGTAAAGCCCCTGGAATAGAAAGAGGGGATATAAAATGAGGACTGTTCCCATGTTGAAGTTGGCCATCTCTTCCTTCAAAAAGTTTCAAGAGTTCCAACGGAGCGGAGATAGGCGTCGGGTAGGTAGAAGACAGGGTCAACCCCCTGTGATGAGCGCCGAAAAACAGAATAACTTTTTTCCTTCAGAATCGAAACGACGAACCGCCGTGCCTTCTCTCCTCAAAAAACCCGCGGCCCGGGAGCCCCTGGCTCGGGTTAAATAGTGCTACCTGGCGCCGTTGTTTCAAAACGCCAAACCACCTCAGACGCACCGAAATCACTTCATATCACACTGTTGGTTCGTGTATTAATTTTTTCTTGCATCAATTTCGTTACTTCAGCACGCTTTAATTTCAAACATAATTGGCGCTACCACTTGCGCCGCTGACGCACTGTATTCATGCGCGCCGGTGAAATCAGTAAAGGCGCCGCAAAAATTCCTTTTGCCTGCGAAAAACATCGCTGGCCCCGTCCGTCGCGCCCCTCGAAAACTGCAAGGCCAGGAGGTATCAGGTTACGGCACGGGAACAGATAAGGAAGCTTTTCTAAAGACAGATATTTTTACCAGGGCCAGAAAAAAAAGAGTCAGAGAGAATATAATTACTTTTTACACTTTTACATTTTACTCTTTAAACCAGCCAACCATATTTCCTTTTCCCTACGCCACCAGCTTACAATAATTACTTTACATTCCTTGGCATTAACAATTATACTTGGCATTTACACAAATTAATTAACTACACACACATCATTATGGCTAAAACCTAACAGAGCAATTAGCATAACAATATCCCCCTTGAACGAAAAAAAAATAAACGCAGGGAAATTTTTTTTCAACCCGCACGAGTCAAACAAAAACATAAGGAAAATACCCGAGAGCGAACAGCATCCCCGGAACTGGACGCCGAGCGCTGACAACACACCTGCCTCCGCTGCGGAGTGAGTCCCCTGGCAAACTACTCTAGCGAACAGCCGTGCGTCTACGACTGCCAACCCCTGAGAGTGCGAAAAATCTCGCAACCTAAAACTCAAATTAACTGGCAAAGCAAAACGAAAACTACACGGAGAGAAAGTGTTATGCTAATTGTTACATGCCAAAAAAAATTACAACAATAGATTTGCGTCACAAAAACTAGCACTGTTATAAACTAAAATCTACAAAAAAATTACGCTTGGTACACCTGCACTTTTATCTAGCGATCAGAGACACAATTTCAATTCAAACAGAAGGTAAACAGCAATATTAGCTACAAAAAGAATTACACACACAATATACTTAAAGTTGCAAGCAAGTGTTCTCAAAACAACAAAATGACCACCCTGGCAAAAAAAAAACTCGCACCAGCCTCTCTGTAGCCGGGAACCTCTGTGCCAAGTCGACTTTGTACTACTTTGCCTAACACAGGCAACTACATTGAACATAGACTTGGTTCACACACAAAAAAAATACAGTATACTTTGCTCGTATAATACGCAAGAAAACGCAACACAAAAACATATGTTACCACAAGGTGTAAACGAAGATCGTCCGTAGACGCTTAACAAAAACAAAAAAATACCCCTCCAACATCTTTCTCTCTTGGGAATAGCGTGGAGTGTAGGAGACAAAATCGGGGGTCACTTTACATGCTGGGATAACATTGGCAAGCATGCATTTGCCGTACAATAGGTTGACAACTAAAGAGTTGTGCAGCACTTCCCATAACAGGGGATAGGTCGAGACATCTTCTCTGAAGAGTTACAATACCACATATAATAAAGTGCACCAGACCTCTGGCTTGAACAGGCCAACATTGCCGCACTACAGTTGCCACGGGTGATATTTCATGAAGGCCTGTTACACCCGGAAACATTTTTTT
The DNA here is from genome assembly GCA_907164885.2 of Dolomedes plantarius. NCBI lineage: Eukaryota > Metazoa > Arthropoda > Arachnida > Araneae > Dolomedidae > Dolomedes > Dolomedes plantarius. Next base: position 50,730,516 of record OU015499.1, on the reverse strand, counting down.
TTTTCTTTCGTTGGTTGTGGAAGCCATAATGCAATATTCGACCACAAACCAAAAACAAATATAAATACACTATTAAACATAATACAAAAAAATTAACTTGGCCGACTACCAAGTGCTAACACCTTGACCTGTGGTAACATACAAAAATTACACTATTACCCTAAAAAAAAACTGGAGAATAGAACTTACATGAACATGCGGTCGTTATATTATTATGCTTGAAAACACCGCAAGAGCTTAGTCTGAAGAAGGTTTCTGCCTAGCCTGCGACCTGGTAACCATCCTAGAAGGGGGGAAGTTATCCCACCTTGAACTCCCCACTGGCGTTTGCTGCGTTGAACCCTGCTGGCGCTGTGCGTCATCAGAAGCAACCCTGGGTGCGTCCCTTGGCACATTATCCCGACCCCTGCTCGCTCTGACCGCTCGACTCTGCCCCATCCTAGCAGAATTCACATAAACTCGCGTCTTACGCTTAGGCAACCTAGGAGCAGCACTTAAAATTATTTCGTCACTACCCTGGGGCTGGGTCTCCTTACCGTCAGCTGGCACATCAATCTCCTCTGGCTCCGGCCACGCAGGAAAAATCTTTCTATCTGGGACTCTAGATAACCTATCTACATGAACAAGCTCCTCGTGGGAAGGATCTGCGACTAACTGTATTTTAAAGTTAACATTTGAGGTCTGCGCAACTACTCGAAAAGGGCCTTTATTACATTTTGAAAACTTTTTGCACAAGCCTGGCTTAATTGCTGGGGAAAAAAGCATAACCAAATCACCAATTTTAATTTTCTTATCTATAGCGAATTTCTTTCTGTAATTTTCCTGTGATTTGGCTGAGGTTTCCAAATGGGATTTTACAAGTTTAAAGGTACTTTGAAGGGCGGGAACTAAATTTTGACAAAAGGAGGGAGCATCATTATAGTTAATTTTACTTTCCCCTGCTAGAATATTATAAGGGAGACGCAGATCTCGACCATAAGTTACGAAAGATGGGGTCTCTTTGGTGGATAAATGTACCGCAGAACGAATAGATAACAGGGCAAATTTTAATTTTACATCCCAGTCTGTGTGGCTGCTATTTACTAAATGTGCTAAGGCTGAGGAGATTGTGGCATGCTGTCGCTCCACCTTCGCGTTCCCGGCTGGATGGTACGCAGAAGTAGCAATGTGACGTATCTGGAATTGATTATATACGTTTGAGATGGCCTCTCCAATTAAATTTCGACCCCTATCCGTGATTAGCGTCTTGGGGCACCCGTGACGAGAAATAAAGTCAACGAGCGTCTCCGCTATTGCGTCGGATGTTAAGTTAGCAACCGGGTAAGCCTCGGGCCACTTGGAAAACGCGCATACGTAAGCCACTATATATTTATTCCCCTGCTCCGTCTGTGGATAAGGCCCTGAAATATCTAAATGCACAGTTTGCATGGGAGCGTCCGGAATCTTTGCTCTTTGCAACTCAGCTAACCCCCCTGGTTTATGTGCCCGCTTCTCAAGGCACTGCATACAAGAGCTCACAAGATTTTTAACATGGGCACCTAACCCTGGGCAAAAAAAAAATACTGTTTTAAACGCTGGTAAGTTTTATAGTGACCCATATGACAGGCAATTAACGACTCGTGGGCTAAAGAAAAAACTTTGTTTAAAAGACTAATGGGGAGAACAACCTTTTCTTGGGAATCCCTCCTGCATTTTCCCCTTAAATCAATACAACTTAACACTTTATCATTATTTACATAAAATTTTATATACTCAGGCTTAATATTTACATTCTTTTCTAATAAATTTACAATTTTCTTACAAAAAGGGTCCTTCTTCTGGGCTGCCCTAAGTTCAATTAAAAAATTCTCCTCCATGACTTCAAAGGAAACCTCCTCTTTAGAAATAGTATAGCACTGTTCGCTGTCTATAGGATCCTGGATAACGTTTACCTCCTCCTGGATTTCAAAATTAACATAACGGGAAAGAAAATCTGCCGTGGAGTTACATTTACCTTTAATGAATCGCGTTTCAAAGTTAAAATCTGCTAAGGAACATAACCAACGGGCGATACGGGATGTGGGGTCTTTAAGTTTAAGGGCATGGGTTAGAGCAGCATGGTCAGTAAACAAAATAAATTTAGTGTTGAACAGATAGCATTTAAAGTAATTAACTGCCCACACTACCGCTAGCAGCTCTCTCTCAGTTGCGGAATAACGCGTTTCAACGTCTTTTAACTTTCTGCTTGCAAAGGCTACAGGGCGTGGAAAATTATCATCGTCCAACTGCGCCAAAACTGCACCGGAGGCATAGCCTGATGAATCGGTATAAACAATGAAGGGCTTACTTAAATCAGGGAGTTTTAAAGTTGGGATCGCTGCAAGACCGGCACTTAAATCATCAAACTCGGCTTGCGCTTCCCTAGACCACAAAAATTTACCTTTATCTTTAGTTAGATTGGTTAAGTGGAGGGCCCGTTTAGAGAAGTCGGGCAAAAATTTTCTATAAAAATTGAGGGTACCTAAAAAACTTCGGACTTGCTTACGAGAAGAGGGAATTTTAAAATTTTTAATTACTTTAACGTTCTTATCCATGGGAGAAATCTGCCCATTTTTAACTTTAAATCCCAGGAAAGTAATTTCAGTTTTAAAAAAGGAACACTTGCTAGGCTTTAATTTTAAATTATGCTGCCTTAAACGGTCAAAAACCAACTGCAACTTACTGAAATGAGACGGAATATCCTTAGAAGCAATAGCAATGTCGTCAATATAAATCTGAATGGAGAGGTCACTCAGGTCTCCTAACACTACATTCATCAATCTTTGGAACGCGTTGGGACTCGTCGCAAGTCCAAAAGGACTACGGGTAAAATTAAAAAGACCTTTATGGGTCGAGATTGCTAACTTGTACTGATCCTCCTCTTTAATTACTTGCTGGAAGAAACCTGAGGTCAGATCAAGCGTAGAAAAATACTTGGCACCTGCCAAAGAGTCTATTGTTTCATTTATATTTGGAATTGGAAAAGAGTCTTTGATTAGCTTCTTATTTAATTTTCTAAAGTCAACAGCAAGACGATACCCACCATCAGCTTTTTTTATTAACATAACGGGGGCCGAAAAGTCAGAGTTAGATGGCACTAAAATTCCACTTTCTAACAAAATATTCAATTGCTCATTCATCTCATTTCGGAGATGATATGGCACTCTATACGGTTTAGATTTAACAGGCTCATCATCAGTTAAATTAATATCATGCGGAACAGTAGTACAACCGGGAAGCTCTAAAACAGAAGCAGCGAAGATGTCAGAATTTTGATTTAAAAAATTTTGCACTTTGAGTTTTAATTGGGGAGATAAATGATTAAGTTCAAAAGTAGTATCCCAAGTTAAGTCGGCATGATCTAGAGTAGCAATCTCACCTTGGTCTACATAGTTTACCGAAGAAAAATCATTAAGCTTAAAAAGAGGCTCCACAAAACCTAACTTGGAACCTTTATTTACATGGACGTGGCTCGTACCAAAATTTGCTAGGCGTACAAAAAGGGATTTTTCCGCATTTTTGCAAATGGCATTAGCAACCAAAACGTCCGAAATATGCGCACTCGGCGTGATTAAAATTAAGTCAGAATTAGAAGGAAGCGGCGATTTAACGCATGCCGGAACAACAACCTGCTCCCCTGGGTTTAATATAACCTTACATTTCGAAAAAACCTTGATTTTTGGTGACATCTCTATTTTTGCATTAACAGCGTTAACCTCCGTTACCTCTCTATCAACGGCGACACTAAAGGGAATAAAGGTGAAATCCGGGCACACAATCATACTCTCCTTAAAATCAATATTTATGTTATATTTAGCAAGGAAAGGAATCCCCAAAATGAGGTCAAAATGACTGGATATGGAACCGTGAATAATATTAAAATTTTCGCAACATCGAAATTTTGCAAATTCAAAATACAACTCACATTGCGACTCAATCTGTAATGAATTACCCGAAACGGTTCTAAGGGGAATGCTGCACTCCGACCCACTCAAAATTTTAAAATGCTGAACTTGCTTCTTGCCAATTAAATTTACAGAGCTACCCGAATCTAAAAGAGCAATCAAAATCTTATCTTGGGCAACAATCTCTACGATTGGCCAATTTAAAGCCTTTGCGCCCGCTGTGTTTGAATAATTCTCGGCATACCGCCAGTTTGAAGGCCCCATAATACCACTAGGCTGGCTTCCTAACGAGGGCTGTAATAGTTTAAATTGCCCTGTACATTTCTAGTATTACCTTGGCCTCTGAAATTATTATTTTGCCTCGAATTTTCCTGAAACTGGACGCGCCTCTGCTGTCCGTTAAAGTTTCTCTGAGTAGAAAAATTTTGATTGTACTCGTTCTGCCTCCCTCGGAAGTGCGGACTAGGAGACCTGCCGAATTCTCCCCGCTCCCTACTCGGTGACGGGGAAAAGTTTCTCCTCGCTAATTGACCCCACTCAGAGTTGTGTGACTGAGTAAAAACGCGCCGCCCCCCGCTGGGAGACTGGTGAAAATTCTGCGGCGGCTGATTTCTCCGCTCGCGAAACGCGGAACCCCTCCTAGAACTAAGCTCTCGCTGTGGGCACTGGTTTCTGGCGTGACCTAACTGATGACAGAAGAAACAACGTATGGGAGGTGAAGGCTGCGGCGAAAGAGTTAAGCTTTCCAACTTTGACGAAAGAAGGCTGACCGATTCTTGTAGTTTTACTACTATATTTTCTAAACTTGCCTGCCTGTCGTAACTAGGGGTGTCTCTATCTTGAGCCATAGCGTACACGGTAGCTGGGGGCTCGGGCTGGATCGAATTTTCAACCTCTTTTATCGCTTTCTCCTCCCGACATGCAATGTCAATAAGGTCGCTCAGTTTCTCTGGATTCCTCGCTATTACTGCCCTACGAATAGGGGCCAACATGTTCTTTAGAAGCATAGCCATAAGCCACTGGTCTTCCATGTCACGACGTGCCGAATCCGGCAAATTATGTGTCCTTACCACAACTCTCACCTTTGATCTCGCTACCGCAATAAATTCGTTTACAGGAGTATGGTTATCCTGTTTCAGAGCCCAAAATTCAGCCAACAGGGCTGCCGGGTCTTTTTCAGATTGGAACCTATCTCCTAACGTTTTAAACAGGTCCTCAACCGAATTTATTTCTTCCCTAAAATTGGAAAACACAGTTTGAGCCTGACCCGCAAGACGCTGCTGTGCAGCAAAAAATTGATCCTCTGGAGACCACTGTAAAAATTTTGCGATCTCCTGAAACTTATTTTGGAATCTCGTAAAATTTAGGTGTGGGTCAGCACCCGTAAAAGTTGGAATAAGATCTAGGTGATTGAGCAACAAATCGCGCCTCTGGAAAGTCATAGCGCGCGCTACCCGTTGAGTCTCCTCATCCTCCACATCGTGTCTCTCAGAGTCGGCCTGACTTGCCGTTTCAGAACAAACTGAGTTAGGCATACTAAATTCGTGAATTTCCCTTCAAACCTAAATTTATCAAACAAAATACTCAACTTTTCTCTCAGTAAAACACTATAGGTAATTCATCCCCCAAAATTTTCACATACAAACTGACACTATACTTTTTACACCATTATACACTAGAATACCCCAACATGAATACATTAAATCCCCCAAAATATACATGGATATCATCAATATTGACATTACACACAGTTATAACTCAATCATTATCTTTAACACATTATCACCATTTGGAATTTTTTCTCACTTAAATTATAATACTAATAACAAAATTACGCTGCTACTAGCACTTAACATTGCTGTGAGTGAAACCCAGAAAAGGTCACCGCACCATTGTTGTGAGTATGTTGTTTAGAATGATTATCGGAATGGGCACTCGGTACCATTTCGCCGTTTGAAGAATGAATACCCATCATAACATTTAAGCCCGTAAAGTGGATAAGATTATTTTCATTGCAACCCAAAAAAACAAAACAAAATGGTGATAAATGTCAAGAAACATAACGCAAAACTGAGTCAACAATAAAAATGGAGGCAAGAACTATTTATTAAATTATCTTATATGCAGTATACTATCCAAATTTACATTGCCTCTTAGGTCTCTCATTGTATTTCACATTTTCGATATTTGCCAATTTAAACACGTTCCGTATGAACCTAATTCCAAAACAAATTAGCAGTGAGTAACTTTACCCACATAAAAATATAAATATATAAATATGTACCTTAGTATCACACAGTTACAAATAGGCTGGCTGGCGCTTAAATTACAGTCTTAGAAGGAGCTCCACGAATAAAAAAATCTTAAAAAAAAACTTACCACAGCGCTGCAGGTTAAACTAAAAAAATATGAAACAGGAAAGCAAAGGCAAGATAGTAAAGCCCCTGGAATAGAAAGAGGGGATATAAAATGAGGACTGTTCCCATGTTGAAGTTGGCCATCTCTTCCTTCAAAAAGTTTCAAGAGTTCCAACGGAGCGGAGATAGGCGTCGGGTAGGTAGAAGACAGGGTCAACCCCCTGTGATGAGCGCCGAAAAACAGAATAACTTTTTTCCTTCAGAATCGAAACGACGAACCGCCGTGCCTTCTCTCCTCAAAAAACCCGCGGCCCGGGAGCCCCTGGCTCGGGTTAAATAGTGCTACCTGGCGCCGTTGTTTCAAAACGCCAAACCACCTCAGACGCACCGAAATCACTTCATATCACACTGTTGGTTCGTGTATTAATTTTTTCTTGCATCAATTTCGTTACTTCAGCACGCTTTAATTTCAAACATAATTGGCGCTACCACTTGCGCCGCTGACGCACTGTATTCATGCGCGCCGGTGAAATCAGTAAAGGCGCCGCAAAAATTCCTTTTGCCTGCGAAAAACATCGCTGGCCCCGTCCGTCGCGCCCCTCGAAAACTGCAAGGCCAGGAGGTATCAGGTTACGGCACGGGAACAGATAAGGAAGCTTTTCTAAAGACAGATATTTTTACCAGGGCCAGAAAAAAAAGAGTCAGAGAGAATATAATTACTTTTTACACTTTTACATTTTACTCTTTAAACCAGCCAACCATATTTCCTTTTCCCTACGCCACCAGCTTACAATAATTACTTTACATTCCTTGGCATTAACAATTATACTTGGCATTTACACAAATTAATTAACTACACACACATCATTATGGCTAAAACCTAACAGAGCAATTAGCATAACATATAGATTAGATGTCATTTATTTTGTTATAGATTATTTCAGTTTCATTTTTTGAAAATATAGAACTATTTGTTTTTATAGGATCTAGGAGTTCTGATTTTCAGCAACCCTACGCGGAGAGTTATGCTTGTCAGTAAAAGTGGCCATGATGATGTTAAAAGGTTTTGGAAGAGGCATCGCCAAGATCATTAATTCACAAGCACAAAGTTGCAAAGCCCTTCGACATCATTCTACATGGGAGGCCTGTATTTACATTAAATGTATTATATTCTCAATCATGTTGTAAATATGATTAAAGTTTTTATTCTTATTATATTTGGATCAGTTTCATTATCATTTCATATTAAAATTTAGGGCTAGTTATTTCTTCATTATTTATAAGAGTTTCTTCTTTTTACATTTATCTATGAGTGTAAATTCATTGCAGTCAATTTACCTCAAATATTTTCTGCTACTTCGTACAAGTTTCATTCCAAAACCCATGCTGTAATACTCAAGAGTAGTGTATAAAGAAATAGGAATACAGTCGATTCCGGTTAATCCGATCACATCGGGATGCGATAATTTTGGTCCTAATAACTGGCTGGTCCGATTAAACCAGTGGTTCAATTAACCAGAATCGACTGTATTGGCATTTGTTTATGTACAAATGCTTGAATGGGAGAAAATTGTCTTTGTGGACTCAAGGTAACCTCGTGGTAGCATGTCAGCTTTCAATGCCGAGGGTGCTTGGATCGAATCACAACAGGCATCACTAAATACCTTTGTGTCTAGGTTGGATATGGGCACATTAAATCTGCAGATTGGAAAGTCCCTTTATGAGGTCAGAGAGGGTGGAAAGGGTGCAATGTCCCCAGATGTCGCCCCTAGAGTTGCTCAGTCAAGGCTGAAGGGGCACCTAGCTAAGGCAGATTTGACTCTTTTGGTGCTATTGTAAACCAGAGCTGTACCCCTTAGCCCATAATGCCTATATGGACCTGGTCTTGAACACTTCTGGTGAGGGGGCATTAGCAACAAAACAAAAAATTGTCTTTGTTATTGTGAAAATAATTGACTGTTGAGGAATATGTCTCTTGAGTCTCTTACCTTCTAAAAGGTACTTGACCCAAGAGAACCAAAAAAAAAATTATTTCATCATTGTCAAATTTAGAGAAAAGGACAATAACAAGGTATAAAAGTCAATTGATGATTTAAATCAGGGTTTCTTTACCTGGGGAGGTGTGAGGGGTATTTAGGGGTAGTGGGGATGGATAGCAAAACACATGTATAGAAGGTAATTTACTAGCATGTTTTTTTTTTTTTTTTGGCCTGGGGGGGGGGCATAGGGTCTAAAGGTCATCAAAAAGAGGGGGCATAAAAAGGTTGAAAATCATTGATTTAAGACAGCGGTTCTTAACCTATGGGTCGCGACCCAAAATTGGGTCACGAAGCATATTTCTTGGGTCGCGCTGAGTCGAACCAAAAAAGTTAGTAATACACCAAATAATAAGTTATACCAACACCTCCTAGAAGAGTTATTCCCTAATACAATGTTTTGGTTTTACCGCTCTTCGCGAATGGCCTTCCGGAAGTGACATCCAATTCCTGTCCTGAGGCTTTCTCTTCTAGGAGGTGTTGGTAATACGCACGCCATTGCTTTGCGTGTGCCCAGACTCAGTAAGCTCTCTGTCAAAAACTCGTTTCTGCGTATTGTGTTGTGAATAAACGTGAAACGTGTAATAACAGTGAAACGTGAATACAAGCATTTTAGAAACAAATTTTGTCTTATTATTAATAGTGGAGTGATCAAGCTGCAGTGCGTATTGTAAAATTGTAATCACCCTAATAATGGCAAAACGTGAATACAAGGAAGCATTTTTAGAATTAGGTTTTACTTGCATTTATGATCGAGGAGTGAACAATCCGCAATGCGTGTTGTGCAGTGAAATATTAAGTAATGAATCGATGAAACCGAACAAACTTAAAAGACATTTTGATGCAAAACATAAAAATTTTTCCTTTGAGGGAAAAGATCGTACTTTTTTCGAAAGAAAAGAAGCCCATTTAAAAAGACAGCGTTTGGATGCACCAAGTAGTAGTGGTTTTATAAATTCTGGCAAACAAGCTACACTTGCTTCTTTTCATGTGGCTTGGCATATTGCAAGACAAAAGAAACCCCATAATATCGCTGAAGAACTTATAAAACCTGCTGCCATTGACATGGCACGTATCATGTGCGGAGATGAAAGTTCAAAGAAATTACAAAAGATACCATTATCAAATGATACAATTCGTTTACGAATTAATGATATGTCATTTGATATTAAGAATCAACTTATTTCTGCTATAAAAATTGCTGGTTTATTTAGTATTCAACTGGATGAAACAACAGATGTAAGTAAAGATGCTCAACTCATGGTTTACGTGCGGTATCCAGGTTTAACAGATATACAGGAGGACATTTGATTTTGCAAACCAATGTCAACAACAACTAGAGGTGAAGATATTTTTCTTATGGTCGATTCGTTTTTTAAAGAAGAAGGATTAAATTGGAATCAGTGTTTCAGTATTTGCACCGACGGTGCAGCTGCCATGACAGCATCTCAAAAGGGATTTTTGACAATAGCAAAACAAATGAATCCACAAATTATATCGATTCATTGTTTGTTACATAGACAAAATCTTGCTTCAAAAAAATTATCACCCGAATTATGTATCATTTTGGATGAAATTGTTGCGGTAGTCAATTTTATCAAATCAAGAGCTCTTAACTGTAGAATTTTCCGCGAACTGTGTTTTGAATTTGGTGCAGAATACGAACATTTATTATATTATTCTGAAGTTAGATGGCTGTCCCGGGGCAAAGTTGTTCAAAGAGTATTATCATTACGGACAGAAGTCGAATTATTTTTGAGAGAAAAGAAACACCCATTAGCATCTAAATTCTCCGAGTTGAAGTGGATTACTCAAGTTGCTTATTTGTCAGATATTTTATTTGAAATAAATAATCTAAATACGTCTATGCAAGGACGTAATCATACTATTATTGAATTAACTGAAAAAATTACATGTTTTAAAAATGAACTCAAATTATGGAGAAATAAGGTTGAAGTAAAGAAACTTGCTTCATTCCCGACTCTTAATTTACTTGTTGAAGACAATAATATTGATATCACAGATTTTGAAATACAGAAAATTATTATTAATCATTTAGAAAAACTAATAGCAGACTTTGATCGATATTTCCCTGCAGACGATGTTTTCAAATATAATTGGGTTCGAATGCCATTTAATTTTGATGTAAGTGATTTGCATGAGGAATTTGTTAATATTAATCAATTTCAAGAACAATTAATAGAAATACAAAGTGACCAAGCACTTCGATACAATTTCTACAAAAACACTGAATCTTTATGTGCTTTCTGGTTAAAATTAAAAACCGAAAAGCTAATAATTGTTAAAGAAGCCCTAAAAGTTTTATTGCCCTTTTCAACAACATATATGTGTGAGGCTGGTTTTTCGGCTCTGTGTGTAATCAAAAACAATTACCGGAACAAGTTAAATCCTGAAATAGATATAAGGTGCTCTTTGACAAGCATTCAACCGAGGTTTGAAGATCTTTCAAAATGTATTCAAGCACAAGGTTCTCATTAAAACTGTATGACTTGCATTTAAAATTTAAAAGACTTAACATATGTATTGATATTTCTTTTTTTTTAGGACATCTTTTTTTTTAAATGGTCAATGTATGCAATTATCTTTATTATTAAAAAAATAAATAAAAAATTTGTAAGTTAAAAAAAATCATCATCGTAGGATTGAAGATTTTTTAAAAATACGATCTAAAATAAAGCAATGAAAAAATTTTGACTTTTCTTTGGGTCGCGACATGAACATATTTCTCAAATTTGGGTCGCGGCTTAAAAAGGTTAAAGAACCACTGATTTAAGATAGCGATAACATTGTAGCATTGTAACATTCGACAGTTATTAAAAAAATTAAGTGATGTTAAATTCAAAGATTTCTTAGGTGTAGACATTTCGCTTGAAACATGAGGTACTGGAATGGGTGCAGGAATTTTAGTTATTGTAGAAGCAGCAACAGACAAAGATGGGTAACAAAAAGAGAGAGTTCTAAGAAGTGACTATGAAGGAAGATGATAAAGCTGCTAATTTGTTGCGTACTTCACTGGAATTCTCAGAAAATTTAACTTCTGAGTTACTTGCCTTGATTGCTGCTGTTGAGAAAGTTATGTCAAGAAGACTGTTAGAGGACATCAGGCTTTATTGAAGGATAATTTTTTGTCTAGGTATGTTCTATTTTCATAATCTATATGCATATATATTGTTTACATAAAAAGTTATACTAAAAGCTGAACCTTAATATCTTAAACATTTTAACGTAGGATTATGGTCCGCGGTAAAGCAAAATTTATGACGCTAAAGCTGTTGTCGCGAGTTATAAATCAAGAGTGGCAGCGTAGACATATGTAACTTATTTTTCTTACCATCAACCTATTATGCATAGGGTTATCACTCGTCCTTCTCTTCGTATGTAGGAATTGTATTGTAAAAAAAAAAAAAGGTAAGCAGCAATAAGTAATCCTATGTTAATAACCCACGGTAGTTTCGTTGGAAGAGACTACCGGAAAACTTTTTTTAAAAAATCAGTTTTTCCTTTTTTCTTTAAATCTGATGAAATTCGAGATATCAGTGTTATCCAAAGTTAATAAAAAAATTTTACCCATAAATGCTATATTTATTATTTAACTAGCTGAATACCCGTGCTTTGCTACGGAGTACATTCAAATTAAATACAATGGTCAGTGTATGCAATTAATGCCAAATATATATATATATATATATATATGTATAAAAATCGTAACGGATATCTTTATAGACAAAATAATGTAGAAGAAAATATTCAAATTAAATACAATGGTCAATGTATGCAATTAATTTCTATTAATTTAATTTATGTCTATAAAACATACTAATTTGAATGAAATTCTTAAAAAACTTCCAACTCAATTGGTCTAGTGGTTAAATTTTATCTCTTACCGTATTTTAATATTGTTTTTTGTCATTTTTTTTTCGTTATGCACGACACAAAATTAATTTAAAGTACCACAAAAAGAAAAGAAACCAGGTGATCAGCATTTAATAAATCAAATTCTAAAAATTAATGTTTAAAAATTCACCAAAAATCAGAATATGGAGGTAAAGATTCGAAAAAGATTTAATTTTAAAGGAATTTGTATGGTCCCCCTCATACCGTATGGATTAATTTAAATTTCTCCGAAATATTTTTACCTTAAATGAAACAACGAATTGTAGAAAATATTATAAATTCAGTTTATTTTTAATTTTACAACCTAACATAGGGCCCCAGAAAGCTTTTTTCGGTTATCAGACATAGTAAAAAAAGGAGGTTCCTTTCGTAAAGAACTTATAAAAAAAGGCGTAATGTAAGTTAAGCTGTTTCTTGATAAAGATTGACTTTTGCAAAGAAACGTTCCAAATCGATTTTATTTTAATTTTGTTCATATTTTAAATACAATTCCCCCTAGTTTACTTTAATAAAACAAATCGTATTTCCCCGATTTCTGTAAAAAATTGCCATATTTCACGCACCTGTTAAAAAAAATAAGGTGATGCAGTTCAAAAATTCAAGTTTACACTTATTTCTGTGGTATATATGTTTAACATTTGCCCCCCCCCCCCAAAAAAAAAAAAAAAAGATAGAATTAAGTAATGAGTCCTAGCTTTTTTTTCAAACCAAATATCAAACCATAAATGTATAGCATCGGCGACCGGGACCCAGAATCATCTCCAGTATAGGAATACCTTGGCGGGATATTCGTACTTCTGCAAGGCTCTGGGGCAGTCGAGAGTCTAACATCTAACTCTGTGGAACCAAATCTCAGAGCCGTCCTCTTCTTCGCCAATTCCTCCCGTCCTTAGCGGAGCTGTTGTCCGTTTACAAGGGGGGGGGGGCATTCTGGCCCGCCCCTCACTTTCATTGGGCAGAGGGCTGTTTTTCTTTCAGTGGTTCCTGCCCCAATTGGTTCTTTATTAAACCGCCTCTATCCATAGTCTATGTAGTACCTCCCCCAACATAATTTTATTTTGCAAAACAACTTTGGCCCTTCTCATCTGACGTTTTTACTGTGGGCCATAAAATAACGACCATCCATCTTGTAAAATTTAGACTTCAGATCGTTATCACTGGCTAAATTCTAAGAACACAAAATTTTATATGTGGCGTATTATTTTTGGTGATAATGTATCCAGTTCTATTTTTATTCAAGAATTCAGTCCGCAAAAACATTTTCTTCTTTTGTTTTTATTCATATAACTTACTTACATATACAGTGGAACCTCGCATAACGAGCATAATTCGTTCTAGAGTCTTACTCTTAATGCGAAACACTCGTTAAGCGAAACAATTTTTCCCATATAAATTAATGTAAAATACGATAATGCGTTCCATGCCAAAAAATACTCAAAATTTTTTAGACGTAACGTTTATTATTTAAAGAAAATTTCTTATAAATTCTTAAGGAGCAAAATCATCATATGTAGTTTATTATTTACGAATTTATGACACATATCTAATTTTTTTACTCGAAAGCTATCTAGCGACATTTGTTTTTCTCGGCGCTTCAAAATTTGCCGAAAATGTGTCACCGCATTGTCATTGAATAAATTTATAGCTCGCATAGCCACCGTCTTATCAGGGTGATGCTTTGTAACTTTAATTACGATGCAACAGCTTCCCATGCTTTCATCATTTCTTTTATTGCGCCAGAAGATTGTTTCTTTGCTGTTTCTTCGTCTTTCTCCACTGACAAACTGTCCTCTTCAACTGCTTTCTGTGAGAGACACTGCAATTCTATTATCTGTTCGGTGGTCAGCTCTTGGTTGTGCTCTTCCACAAGCTCCTCAATATCATTGTTATCCTCCAGTCCCACGATATTGGCTTCTCGAGCCATCCATGACTACCCTTAAATACTTATTTTTCGGCCGTTGATGATCCTGGTGGCGTGAAGATCCGAGTGACGTGAAGAGGGGACTTCCTTCCACGTCACTCGTTATGCGAAATGTTGCTCGTTAAGCGAGCCATTTTTTTACAATTTATTTTGCTCGTTAAGCGAGATTCCACTGTATTTACAAATGCGAAATGTTACTCCAGTCGTGCGCAAACGTATGCGTCGTTTATTGTCAGAGAGTGAAATGAATAAAAAAATTTTATGTGTAAAACAATTTAAAAAAAAAATTTTTTTGTTGTCCATGAAGAATATTTTCATTTTCATTACATGTTATTGCATGTGTATTTTGTTTGAATAAAATAATAAGTTTAAAACGAATGTTTTCATATGGTTTTTTAAAATTATTTTCACTGATTTTTTAGATCCGGAACCAATCTACTTTTCTTCCATAGATACGTCTTTTTTTACACGTATTCTTCAGGAACGTATCTGTCGTGTAAAATTAGAATTAGGTGTATAGATGAATTAAGATAGAAAAGCTTCAGGATTGAATTAACACAATATGTATTTAAAACAGTTTATTAATAACTTACAAATAATAAATAACATGCATAATACTTATACTACACTAACAAAGTTGTAGTATCTAAAATGAATTATTACTACTCAAGCAAAAATAAATTATTCAACGAATAAATTATGACAAAAAAATTGAGATGTCTTAAAAGGAGTCGTAGACTTATCTCTTTCTTTTCAGTAAAATTTCACAAATATTTTTAAGTCAGAAAAAACTCTTTCTTGATAATTAACTGCTGAGAAATATAATATATCAAATGATGTAAAATTATTTTACCATAAATAAAAATACCTCTCACATATGACAAAATTTTAGGGTACTTTGGGATTATCCCGTCGACCATTTTCGCCAAACCCGATTCATTTTCGCCAAACCCGATATTATCACCAAAAGGTAGCTTTTGCGCCAATAACCGCAAATTTTATCACATTTACTGTGTAATCCTTGACTACGCGACTTAGTGTTCTTTAGCGTGTTGAAATATACTGTTTTCTTTACTCTGCTGCAAAATGATTCGAATTTAGAATTTGCCTAGCACCGAAGAGAGTGCAGTGGCATATTTTCAAGAGTATGGAATCATTTCTTCTAAGAAAATATGCGTGAATGACGACTGCACAAGGATAATGACTTGTTTGCGCTTTAAAAGCCATCAAGGACTTTTGGCCGCCGAAATGATTGATAATAATATATATGGTTAGATTCAAGAATAACTCAATGTGAAATTATAAAAAAATAGAGGTTTTTACTTTGTTTTGATTCTTTTTATTAATAATGTGTTTTAATAATATTATTGTATTAATAATAAATTTAATGTGTTTAGAATGTTTATTTTGGAAATTGCTTTTCATTATGATGGCGCCAAAGGATTTGCGTATTTTCGCGAGCATTAACAGGTCGACGGAATAATCCTAAAGTACCAATTTTAGAATAATTTTATATATACTGCTACATTGTAATTTAGCTGGCTATTAAAATTGCCTAGTTTTGTGTTTTAATGCCTGTATTTCTAATCTGAGAGAGTGGATATTGTGAGAATCGTCACCAGTCAATTACATGGATTTATGTATCATTAGAGTAAAGGAGATTTAAAAGGCAGTATATTCGCTGTTATGAATCGTCTAATCGTGAAACAGTGAAATATTGAATAAATACATATGCATATATTATGTGTGATTAAAATTGATTGGAATCCTCGATGGGGTTTACTTATGGAGTTACATACTGATGCATGGTGAAAAATGGCTTCATTCGGAAATATGCCCCTAAATATTTTGAGAAAATGTTGAGCTTTGTTTCCTTTGCATTAACATTCACTTTAACTCCTTTTGGGTTTTTGGTGAGGCCTAATCTAATTTTGGCAAAGTATGGTTTATCTTTAAAATGTTTTAAATTGAATCTCACAAAAGGTTGTGGTTCAAGATTGAATTTCACACCAACATTTAAAGCTCTTGATGTCATGTCGCAGTTCTTCATATACTCTTGTGCGCTGGCACTGCATCTTAAACCATAAGACATCCTGAAAAAAAAAAGATAATGAATTTCATGATACAGTTAAAATTTTGTTATAAAAACAGACTTATGAAAGACAAAGATATCTTAAATTACTCGATTTTTTTTTACTTGTCTATAAGTTTTTATTGAAAGGAAGAATCTCTCCAGAGAGTTCTTTGTGCCGATGACAATCATATTTAAGGTGTTTGAGAGCTTAAATGTGCTGGAATTTGACTCTTTTTAAACTCTAATGTACATTAGGGTGGGCCCCAAAACTTTTTTTCGATTTGCAATGATGGGTAGTGCGGAAAAGTTGCCATTTGTGGCACTAAGTTCACACACAAAATTTGACATTTTTTGAAGAAATTCTTGATTTGCCGCAAATGTCTTGAAATTTTGATACAACGCTAATTTTGGAACTTTTTTAGCAAAATTTTTCAAGATGTTAAATTTGATTTATTTTGGTTGTATTTGCTTGTATAGTCATGTTTAGTGTGCCAAATGCCTAAATAAGCTCTACGTATTATTTAGGTGCTATGTGCTTTGAAAATGTACAGCTTTTATCTTGTTTTGCGTTCGGGACCAACACGAAACAACCCAGAACTCACCACTAGGAGGTAGCTGTACGGCGAGTTACGCCCACTGAATGTTGTATTCAGAATGTGTACCTTTTTAGGTTACGATGTTCTTCTTCGAAATGAATTTTGGCATCTTATTTCGTGATTGCAGCTTTGCTCTTCCTACATTTGGCCAGGTGATGGCCGAATTGCTAGGGCACTGGCATTCGGTTCAGATCCTGTGGGTTCGAGTCCCATTGTTAGCATGGATGTTTGTAGCCGTTCGGAATCGGCTTTAAACTGCATGTCCTGGTCTAATTAGCCCTCGTGTAGCAAAAAGTTGACCGTAGCGCTCCAAACCAAACCAAACCTCTTCCTTCATTTTTGATGCAGCTTCTGTCACAATTTTAATGATTCTTTCCTCAGCCTGGGAGTGGCTTGGAAAGCAGACTAGTGATTCTTCTAACATGGATCCTGTATTTATGTTCTCTTGGATTTTTTCTAATGAAATACTTTTGGAAATTGGAGGCTCGCTAATTTCTGTGGAGACTCAGTCGATGCAGTCATAGTACTCTGTTGGCGTAAAGTTCAGCTTTGGAACCTGCAACTCTCGCACTTTGCTGGTCTTTTTCTTATTTGATTTTCGGCATTTTTCAATTCTTCTCCATGCTAATCTTCTAATATCTTGCTTATCGTCTGTTGCCATTGCTACCAATAAATTCTTGGGATGGGCATAGTATCCATTTGTTTGAACTACTGAGTGCACTGTCTTCTTTAGCTCATCCGAGAGAAAAGTTGAGAGTCGAACAATCTGCCACAGATATCTAGGTCCGTCTGCGCAATCTGACAGTTTCCTTACGACAAACCATACTGGCACATAAACTCGTATCACGTACTGCGCGAGATATTCCAGAGCTTCGTCAGGATTCGAAGTATTAACGTACAAACGTAAAATTCTGCAAGCAGTTGTCTCGATTGCACAGTTGACCCCGGCTTTCTGTTTTGAAGTCCTCGAGATTACTGTCCAGATGAAACCGCTACACAAATATCAAATAAATACTTTTGATCTGTGCTCAGATCTTCAGTCTTTTGCATATCTGATGTCCATGCGACAGGAATAGGCTCGAACGAAACGACGCATAGATTTTCGCATCCCATTAGTCTAGCACCGATTGGACCGTAAGGTCTTAGGAACCGTGGTTCCTCCATCTAGTTTAGGTAGATGTCGGAGTAGATAGTAGAGCTCGTTCGTATAAAGAATACATACCAAATATTGCAGTTCTCATCTTAATTTTTCTTCAAGACAGGTAATGACATCGTTGCTTTTTCCTGTATTAACAGCGGTGCCGTCACACCCTACTGCTATCAGTTCAGAAATATCCATTTTGTTCTGGCTTAAAAAATTATCCAATGCTTTCGCTATTTCTTCACCGTGACCGGAACGAGGTGTCAAGTGCTCCAAATATTCAGGACCAGGTTCCAAAAGCACAATGATATGTTCTTTGTCTTTCTCTCGGTGGTGCCACTTGTCCCTTTTTTTTCTATGAAAATTGTTTTATCTTTTTTCCCATCAAAGAATATGCTTTTAATTTTACTTCCTCCAAGATTTTCCTCCGTCTTTTTCTTCTTTCCAAGTTTCTTTTTCTCTCTCCTGACTTTGTTATTATCGATGGTGAGATCCTTATCTTCTGCTATCATAATTCCTGCATCTTGCAGCACTGATGAAGCGATTAACGCACTTTCCCTCTCTGATACACCAGTTCTAAATGCGGCGGACGCTGTGTGAGAAAGGGATATGCGTTTCGAAGTGTCTGCTTTTGAAGGCCGTGGTTCAAATTCTGATTCGGTTGAACTGCCTGCTTCAAAGCGCCAACTACTTGAATCTTCTGACGATATCTGTAACTTAGGTCTAGATCGAACTTCACTCGTTGAGGGCCCTGGCACAGAACTACTATCCCTCGTTGAACTTTCATCACTTTTCATTTTCCGTGCTGCTTTCTTTGCAAGGGTTTTTTCTCGATTTTAAGTCGATATTTCCGATAGCTATTTTTCGAACAGTTCTTTGATCCTGCAGGAACTTTACCTCTCCGCGTGAAACTACGCCTGATGTCGCAGCTACAATTGTCCAAGTCTCTTCACTTACAAGGTCCAATGTCGAAGAGAGAGGTTTCCGCATTTCGTACGAATTCTTCGCGGTCGACTTCTGTTTTACGTTCCTACGATTAAGTGATTTCTCCAATGTTGTAGTAGTTCAATGTTGTAGTGTTGTACTTGTTGTAGTAATCCTTAATCTCTCCATTAATGGTCCATTTGGTAACTACTGGTATGGATGCCTTTATCCAGATTTTAGTAACCTTTTCACCGACCATCTTAATAAGATCATTCACTGGTTGAAGAAAAATATCACGATTTTCATCTATGTCACTTCAAAACCAGTAGAAGTGGCGCTTAATGTCAGCATAACTTGGCAATCACTCATTGGTTTCATCCAGCAGAAGCTGTAAATAAACACCACCCCACCTCGATCTGCTCTCTCCTCCCCTTCCGTACTTGCTGTCAAGGCGTGCTGCGGTCCGTCACCCGAAAATATCGCACATTGATATATCGAAAAGAACAAAAGAAGTAAAGGCAAAGAACATAAAAAGACAAAAGAGGGTAATCGGCGAGACATTCAAACAAAATTTACAACTTTTGCCCACTTATACACGAAAGGGCTATAAAAAATCGCCTAATTTAGAAGGTACATACCAATAAGAAATACATAATCCAACTTATATAAGCATTTGGCTCGCTAAACATGACTATACAGTCGAACCTCGTTATGACGAACTTCAAGGGACCAAAGGTTTTGTTCGCATTATCCGGTGGTTCGCTGTATCGGAACCGTTAAGAAAAATGCTAGAGTGCACACAATGTATAACTCATTAGTTGCAATGTGTATTTAATAATGATGTATTAAAAAATAATAAAATCTATTTAAATGATCATTAATGAATTAAATCGACTACATTAAACTGACACAATACTAATTAAATTACGTACAATAGAAAAACGACGGGACCAAAATTTTCGTTCGTTATATCCATGAGTTCGTTAGATACCGGGTTCGCTATAACGGGATTCGACAAGTAAATACAACCAAAATAAATCAAATTTAACATCTTGAAAAGTTTTGCTAAAAAAGTTCCAAAATCGGCGTTTTTGCAAAACTTCAAGACATTTTATGGCAAATAAATCAAGGAGTCGTCCTTAAAATGTCAAATTTTTTGTGTGAACTTAGTGCCACAAATGGCAACTTTTCCGCACTAACCATCATCGAAAATCGAAAGAAAGATTTTTTTTTTTGCCCACCCTAATGTACATACATGATTTAAGGTTATATCAGTAGTTTATAAGGAGAAGTGGAGAAACCCATATTAGGCTATGGGAGAAAATTAAAGAAATTTTGATTCACTATTTGTCCCTTAAGAAGATCTGATGTATATCTTTTAATGCCGAAGACGTTCTCATTTTTGTTAGAAAATTTAGATGAAAAAAATACAGAATATTGTTTGTTGCTAAACAATATTCTGTATTTCATCAGAATTATGTTTAGCAACAAACATCCAAATAAAATTCCAAATATTCGACACTATTAAAACGCTAATTTCCCCTGTATGTTGAAATAAAATTTTGCGCTTCTGTCTTTGAACTCTTGATGTCACTTTAACAAGAAAGGTTTTATTTCAATATCAGAATTAAAATGTTTAATACTGTTCTATAAATGTGGATTCAATGTTCTTTAGATCAGTGGTTCCCAACTGATGGTACACGTACCACTAGTGGTACGCGAGCTCATTTGAAGTGGTATGCAGAAGGGTTATCAGAGCTAGTGTATGTGGAAAGCAAGTACAGGAATAAACTGAGTGTGGAAAACGACTTTAAAGATGAGCTAAAATTAGAGATTAAAGATGAGTAAAAATTAGAGATTAAAGATGAGCAAAAATTAGAGATTAAAGATGAGCACTATTGAACCTGACATAGAAGCTCTAATAAGAAATAAGCAAAAGCAACGGCAAATTTCTCACTAAGCCTCCGGATAAAGACATATTAGTATTGGGAAATTGTGTTTACCATTTGTTAATAACAATTACATATATACGGATTTTTCTAGTTTTATGGATTTATTTTCTTTCTTTCTTTCTTTTTAATTTATACTTAAATACATTTTGTAAAGTTAGTCATATGTGTATAAAAATTATTTGCCCCCCCCCCCCTCAAAAAGTTGTAACATAACCAGTGGTACGCCACGACCCTGCAAAGTTCTCAGGTGGTGCTAAAGTACAAAAAGGTTGAGAATCACTGCTTTAGAGCATTATCTGGAAAATATGTGGTTCATGAACTTACCATTCATTTGGGCCTATTTGATTTGCTATTGTTTTTAAGCATCTTACATCATCAGAGAGATCATCATCCATTAATCCTGTTTTAAAAAAAGCCAATTAAGATTTTACTTACATAAAACAGGCTATATTTAGAATTTATTAATATGCGTATTGATTCACGCTACCCATGTACTTGTAAATAGATGGAGGGCTTTTAAAAATGAAACGCATAAATGGTTTTGATTTACATACCCAAGATTCCATGAAAAAGGACTGTATTGACTCATTAATATATGTGTCTGTTCTCAGTAGTTTAAATAGTTTTCTATAAACTGGTCAGTAAATTTTATGAATTTAGCTTACTAGGTGGCCCGTGCAACCCTTTCGCATGCGATTAAAATACGATAAATTTTATAGCGAGGTTGGTTGGTTGTAGTAGGATGAAAGAAGAACCGGTTCATTTGTAGCAATTGTTTACTTGTCAAATAACAATGGTGCTTAAGGATAAAACAAAACGCCATTGGCCACAATATTGGAGGTGAACCATAAGACAAAACAGAGGAACATGGGATATGTACACGTCAGAACACCTTTGTAGACAATATTAAAAGTTAAATATGACACAAACTCGTGGAAAATGTGATATTTACATGACAAAACCTCTTTGTGCACACTATTTGACCGTGCCGTTTCGACGCATCCAGGGAAAGAACTTTAGGGCCGAAAGTCAATTTTTCACTTCGATTTTCAAACAAACAATAAAATATGTCTTTCTGAAGTAACAATTCGTTAGAAGCGGAGAACTTAATCTTTAAAATGGTACCTCATATATCGATTTTGGTTTAGTATGAAGAGAGAGAAAGGGATCGTTACAAAAAATCACCTTCTACAAATAATATATATGGTTTTCCCATGCAAAAAGAATAATGTACACCTTCCCAGATGTTGCCAATAAAGAAACTCATTAATGAAATCACAGAATGATAATAAAAGCAAACGATTTTTAAATTTAAAAGTTCAGTGCGATTAATAATTTTAAAATAAAAAAAGGTAGCGCGCGCCATCTAGGGGAAGAAAAATTGTTTATAATGCTTCGATTTTTAAACAAACAATAAGGTGTGTATTTCTAAATTAACAATTCGCACGAAGCGGAGATCTTAATCTTTAAAATGGTGCTTCATTTATCGATTTTGGTTAAGTATGAAGGGAGAAAAAAGGGATTTAAAAAAAAAAAAACTTTTAGAAATAATATATAGATTGCTCTCTTAATTTGTTTGATTGCTGAAATGCATAAAAATGAATAGAGGAGCCGTAGTAAATTAAAGTTGAAGGTGGTGCATCATAAATTCGAACACTTTATTTTTAATGATTTTATAACAGAAACTCTTTTGTGGGCTAGAGAGATATGGCTCTAGTTTTTATTAGGCAATTTTTATTGGACACCATAAGGGTGTCTGACTTCTGTCAAGTGCCTTATTCAGACCAAGCATCCCAAGATGCGACATCTGGGGGCTTCATACCCTCCTCTCACCCCTACATACCCCATAGAGGGATTTTATGATTTTAACATGCGTATAACTAGTGTAAATGTTTAATAGTTGTTCTTCATTAAGGCTGCTATGTACTAACCTTATTGGATTCGCTTACCTCAATTTTAACCTATGGAGAATATTTGTCTACTATTTACAGCTACATAAATACCGATAATCTAATAAAAATGGTATTTTCAGGTAGCCGGAACTTTTTTGTACCGTGCAACAGAATTCATTTTATAAATTTTGTCCACAAAGGAATTTATGAGTGTTTAAAACACACTCTGCCAAATTTTATCCCGAATAATTTAAATTTTAAAACATTATTTGCATTTACAAAAAAAAAAAAAAAAAAAAAACGAAAAATGCCCCAAGGTGTAAAATATCTTTCTCTATTAATAAGTGCAATTAAAAACAAACAAACTTTCAATCCAAGTCTTCAGTCCTTGTACACATTTTCTCCATAGGTTAACATTAAGGTGAGCGAATCCAATAGGGTTAGTACACAGCAGCCTAAGGCCGTCTGCACACGGAGCAACTCAAAAGAAACTGATAACTGACTCCAGTCACAAACCAGTCCGTGATGAATCGTAACCTATGTAATTGAATGGAGCCACGCACACGGCGCAACTGGTTACAAACTCGTCGACGAGTTTGTAACCAGTTGCGCCGTGTGCGTGGCTCCATTCAATTACATAGGTTACGATTCATCACGGACTGGTTTGTGACTGGAGTCAGTTATCAGTTTCTTTTGAGTTGCCCCGTGGGCAGACGGCCTTAAGATTATCTTGTGCATGTAATTTTTTATTTAAAATAATATGAGTTGCTGAAACACAGAAACCATTTGTAGCTAATAGTGTTTCAAGGATTTTGATTTTTTTTTGTACTCACTCTCACATGCCAATCCACATCTATTCTGACTGGGTCTCAAGGAACTTTTGCACCATTTGCTATCACTAATCTAAAATAAGAAGAAAGATATATAACAACAGCACCATTAAAAAATTTGTTATTGTAATCATGAAAAATAGAAACTTAAAACTTTTCAATTTTATTGGATTAAATCAAAGATGATGCAAAATAATTCATTGACATTAATGTGTTTTTAAAACAGATAACGAGTATCAACAACATGTATATAATGACATATAGGCTTTTTCTATCATAGTATTTTCTCTCTGTGTTATGCTACGTGCTATTAATTTGCAGATGATCATTAAATTACTATTGACCTAATTAATTTTATACCATTAATGCATCCACTATTATCAATATAACTAATATAAATTTAACATGTTCTAACATAATGATATGTAAGAAAATTTTAATGTGTTAGGATAATTAATTTTAAAAATATAAAAATTAGAGATTTCGCTTTGCCCACACTGTCAAAAACGTTATGTATGTAAGCATATATGTATGTATATATGTATGTGTATGTATATTATATATATATACATACATACATACACACATATATATATATATATATATATATATATATATATATATATATACCCATTACATCACGTCCTTAAAATATAATGTGAAAAGGAAAACTAGCTCATATTTACATGGCTGGAGCTAGACTCAGACTGAAAGGAATAAAATTAAATTTAGAAGCAGACGGGTCGAATCGTTTATTAGAGCGACAAAAGTGCGTCCGTCCATTTCAGAAGACAGCTCGGAAGCGAATATCACCTTTCAACCTTACGCGCGAGAGGGCGAAAAAAAAACAAAACATGTGGCTGTTATTTTGTAGCAGATATTGGGGCTCGCGATGCGAACCCACGCCTTTCTCCAGACGTATACACGCATAGAAATGCAGAGGTATGCGATTCATGGGAAGTTCTGTTGCTAAGGGTTTTAAAGCGATAAATTAAGATTACTGCGGATTGGATTTAGGAAAGGGAATTTAAATGCTAGAAGGGAGGGCATAATATTTAATTTATTACAGATATAACTATATTGCATCCCGGCAAGAAAAGTGACACAAGTCAGAAAAGGGCAATTTTGAGGTTATGTCATTGAAAAATATGTATGAAGTGCCCCATCGTGTCCGAAAAGCGACAGATCTCTATCTCGCAATTTGTCCACCTGAGGGCTGTTGTATCAGTTTTATTGTAATGCTATTTCAAGCTGTGTAGTATTCTTTAAGTTGATTTTTCTCAAATGCTGCATTTTTGAGTTGTGGCGTTTTTCTTGCCGGGGTGCGATATGTATTTGGTGGACAAAACATATCCACCAAATACATATCGCACCCCGGCAATATCTATTGGTGGAACCCCCCCCCCCCTCCCAGCCGCCTATGGAAGCTCACCTCCCATTGGAGGATCACGCCTCTTTATATCTATTCATTTTTCCTGTATATGAAAGAAATAATGAAAGGTTTGAGAGAAAAGTAAATCTATACTAATATATAAAGAGAGAGAGCGGATTTTGTATGTGGAGGGTAATCTCCGGAACCACTGCACCTATTTGAAACATTCTTTCACTGTTTGAAAGGTACATTATTCCAGATGGACATAGGCTATATATTATGTATATCTGATCAGTAGAAAGAAAGTTAGGGGCCTAAATGTTGAGCTGGTGCTTCACCTTTACAACTTTTCCTCTGTCAACCATAGTCAAGTAACCATAGCAACACATCAAACGATATTTTCATTTATTATCAGTAAAACATTTAACATTTGAATTTTCTTTGTCAACCATAGTCAACTAACCATAGGAACACATAAAACTACATTTTCATTTATTATCAGTAAAACGTTTAATATTTTATAGATTCAAGTGGAGGAGGTATTGATGAACACAAAAAGGATTTTTGAAATTGGCAACGTTTAAGGGTTTATTGAAGAAAATTACATTTGGAACTACGCTTTTTATTGGACATCTAAGGTAAAAAAAGATTTACAATTTATTGGCTATCAACTGGAAATTTATTAGCATAATATTACAGAACTTTATTTATCTTATAAACTTTATGTATTTGAATTTATGTGCAATTTTATGCACAATTTGCGTAAATCGAACTTGAATTATTGAACTTTATTCAAAAATCAGTGTGTTTCATTGAAACTGTGGAATTTATTGATTATTTCGAATAGGTCTATGTTTGTTCCTTTATAAGTGAAAAAGTATTGCTTCAATTGAGCTGAAATTTTGTAAAAATATAGTTGATAGTTCAGATTAAAACATAGGCATATTATTTTTTGAAAATCAGGCCCCGGAGTTTTTTTAACTAATGTTTTAATGATTTTGCCCCTAAAAGTTGCTTATTTCGACAGCTTCCACGGCTGTCCTCGCTGACAGCGAGACTATGGGGTCGAATCGTACCAAAATCGGCCCGCGGTTGGCTCCGGACACGATTCAGTGACTGACTGACTGACAGATAACGCACAGACCAAACCGCTGGACCTAAAGGGCTGAAATTTTGCATGGCGATTCTTCTTATAGTGTAGGGGTGCACTAAGAAAGATTTTTGAAAAATTCTTCTGAGATTTTTTAAAATTTTTAAGCTATTTATTTTTAAGCTGTTTTTTGTAACATTCTTTAAAGTTTGCATTTAAAATAATAATCTGAGGGTTATAAAATTTATATCACGAGAAAGATCATAAAAATTCCTTTAAAAAGAAATTTTTTTCGAATCTTTGCCTCCATTTTCTGATTTTTAGTGAATTTTTAAAGATTAATTTTTAGAATTTAATTTATTAAATGTTGATCACATGGTTTCTTTTCTTTTTGTGGTACTTTAAATTAATTTTACGTCACGTGCATAACAACGAAATAAATTGACTTAAAAAATATTTTTTTCTTCCTAATGCGGCAGATGATTGGACATTATCCAAAAAAATATTAAAATACAGTAAAAGAAATGTTCCTCAAACTGTACTATATTAACGGTGCTATATTCTTTAGTATGTTCTATTAGATTTTATTTGAATATTTTCTTCTACATTATTTTGTCTATACGAATAATTTTATAAATATATATATCTTTTGTTTTTTTGGCATTAATTATATACATTGACTGTTGTATTTAATTTGAATGTACTCCGTAGCGAAGCACGGGTATTCAGCTAGTGTTATATAAAAACGTGGGAAATTTGCATAATGGATTTGAGCTAAGTATTACATTAGATATATCACAAATTAAATAAATAAACGTATATATATATACAGTGAAACCTCGATTTACGTTTTTCATGGGACCAACGGTAAAAAAACGTACGAGACGGGAAAACGTAAAATCGGTGTTAAAACATAATCTAAGCATAGTATAGGCAATTTTTACGGACCAGCAGAAAATGACGTATGAAGCGGGATAACGTATGAAACGAACAACGTAAAATCGGGGTTCTACTGTGTGTATATATATATATATATATATATATATATATACTAGCTGAATACCCGTACTTCGCTACGGGATGCATTTTAGGATAATTACAATGAAAAAGTAGTGAAATTGCTTTTTAGAGGATTTTCTTATAAACAATATATTTTGTTTCTTCATTGGGCGGAACTAATATTACCAGGCTCGTCTGCGAACTTACGCGTGAGCAAGCTACGTAAAACTGACCGTGCGAGAAACAATTTTCTCGTAAATGTACGCCATCATATTTTAAAGTTTGGCCTTGGGACTTATTTATCGTCATGGCGAAGCATATTTGAGAGGAAATTACAGTTTTATATATAGATTTGATTTAATATCCATAAAACATACTAATTTGAACAAAATTTTTAAAAATTTCCATCTCAATTTGTCTAGTGGTTAAATTTTATCTTTTACTGTATTTTAATATTTTCTTTGTCAATTAATTTCGTTGTTATGCACGTGACGCAAAATAAATTTAAAGTATCACAAAAAGAAAAGAAATCTCGTAATCAGCATTTAATAAATTAAATTCAAAACTTTCCAAACGATTACTGTTTTGGAAGCTAATGTTCTGCTAATTTCCAGTAAAAGCTAAAATCATTTGAAAACCACACACCAGTGTTCCACTCACACGTAACACTATAAACCCCTAAAAGAATGCAAGAATAAAACGTATAAAAAAATACAGATCTATTAATTTAAATAATTAAACATACACAAATGTATAAATTACACAAAAGTTTACTTAAATTCTTTAATCTGTCTACATCTCCAGTATAGAAATATTTTCGGGGCATTTACAGAACATGGTATATTTCACTTTTGAAAACACGCATTAAATGAGCATCATCTCAATGAGAAATTTCTGAAATGAGCATTGCAATGAAGATCGTGTGTTTACAAACAACATCAGTAACCGAAATGAGTTAAAATATAAATTTTAAGAGTATTATGGTAGTGAGTTGTGTATATAAATAAAAACTTTCCAAACGATTACTGTTTTGGATGCTAATGTTCTGCTAATTTCCAGTAAAAGCTAAAATCATTTGAAAACCACACACCAGTGTTCCACTCACACGCCACACTATAAAACTGAATTACAGTACTCTACATTTATATGGGCATTGAAAATTGTGGTTAGTAGAGGGCAATACGGGACAATCCACGCATTGTCTATAGACACTTGCTTTCTTTGTCTATTATTTGATCCGTAATATCTGCCTCATATGCCGTATGTTTCTAAACGCCATTCCCGAATGAAGAAATCGTGTAGAGGAGGCTTCTGCAACATGTGGACAGAGACAGTTGTTTTGTGACAACTGACTGAAGTGGTGTCATCTTTGACTATTATTTGATCCGTAATATCTGCCTTATATGCCGTATGTTTCTAAACGCCATTCCCATATGAACCACAGCCTAATTCCTTTAAAATGGAACAAAATGAGTAACTCCAGTTAACCATGTAATCCACTACTGCTACAGGGGCATCAAAATGTGAGAATACAGAGTTTAAATCAGCCAAAACTGCAATTATGGTGTACATATGACACCTAACTTCTCCAAAAATCTTTGCCTTTGTGATGAGACTCATAAGTGATTTTTGTTTTTCATGAAACACTCTTGCTAACAAATCATGACCATCCTGTGGTTTTTGTCCAACTATTCTTTGCTGTTGTTGTCTGATTTCTTCCAGTCTCGCTTCTCTTTCCGGGGTAAAGATTTGGAAAATCATTCGGGAAAAGCTGAAAAGTAAACAATACCAAATCAATTTAAAAACTAAATAAGTATAAATAACGTAGAAAAAATAACAGTATGAATAACACAGTATGAAAAAAAAGTACAGGCCAATAATACAAAAAAATTTTTTAAATCGTAGTAAGCAATGAA
Source organism: Dolomedes plantarius (assembly GCA_907164885.2). NCBI lineage: Eukaryota > Metazoa > Arthropoda > Arachnida > Araneae > Dolomedidae > Dolomedes > Dolomedes plantarius. The sequence goes on along the minus strand of OU015499.1, from coordinate 50,701,578 downwards.
AAATATTTTACACACTTCAATAATAGCAAAACAAAACATGATGGTAAAATAGAAAGGAAAGTTAAAACAGAAGTAAGAAGTTAAATTCTAAAAATATAAATGAGGTATAAATCAGCTATCGATTCTAATTTATTAATCAGGACATGAAAAAATTACTGCATATAAAAAAAATTAACCTTACCTCCATTAATTTCAACACTTCTTGACCTGTGGCTTGTCCAATCATGTGAAATATAATTCTTGACAATAATTCTTGTTAACCTAAACTGTTATTTGTGTTTTTTTTTTAATTTAAAAAAGTTATATTCTCAAAATATGACAATTAAGAAAAAGATATCATCGAGAAAAAATAAATCATGCTACTTCAGAAAGTCATACCACAAATTTCTATAAAATTAATGTGCAACTATATTTGACGTACAAAATAATGCATATTTAATACATTGTTAACATGTTTTAACATCAAAAATTTCCACAATCAAAAGCTAAAATTAGTTTAAAATATTAGCTTTAGGATTTTGTGCAGAATGATAGATGTTTTAGCTAAATTTCATTAAAAATTACTTCAAATTGATCAATTTATAAAAAAGGTATGCTATTTACAGGTAAGTTTTTGTTTCTTTTTTTGATTTGTAAGTGCTATTTTAGCATAAAAGACCAAAAAAACTTTACAAAATTATTTTTTCTCAAAGCTAAACACAAATATAATTAACAGTTGTTTTAAGACACTCCTGGTAAACATTGTTAAGTTTCGAAGTATTAGAATGATAATAAAAAACATTCCAGAGTTTCAGACAGAAGCATAAAAAGAAAGAATATGCAAAAAAGTAACTAAATTAAACAAAAATTGACAGAATACAGAAAAAGTGAACACCGGCAAAAGTAAATAAAACGTTTCCTTGTGCGCATGCGCATTTCTTATGAATGATTGATTCCAACGCCTAGATTACCGCGTTGAAAGAACCACATAAAATTTGTGTTGAAATATCGTTCTTTAAAATTCAATTAAAAATCGAAATTTTAAGAGACTTGAAATTAGGTTCATATGAATGAGAAAGCTTTCATCTTCCAGACGATGTAAATATTTTCTTTGTAAGATAAAAACACGAAGAGCATCGACCGTAGATGCATAAAAGGGCGTAAAAAAATTGAAAAAGTGGTTTTAATATTTTGATGAAAATATTAGTCTGTTTTAAATTATTTTTAAACAAATGAGGTCTTGTTTGAAGGAGAAATGTCTGTAGTCTTAGATTGTAAAAAGATCAAAATTCTACGATCATTTTTTGCCGAGATATCGTAATCTGAAGTTAAAAAAACATAAAATATCGCACAAAACATAAAATAAAAAATTTTCGAGAATAAAATTTAAAATTCGGGCTTCGAGGTGCACCTTCCCATAGTCTGCACTACCCGTGTGCCAAATTTGACGTCTGTAAGTTTCACAGATTCGCCTGGGGATCGCATACACACACACACACACACACACACGCAAACTCTCTCTTTTATTAATAAGATATACATATATATATATGTTTATTTATTTATTCACCTGAAGTATAATTCTTAATGTGGTGCACGTTTTCCATTATCTTCCTCTTCCAATTTACTTTAATTTGCCATGACGCTTTCTTGATTATATACATAAATATGATAAAATACTACATTTTTACTCCTTCCGCATGTTTATAAATAATTTTTAGACACCTATGGATATTTGCAATTTATCCATGTTTAATGTGGTTATATATACACTGCTGGCCACCCAAATTGCAACACCAAGAAAGACAAGAGATATCACAACAAAATTTATTTTGTAGATAACATGTTGACCAAGTATCAAATGATTAAATTTATAGACTTCTGTGAACTGTGGTTCCTGCCAAAATCAGTAGCCGCCATTGTTGGAGATCACCGCTGCCACACGCCTCGGCATTGATTCAAAGAGACTTTGGATGAGTTCTTGGGGTACAGCAGACCAAGCAGCTTCTACACGTTGCCAAAATTGATCTGCTGTGGCAGCTGGGGATGGAATCTGGGTCAATCGTAGAGCAACCATGGACCACATGTTTTCTATCGGCGAAAGATCCGGAGAGCGAGGCGGCCAGGAAAGCAATTCAATCTGGCGATTGACGAAGAACCGTTGGACAATACGTGCCACGTGTGGTCGCGCATTATCCTGTTGAAATATGGCTGTGGGCAAGCCCTGAAGGTAAGGAAGGGCAACTGGCTCCAACACCTCGGAGATGTAGCGCTTGCTGTTTAAAGTACCGGCAATGCGTACTAGAGGTGTGCGAGAGTGATATCCAATACCGCCCCATACCATAATACCCGGTGCAAGACCAGTGTGGCGGTGCATAACGCAGCTGTTCAGCATCCTCTCTTCACGGTGTCTCCAGACTCGAATGCGACCATCGTGGTGTTGCAGACAGAAGCGTGACTCGTCAGTAAAGACAATTTCATTCCATTCTGCCGTCCACATCCTTCTGTCATCGCACCATTGGCGGCGGAGACGTCAGTGGTTCTGCGTCAAGGGTAGACAAAGCAATGGACGTCTTGCGGACAGACCACTCTGCTGTAAACGGCGTCGAATGGTACGCGCAGACACTGGATGATGCGTTACAGACTGCATGTGCTGTGCTATGGTTCGTGATGTGACTGAGCGATCCGCCACTACCATGCGCACAATTTGCCTGTCATCACGTGAAGTGGTGCGCTGAGGTGGATGCGATCGAACACGCCGGTCCGTCGTACCCTCCTGCATCCAACTATCACATATCCGCATTACAGTTGTTTGGTTTCGTCCAACACGACTACCGATTTCCCTGAAAGGTAATCCACAATCTCGGTAGGCCACTATTCTTCCTCTGTCGAACTCGGATACTTGATCAAAAGATGATCACTGTTTTCGACGAGGCATAATTGATCGTTTTTTGAAAAAACCACAAGAAAAACACAATTGCCGAACTTGAAATCGTCGAAATCTCCAAGCCTTAAATAGCGCTTTGAAGTGGCGCCACAGGCGCGCGTGATGTGCGTCTGCGCTGAAATTCTAATCATTTGCATATCTCACCTCCTCTAATGCATGTTGTAAATTTCATGTTATTTGCATGTTTCCTTCAGGGTGTTGCATTTACAGTGCCCAGCAGTGTATTATAACAAAGTTTGTCGTAAAAATAGCATATTGTCATCAATGTATCTCAAGCAAATATTGACCCCATAGAAGAATTATTAGATTTCATACCTTTTCCGTTTCGATTCATAATTTTTGTCTTAAATTGTCGCTCCTTACCTGAAATATGCCGTAGTCCAATGAATTTGCTTCATGTCCCTTGTTCACAGCTTTCGTGTTGTATGCACTTTCCCAGTGCACCAGGCATAACCCTGAGTAGAGAAAAGAAATATTTATCATTGGTTTGCTTTAATTTTTGCATGGTAACGATTGTCACTGTCTCTCGGGAAATATTTAATGGCCGCGCTAACGACTAGGCAAAATAGGCATGTGCCCAGGGCCCGCTCAGAGGTATTTGTCATTGAAAATGTAGTCGCGGCTTCTGGAAAATTGATTTTTGTAATCGAAAAGGAAATCTATCTATATACATTATTTCTAAAAGGTTTTTTTTTTTTTTTAAATCCCTTTCTCTCCCTGCATACTTAACCAAAATCGATAAATGAGGTACCATTTTAAAGATTAAGTTCTCCGCTTCTGACGAATTGTTAATTCAGAATGACACTTTGTATTGTTTGTTTAAAAATCGAAGTGAAAAATTGACTTTCGGCCCTAAAGTTCTTTCCCTGGATGCGTCGAAACGGCACTGTCCAATAGTGTGTCCAATAGTGTGAAGAGGTTTTGTAATGTAAACATCACATTTTCTACGAGTTTGTGTCGTATTTAACTTTTAATAGTGTCTACAAAGGTGTTCTGGCGTGTACATATCTCATGTTCCCTCGTTTTGTGTTATGCTTCACCTCCAATAGTGAGACCAAAGGCGTTGTAATTGGTTTTGTATTATCCTTACGCACCATTGTTATTTGACAAATAAACAATTGCTACAAAATGAACTGGTTCTTCTTTCATCCTACTGCAAACCACCAACCGCTCTATATAATTTGTCGTATTTCAATGGTATGCGTAAGGGTCGCACGGGCCACCTAGTATTTTCCTAAGTTTTTTCAGAATAATTTCGAGGTTTTTTTAACATGATGATCATTGTCGAAGGAGAGCATCCGTTTTCTGTACTGAACCTGGTAAAAAGTTATTAAAGCAGTGCTTTTCAGATGGAAAACTTTAAGGCTGCTGAGTACTAACCCTATTGGATTCGCTCACCTCAGTGTTAACTAATGGAGAAAATGTGTCTACTATTGACAGCTCCATAAATGCTGATAATCCAATAAAGATGGTATTTTCAGATAGCCTGAACTTTTTTGCATCTTGCAACACGATTCATTTTACAAATGTCGTCCACCAATGGAATTTAGGAGCGTTTATAATACACTATACCAGATTTTTCCCCCCGAATAATTTCAATTTTAAAATATTATTTGCTTTAAAAAAAAACGAAAAATGCCCCAAGGTGTAAAATTTCTCTCTCTGTTATGGAGTACAATAAAAAAAAATTTTTTTAATTAAAAAAAATAAATAAATAATAAATAATAAATACATAATAATAAAAAAATAAAAAAATAAAAAAAAAGAGAGAGAGAGAAATCTTTCAATCCAATTCGGCAATCCTTGGACACATTTTCTCCATAGCTTAACATTGAGGTGAGTGAATCCAATAGGGTTAGTACACAGCAACCTTAAACACATTGACAATACTGTTCATAGTAATATTTGATTAGCTGATTTTTGGCCCTAATTAGGCTCCGAAGTTCGGCTGATTGATACTTTAAATTTCTGTCGTTAAGGTCGGGTTTAATAAGGGATTTAATATTGCTCGTAGCTATGGCATATCGTGGGTCACTAACTGTGCATCATTCTTTGAAACCACAAATATTTTGTAAAATTTATAGACCATAAAAAAAGCAAAAACATCAAAGAAAACAACAAGCAGATAAATAAAGGTAACATAACAGGCAGATAAATAAAGCAGAAACATAAAAGAAAACAACAAGCATATAAATAAAGGCAACACAACAGGCAGATAAAAAAAGCAGAAACATAAAAGAAAACAACAAGCAGATAAATAAAGGCAACATAACAGGCAGATAAATACAGCAAAAACATAAAAGAAAACAACAAGCAGAGAAAGCAAAAAATAATTATTTGTGGCTTTAGTTTCATAGAAAAAAAAATCATTGCACATTTATGTTTATATGTACAGTAAACTTAAAAAATTTAAGGTTTTTAAATGATTTGGAATGCTCATGGAGCATTTTGAAAAAATACCAGAAAATTTTGAAACTTTTTTGAAAACCCGGTATTATTCTACTAAAAAAATCCATATTTTGAATTCTAATGGATCTCCAATGTAGGATCTCCAATGTAGTGAAAAAGGATACAAATTATTTTCTTTTTGTATATAGAGTTAAAAATTGAAAATTTAAAAATTTCTAGGTTGAATGTCCCTTGTGCCCTTAAAGACGAGATGAGGTTGTTTAAATTACTTACATTTGGGTATGTCGTTGAGAGGAAAATGATGCTTTTCGAAAAGTTCTCTGGCAAGTTCGCACCTGTCGTATATTTTACTTTCCGCCGTGAGAAACACGGCTAAAATACAGAGCACCGAGAATACCTGAAATGAAGAAATAGTTTTATTTAGGTAAAACTAAAAGTGAATATGAATATGGATGCTTAAAACTGGCCGTTTATACGATCAAGAAATCCAACAATAGCCTTCTCGAAATCGGAATGAACGGTAATGTACACTAAACCCACTATTTTTCTGAGCTGATTAATGCACGATTGTGAAAGGAAAAACGCGCGCGCGCGCACTATCTACCGATTTGGACACCTGTGATAGAAAAGAAAAACATAATTTATTCATTTTCAATAGTTGGTAGAGCCTCCACGAGAGGCAATTACAGCTTCAGCCCTCCGGGGCATGCTTTCCACAGGTCAGTGTATGACGGCTAGTGGTATTTTCTTCCACTCGGCTTTCTTCAACAAGTAAGTTCCTTAACCGATTTTGGACGGCTGTTGCACCCCTTAATTCGGCGATCCAACTCATCCCAGTGGTTCCCGATAAGGTTCAGGTCTGGGCTCTGGGAAGGCCAGTCCAGTCCATTCGTTTAACCCCATTGTCACCATACCAATCCATGGTGGACCTTGCAAAAGGACAGCTGGCATTGTTGTCCTGAAAGTAACATGGGTCCAACCCGTAAAACTGCCACAACGTAGGAAGCACACTGTCATCCAAAATAGTGCAGTAGGCGTCGACGTTGAGCTTACCATGGATTGGGACCAAGGGTCCCAATCCATACCAGGAGACACACCCCCAGACCATAGTTCCACCTCCGTCGAACTTTACTGTGGGCACAATGCCTTTTGGCAGGAGGCGTTCTCCAGGCAGACGCCAGACCCAGACCCTGCCATCCGAATGGTAGAGGGTGAACCTAGATTCGTCGCTCCAGAGAACCTGTTTTTAGTGATCTACGGTCCACTTTCGACGTTCTTTGCACCACATTGACCGAGCAGCGCGGTTGGACTTTGTGATCAAAGGCTTTTTCCTTAACCCCGCCCAAAACTTTCTTCTCGAATGTTCTGGAAAACGCTCTGACGTCATATCCTCTGACGAATTCCGTTTTTTCGCATGAGTGCTTGCTCGTGCGAAACATGGACAAGTAACGCCACCGGTTGATCAATTTAAAGCTAAAACCTATTTTTCGCCAAAACTTACTTTTAATTGCCTAATTTGATCTCTTTTTCTAATAATCCTCCTTTTATTCATCTTAATTTTAACCTAGCTATTTTTACCCTTACATATGTGTGCAAAATCCCGTTTTTCGCCGAAATGAGACATTTACTGTATACAAGTTGGGCGTATACAAGTTGGCGAGTCGTCTGTATGCGCTCGCATTCATCACTAATTGGCGGAAACCGAACGTCACAACGAAACAGTCTCTAGTCAGTCTCAGTCTAGTGCTAAACAGGGCCTTTTTATCGCATGGGCAAATCGGGACTTTGCCCAGGGCCCCCTGATACTAGGGGCCACAAAACCCCCTTGGTACATGCACCTAGTACTTCTAATAGTATGTATAGCCCATGGATAGTACTTATTTTTATAAATATTCGTAAGGGGGCCCCCAAATAGCATCTGCCCAGGGGCCCCCAGCATTCATAATCGGGCCCTGGTGCTAAATACGAATGCAGATTAGTGTGTGATCGTGTTGCGATAGGTGGTGGCGTTTGAACTCAGTGTTTGTTATAGAACTAATCCCTGAATATGAACAGCGGTAATGGTAAACGTTCAAAATCCAATAGTGATGGGCCGAATAAAAGGTTATGTGTTTTTAGGGATGAATGGATAAAGGACGAAGACTGGCTCAGGCCTAGTCCCAACAACGCCAATAAGGCACTATGTAGCTATTGTAATAAGGATTTTTCGGTAGCCCATGGAGGTCGGAGTGACGTAACTCAACATGCTCAGAGTAGGTATGCTCAAGATACATGCTCTAGTAGAGTTAGCTACTGCATTTCCCACAGTAAAACACATGTCATACAATTCAATGGACTGTGAGAACATACTCATTCAAAAACTCTTTTATGATTCAAAAGTCGTCCCAAAGATTTTCTACGCTCATTATACAGAGGCTGTTCGCACATTTTTTAGACGATTTTTGTAAGCGGTAATAAAAAACCGTTTGCTACAAAAGAAATAATTGCAATTGTACTATGTTTTTAAAAGTCAAAATTATCGTCTGCGGCTTGAAAGTTTTGTTTTTATTCAAAATGGCGTTTTTAACAAAGCAGTGGTTCGAAGGCTACATTTATGCTCTTTCCGAAGAGAAATATGCATACTCCGTTATCCAAAAACGATGTGAGAGTCATGGTTTTGTGACATCTAAAGCGTCGATAGGTAATATCGTCAACAAGAAAGGAAAAAAACGTCAAATTGGAGCCTCAAATGGGACAAAAATTCCAAACAAGTATCCAAGAAAAAAAACGGATATCTTCGACTATTGCAAAGGTACGTTGTTTAATGTTAAAAGAAAATCCCCCTAGTCAAAGGACAGTTGCAAAATCATTAAAATGCTCGGTGTCCACTGTAAACAAAATGATAAACATTGATTTAAATCTTAAGAAAGCGAAAAAACGCAATGTGCATCGTCTTCTTCCAAATCATATCGCTGAACGCAGGACACGCTGCAGAATTCTATATGAGAAACACTTATCCAAAGAAAAATGGAAAACAATTGTCACAATAGATGAATCATGGGTGTATTTAAATGACTGCAACAAAAAAAGAGCCATTTATTATCATAAAAGGGGAGAAAAAAATTTAAGTACATGGTTCAAAGAATCGAAAGAAAGTTTTTCTAAGGGATTCATGATTGTTGCTGGTTTTTCTTATAATGGCAAGTTAAAAATAAAGAGAGTGGAAAAAAATGTCAAGATTAACTCCAAATACTACCAGGAATATATTTTATCGCCAATTTTTCTGAATGAAATACCATCGCTTTACCCACAGTGCCATCAATCTGTGAGACTCCATCAGGACAAAGCTAGCAGTGACACATCAAAATCCACTGTAAATTTCCTAAAAGAAATGGAACAAAAAACTGGTATCAAGGCCATACCCTTCACTGATATCCCTACTAAATCTCCCGATGTATCACCTAACGATTTTTTGCGCTTTCGGACTTTTAAAATCTGCATTATCCAAACGTCGTCCCAAAACCCTTACAGGACTCTGGAAAGCTGTTCAGGAGGAATGGGATAGAATACCTCTTCTGACACTTCAAAAGGCATTATTATCCTGGAAATTGCGGTGTCGAAAGATAGTTCAGAATAAGGGATGTCAAATAGAACATTTAAAACACAAGAACTTTATGTAATTTAGTTTTGTGAATACAATATACATCGTCTAAAAAATGTGTGAACAGCCTCTGTATTATGTACATTATACGATGATAAAATTACAAATTTTACATGCACGTCCCTAACACTTTATAAAGGCACTTACTTAGAGGTAGTAAACTAATAAAACAAAAATCAGTTTTGTACTATATGCCTAAACCAACTTTAAATTGTTTTTAATTTATAAATTTCCTATGTAATTATGTACATTATTGCTTACTTAACCTAAACTCTTATGTAAGTTACAAAACTTGAACGGAAAATGCATTGAAAATGGCTGTTTGAAAAGTTAAAATTTGAAAATTTTCCGGGGGAGTACCTCGGACCCCCTCTTTCTTCATATCCCCTAGACCCCTCGGTAGTATTCTTATCAAAACCGGTCCCTCATTTTCGGTGTTTTTATTATTTGGCAATCCTGCTCTTAACCCTGAAAGGTTGAAGACTCATCCTAAGAATCTAAACACCGCGGCCCTATAACTGAATTGTTTTAAAATGTCCTCAGTAAGAAACTTTTGCAAGTGATTGAAATCAAGATTTGCAGAGAACACTGAATGTAATTTCGAACTCGTATAGCGGGAATTTATACTATTGTTACTTAACACATACGAAAATAAAAGAATGAACGGATAAAAATTAACGGATCTTACCATTTTTTTCCCCCAAAACTTTCTCGGAAATGGACGCCGCCTGTCCTTCGTGTAGTTCTCCCTTGAACGTGTGTACAGTTTCTCCGGTGCTGTTGACCTGTTTCTTGTAACGAGCGTAATAGGAAGGAGGAAGAACTGGGTTTCTGTTCCGATGACCGTGATTTTAGACGTTACAAATAAAAAGTCAAGGTCACGTCATTCGGGAGGTATTTGTTTGGGGTTTTTGCTTAGGAAGGCTAGGAGAAATGTGATGATAAAGCTGGGATGATGGGGGTTTAGAGTTATCATTCATTTCATGTATTCAGTCGCTGGGACATTATGTGTCAACGTGGGGAAATTCGTTTTAAATTCCAAATCAGGAAGGTACGACCGTAGAAGCTATTAGAGCAATTGCCGCGGGCCAAAGTCTCTGTTATGATGCTCTTTAACGCCGCTGTGTATTAATCCGGTTGGATTTGCTCACCTCAATGTTAACCTATGGCGAAAATATGTCTACTATTGACAGCTACATAAATGCTGATAATCCAATAAAATTGGTATTTTCAGATAGCCTCAACTTTTCTGCACCTTGCAGCAGGATTCCGTCTAGAAATTTCGTTAATCCAAGGAATTTTAGAAGCCTTTAAAACACAATATACCAATTTTTTCCCCCGAATAATTTAAATAAAAAATATTATTTGCATTTTTTTTAAACAATCTTTCAAAGTCGGCAATCCTTGGACACATTTCCTCCATAGGTTAACATTGAGATGGGCGAATCCAATAGGGTCAGTACACAGCCAGTGACGTAGCGAGCATAACTGGCGCCCGGGGCACGATACCTTTTCGGCGCCCACTCCCCGAAAAACATATAGTAATATTATATATAGAATTTGTGAAAAGGACCTTTTGGTGCCCCTCTGAGAGTGGCGCCCGGGGCATGATAGACTCCCTTGCCCCCTCTCGCTACGCCACTGTACACAGCAGCCTTAAGAGTAGCTTAATTTAAATGGTACGAAGCACATTTGGAAAAATATTAAGTACTGCTTGTGCCTTTACATCCATATTATTATTTCCTGCTCAGTGGCAGATAAAAATTGAGTTCCCTTCTCCATTAGTCACTCATAACACCATTTTTTGGAATTGCTTACAGTTTCAGACTTGCGTTTATTGCATTACACAACAGAACAGCCTTCCAACAGCTAAGACTAGGTTAGACAAAATTTTTGAGTGTAAAAAATGACAGACTATACGAGATCCACTGATAAATTTGTGAAAATTTATAAACAAAATGCAAGAAATTAATGACTAATTCTGAATACGGATTGAATATTTAACGAAGGACGAGTCTGTCCGTGAAAAATTGGAAAGTAGTAAAATCTCTCTGGATGAGGAAAGTAGCACAAAACCTTGTTTTTCATTCACTACATATGATCCGTTCACTTGCCAAATTAATTAACTCCATAAATAAAAAAGTGGAGAAAAGTGATAAAATAATATACATTGTTTCTTAAAATTCCTTTTAAAATATAAATTCAAATAAACATTGTACAATGCTTTATTGCAGATGTAGCTTTTATGTAATGATATATAAAATATATAAGATAGAATATTCTTGGAGTAATCGTTACTATTATTACAATTTTTGCACGAATAAGGGCCTGTTCACATAGGAGTCCGGTAGCGGAAGCGTTAAAGTATTGAAATATATTTAACCAATGACAAGCCTCCAAACGATTAGCAACGAAATTTTTAACGCCTATGATTGGTTTATTTCAGTCTCAGCACCATCTTTCCTTTTACGCTTTCGCTACCGGACTCCTTCACATAGCAGTCCGTTAGCGTTAGCGTTAATTTTTAACCCATCATATAACTGAGTGCTAAGACATCATCCGTTGACTCACGTATCATCATCCGTGAACACTCCGTAGACCTTTTACACTAACGGACCGTTAGAAATAGAGCCTGTTCACATAGAAATCGTCAACGAAAGCGTTATTACTCGTATTGACATCGCCCGGCTAGTCTCGGGCTTCGCCTAGCTACGCTCAAGCCATCCGTGTAACATATTTGTGTACTTCGGGTCCCAAAAAGAAAAAAGGCCTACAAACGTATTAAATTCAAGTGAATAAATTCCTTTCAATTTTCATTCCCTTCGCTGCTGACAGATGGCAGCACCACTGCACCAGATGATTTGGTTTCTCAGCAGTGAGTGATTTTAGAATTAAAATATCTCTAAAACTATTGAATTAACAGAATAAGTGTACGCAGAAAAAATTATCATTTTTCAAAGCTCTTTCCAAATATGCAACATTTATGTACTTTCATGAGAAAAAAATACACCGATTGTCGGCCATTGCGTTACTCTCACGTGATCTCGACGATTGTCGGCTATTGCGTTACGCTCACGTGATCTCGACATCCCCTCGCTGTTCCTTCACATAAAAATCAGGAAATCCACCAAAAATCAGTATATATCTATTTAGTTTCAATAAAGTATTTATTATTATTAAACAATTTGAATATTTAGCTTTTCAAATAAAAAGTTTGATGAATAAAAAAAATAGATATGGTGACACATTTCATTTCAGTGATTCATTTTTTAGTGACAATCACGCTGTGAACGAATCACCTTTTGTTTACATCGTCAAAGAGCGATGACGCTTCATTAGAATCCAAATATCTCTAAAACTATTGAATTAACAGAATAAGTGTACGCAGAAAATATTATCAGTTTTCGAAGCTCTTTCCAAATATGTAACATTTATGTACTTTCATGAGAAAAAAAAATACACCGATTCCTGTATATTTGTCGGCCATTTATTTTCGAGGATCGGTCCACGTTACGGTCACGTGATCTCGACATCCCCTTCTGTCTCTTTATTAATATAGATTTTAAACCAGTCACAGACCTTAACAATTTCGTTGCTAATCGTTTGGAGGTTTGTAATTGGTTAAATATATTTCAATACGAGTAACGTTGATGCTGACGGATTTTATGTAAACAGGCTGTAAGGTACTTAACAGATTTGGCAAGTGTAAAAGACATCCAGTTCAGTCTTCAGACTTTTTATTCATTTATTACAGAAAAAGAATTGTTTAATATTTCGCAAGTACTTACTTTTGCGGCAGTGAGACTGTAAGGGCCTGTTTACATAGGAGTCCGATGCGTTGCGTTAAGGGAAAGATGACGTTGAGACGAAAATAAACCAATCATAGGCGTTAAAAATTTTATTGCTAATCGTTTGGAGGTTTGTCATTGGTTAAATATATTTCAATACTTTAACGCTCCGCAACGGACTCCTATGTGAACAGGCCCTAACTAACTCATTTATTTTACTTTTTTTTGTGATGAAACAACACTAAACGATTGACCGTTATCATCAAGTACTTGCTCCTGCGTTTGAATTGCATTATTGCGATGATTTACATTAGAGTATGGACTTAATTGGATTGACTTCTGAAATAAATTATCTATTATTCAATGCCCAAAAGAATTTTGTCATTCAGTGGTGTTAATCCTTATAATTGCGGAAATTTACTATGAATATAAAAAGTTAGGAGTCAATCAAGTGCTTTGACACCAAAATTTCGAGTTAATAACCCTATTGTATTCGCTCAACTCAATGTTAATCTATGGAGAAAATGTGCCCAAGGATTTCCAACTTGAATTTATAGATTTTTTCTCTTTTTAATTCCACTCTGTAACAAAGAAAGAAATTCTACACCTTGGGGCATTTTTCATTTAAAAAAAAGTTTTAAAATTTGAATTATTCGGAGGAAAAAATCTGTTATAGTGTGTTTTAAATGCTCACAAATTCCTTTGGTTGACAAAATTTATAAAATGAATCCCGTTGCAAGGTGCAGAAAAATTCAGGCTATCTGAAAATACCATTTTTTATTGGATTATCAGCATTTACGGAGCTGTAAATAGACAAATAGGTTAACATTGAGGTAATCAAATTTAATAGGTTTAGTACACAGAAGCCTTAATCACTTTAGCTTGTGAGTGGCTCATAAGGCAATGTCTCGCAGCATGTCACATCTCAATTCTTGCAGATTTTACTTCTTGTTTGGCGAGGAGTGGCAAAAAATTGCATAATTTAACATGGAGTTCAATGAGCATTCTTACAGCTCGTTGAATAAAATGCTCTCAGATTACGCAAAGTCTTTAGATACGGTATCTAAACAAAGGTATATCATTAAATTAAACATTCAGGTACAGCCCGGAAAGGTTTATTAAGTATGTGACCCGTATTTATTGATAGAGGAAGACTGGAGTTACGATACAAGACGCTGGCCTGAAGTAACTTATCCTGATATCTATACATATCTGAACATAATAATAATCATTCTCAACGAAAGAATGATTATATTCTCTTAAACCTTAAGAAATATTACAAAAAAGTGTTAAAATACCCGTTACATACAACTAATATGAGGAATTTTATAAATAAACTTAAATTATTTAACTCAAAATGAAGGTATCGTCCAAAAACACATGCAAACGCATATGAACGGCTTGTTTTCTGCCACCCGATAATCACGTGATCTATAGTAGACGAAAACTGACGTAGCCAGTGACGTTGCGACGTTTCGCCTTATAGGTTAAAAGGAATTCTTGCAGTCAGTGGTTTGAAGGAGATGATGACCTGAAAGAAGTGGCAGAATTGTGCTTCAAGACCCAGGTGGAAAACTTCTATGGGAAACATATGAAAAAACTTATGCTCCAGTATGATAAAAGCCGTAATACTGGAGGAAATTGCATAGAAAAACAGATTAGGTATGTAACATTCATAGATAACAACAGATTATTTTTTTCAGAAAATTTAATTACACTGGTTATCAAAAATTAAGGAAAAGTCACAAGAATAGCGATTACTCAAAAAGTTACGCATAGAATTTAATGAAACTCATACACATTATACAACACATAGGTAGGTATAAAATAGGATAAAAAGAAATCGCCAGACAATTATGGTGTTAAAGAAACTAGCATATGTATACAATGAACAAATCGGATGTGTCAGTTTGGTATAGGAAAAGTACCTTTAATATGGCGTATGATCCCCCCGACAAGCAATACAGTACATATAGCAATGTTTTATGCTGTCAATTATGCGGTCTATGAGTTCGGTAGGAAGTGAGAACCATTGCTCTTGCAAAGCAGTTGAAAGCGTGGCTAGGGTCCTAGGAGGAGGATTGAGAGCAGCTATACGTCGTCCTAAAGCGTCCCAAACATGTTCGATAGGATTCAGGTCCGGTGATCGAGCTGGCCCCTCCATGCGCTGAATTGTTTCCTGCTCAAGATAAGCATCCACGATGCGAGCCCTGTGCGGTCTCGCGTTATCGTCCTGTAGCACGAAAGCATCACCCGGCATAAGGGCGCACATAAGCATCAAGGATACCATCTCTATAGGTGTGAGCATTCACATTTCCACGGGGAAAGACATGGAGGTCTGTGCGTCCACCCAAAGAGATACTACCCTAAACACAGACACTGCCTGATCCGTATGCATCTCTTTCACGGATGTGTGATGGATGAAAACGAGTTCCAGGTTCTCACCAAATCAAAAAACGCCTACTATCGCTTTGGAGGATAAGCCTGAACTCATCCGTAAAGAGAACAGCCCTCCATTGATCACGCATCCAGGGGACATGTTGACGTGCCCACTGCAAACGTTCCCGCCTATGGCGTGACGCAAATGGCTGGTCGCCTCGCAAAAAGACCACCTTCGTGAAGCCTTCTACGCACTGTTGACGTTGATACAGACGGAGTTGCGGTTCTATTCCTTCGTACGCATAATGACAAATATGTCATCGGCACTCGTCGTAGCGTATGACCGTCCTTGGCTGAACCTCCTGTATGCCGAATCCGTGGTTAGAAATTGTTGCCAAAGTCTATGAACCACAGACGGACTCACATTTAGCCATCTGGCCACTTCTGTCTGACTTTGTCCTGCCTCTAGTCTCCCAATAGCTTGCCATCGCAGTTCTTCGGTCAAATGATGCCTGGAGGTCATTGTTACAATTTGGCTATGCCTAATGTCTAATCTCAGCATCGCAACGACAATTACAGCATTCTGACTGCAACGCCACTATTTTTCATAATGTAGTATTGTTCAGCACCTTTTACTTAACAACATATTCAAATTTTAAACAGATTGGCCTAGTTTTGAACGTGTTATCCCTCTTTTTGTGATCTTTCCTTAATTTTTGATAACTAGCGTATTGCATTTCAAAATGTTTTGTACTTATCCATAGTGAGATAGATATAAATTTTCTCCATGAATGCCTAGTTTTTTTATACATTGCAAAGTTTTCTTTATAGTTTATCATGCAAGAAAATTTGATAAACACCTTTTGATATTTTAAAAGACAAACAATAATTGCTGGTGGGGATTATCCCTTTCTTTTCATTTATATTTTAGGCTAGAATGGAATCGTCTCAAGGAAGTTGATACTTCTGAAGATTTGTTTATATTATCTGACTGCAAACAAACCAACAGCATGTTATTTGGGAATACTTCCTGAAATTAGTGCTTGCTTAGATGGCAATTATTCTAAAAACTCTTCTGTTGGGGATATTGATTTGTACTCATGGAAAGGAGAATGTTTATAAGTGTTATGTTGTTGCTGTTCCTAATTGCCCCCTGGCTGGAAGTTCTAGGCTAGGTCCCCTACAGGCTGAGTAGTGCAGCTCTGGTTTAGAATAGCACCACAAGGGTCAAAGTCTGACTTGGATAGGTACCACCACAATTTTGACTGAGCATCCCCAGGGACGAAATCTGGGGGGGGGGGGGGGGTCATACCTGCCCCCCATTGATCTCACAGGACTTTTCGGTTTACGGATTTAATGTGCAAATATCCAGCCTAGACACAAAGGTATTTAAAGATGTATGTCGAGATTCTATCCAAGTACCCTATGTACCAAAAGCTGATGTGCTACCGATAGGCTACCTTGGGCTTTCATTTAATACTTAACAAGTCTACAATTATTAACTGTAAAAAGGGTACTTTTACAGTTAATAATTGTAGACTTGTTAAGTATTAAATGAAAGACCAAGGTAAGTAATAATTGTAGACGTGTTATACTTAACAAGTCAACAATTATTAACTGTAAAAACGGACATATTAAATGAAAGGTAAAAGTACATATTCATTTTCTCTAAGTTTATTTTATGTTGACCATAGGTAATTTTAAATGAAAAGTGATTAATTGATCACTTTTCATTTAAAAAGTGATTGATGATCAGTAAAATGTTCTGACACAATTTATATAATATGAAATGTGATCAGTATTAGATTGAGATTTATTTTTAAATACTAGTTTCCTAATATTTCATTATGTTAACCTAATATGCAAGTCTTTTCTGATGATATAAAATGATTTCCTATTTCTTTTAAAAATTCCTATTTCTCTTAAAAAAAAATTGCAAATATAACATGCCTTTTTTTTTTAATGTATCTAGTCAAATGATTAAAAATTAATTTTTATGGAAATATTTGTTCATGACCATGATTTTTCTTATCAATAGCATTTATACCGTTGAAGTAACTTTATTTTCTACAGTTGTAATTTTGGCCTTTCTTGAACTGTAGTTGCATTTTTGCGAATATAAAAATAGAAGGTAAACTGAACTCATTGAAGTTAGTTTAAAAATAAAAATTTTAACTATAGTGCAATTATAACTAGATACAATATCAATAAATCATCACCGACTCCCTCTGTATTTTAATTTAAAAAGCTCCTCTATCTGTAAAAAATTAAAGGAAATGTTTCAATGATATAAATAAATACAGTTAATTTTACTGAAACATGTCATAAAATAATTTATTTACAGATCACATATGTATATTTACAGTTATCATTGTGGTGGCCATTTACATTCAATTTCCATATGCTTTTCATTTGGTAACCATTCCCAATATTCTCTTAATAGATCTGAAAGAGATAAAAAGAGCACAATTTAAAATTTGTTTAACATTTCTATATACTCAGTAGTTATTTATATGCATATAAACCATTAATTCAGATATTACCAAAATTGATTTTCTTTTTCTTCGGGGATTTATAGGACACAAATAACTGTTTATAAAATTAAGTACACAGAGGCAATGGACATGATAAACCTCCACACACACACATACAGTCATACCCCGATACTCATCACATTTTGAAGCAAACAAATTGCTTCAGTACTTGTCACATTTCAGTGTGAAAAAAGGCTTTGGTGCTCATCACACGTGATGAGCACCAAAGCCTTTTTGGACCAAGTCAAAGGACCCCAGGACCAAGTCCAAAGGAACTAGGTCCTTGGCGAAGGGTAGTAAGTAGCTTCTATTTAAGGCAAGGTACCACTAGGGCTGAAGTCTGACTTGACCTCAAAGAACATAGGTCCCATAATTTCGAACTGAGTCAAGTGACGAGACTGGAACACTTGACCCCACACCTCCAGAGGTAAATTTGAGAACTTGGAGGACATTGTAGCCACACCTTATTTTACGTGCTCTGACCACCATTAGTGAACACAACGGTGGATTTTGTCAGTGACCGGTCTCGAACCTGCAACCCTCAGATCACTGGCTCAACGCCTTTGCCAAACGGGCCACCGCACCCTATTAAATTAGTTAGTTCTAGGTTGCATTTTAAAAAGAGGGGTTGTATTTTGTTAAAAGAGAGAATTTGGAATACACGTCGGAAGCAGCCTTTTTTTTGTTATATATATATATATATATATATATATATATATATATATATATATATATATATATATACACACACACACACACAATAAAACTTCTCTACATGAAGTGTTTGTTCATTTTATTTTTCTCATGTTTGGAGGAGTCACGGCACTTAAAAGGTTGAGAACTGCTGCTGTATATGCTGTATGTCGATGATTATTGAATGAGCAACTGATGGTTTAGGAATTGAATTTATAATAGCACATGCAACCTAATATCCAGATCTTGAAAAATTTTATCTTTTCCCCAGTGTGAAGCTATGATTACGATAATGAATATTTCCAACAGATGCTGCACTGAGCAAGCTAATCAAGCCTTCAGACATACTTTTAAACAAGAATACAAAGATGGATCTGCAGGGAGAGTATTTCGAGCTACCCTAACAATTGTCCAAAGTTCTTTGAATGTCTACAATGCTAAGAATAATCTAGTTTACTTTTTTAGTACCTCTCATGTAGATAAAGTTGTAAAATATTTATTTAAATGATTTGTAAAAATAATGTTTGAACTAAGTAAATATTACATGTAATAAAATTAAGAAGGCTTTTTGTATTAGATAGGCTATAATCAGCAATTCTTCAACAAAAATATACTTTGTATTTTTAGTTAATTCGCTAAATTTTTAATGTTTATTTCCATAAACCTCTTAAGCATGCATCAGTGAAAGGTTATTAAAGTACTTCAGTTCTTTCTTAAGTTTATCGATTATTTAAAACAAACATTATACAGTTTGATCTACTCACATTTAGGCTGTTTTTCCCACACTTCTTTTAAAGATTCTAGAGAATCAACTTCTTTTTCAATAAGTGCCTGAAGTAAATAGCGAGTACGAGGAAGAAGTCTAAAAAGAAGAAGAAACAAAGGTAAAACATACATTATAGACATCAATGTCAGAATTATGCTAAAAATTACGAATTAAAATTTTATACTAACAGATTTTTAAACAGAATAAAACAATATTTTTAAAAACTGAAATATGAAAAAATTTTTTTTAGATAATCAATATAATTTTGCATGAGTATGAAATGCACCATAGATAGTGTACCATATATCTGTGGCTTGGTACAATTAGTGCCTAAGTCACTTTTTTCCAAGATGACTTTGTTTGCTTATGTCACTTTAAAAAAATATTATTTTAAATGTAAGAAGTACCCAAGTCTGTACAATTGTTTAGAAAAGACTTCTAAACCATTGGACAGACTTGGGTACTTTTTACAACAAAGTCATCTTGGAAAAAACTGACTTCGGCACTTGTACCATGATATAACGTACTATAAAAGTGAATGAATTAACTTAGAAGTGACTACGTTGTTACTAGAAAGCATAAGGTTTTATAGTTATATTATAAAACTCCCCTTATTTATGGATACCCATTGGACAGAAAAATTTGTCCATAAGAAATGGCAATAAGATTAAGTAACGTATTTTTTTGACCACCTTTTTACATAAAAAAATTGACTTAAAATTATGATTGGGATATGTCTTATGTCCGAAGGTCACATTTAAATAAAATGAATCTTTTATTATATATTGTATATATATATTTTGACGCCCAGTGGTGTAGGGGTTAAAAGCTTCAAGTTACCACACCACAGGTTCAGGGTTCGATCCTGCGACTGGACAAGGTTGACTCAGCCTTTCATCCCTTAAGTGAGTCGATGAATAAGGACCAAGCTTGCTTGGAAACTAAACTCTGGGGGGGGGGGGGTCTCATGTCAAGTTGACCACCTGATTGAGAGGTATGCTGTATGGCACACCAAGTACATGGTCAAGAAAGCAGAGATGGGCACCGCCGTCCTTGGTCTACAGCAGACTGTTGCGCCATGAGTTTATATATATATATTTTATATATATATTATTAATTATATTTATTATATACATTGTTTATTATATATATTTTTTATCTTTATTAAGTAAGAAATTGAAAATATCTTTATATACCTAACAAAATATAAAATATTCTTTTCTAAAAATCTTCCCATAAATTTGAGATGAGTCTTACCATCTGAAAAATATGGTACTTCCACATCTGTTTTTTAAGTATTTAAGTGTTACTATTTAAAATGAAATTAACATGCTTATAACTATGGAAATATGCAACTATTGAACACAAAAATTAAATTTTACTACAATTTCTAATTACTTTACCTTTTCTTTTTTTTTTTTTTGGGGGGGGGGGGGGGGAGAATTTCAATTGAACATTTGGTCGAATTATGCTACCTGGGTTTAGCCTTTGAAATATGTTTTCAACTATGACATTAAATCTAATACATATTCACTACTGTGTATGTACACAGTTTCAGGTCATCTAAGATCTAGTTGGCTTCAATGTAATTGCAATTGTTTATGTAGTAATAAATTTTTCATCTCATATTTAAGTTTTTAAAGTTTAAAAACAGTGAAATTCTATACAGTTAATACCAATATCAAAACCTTCAAAAAAGATTTTCTCTTGTTGTTTCTGATCCCCAAAATGGTCTAGCTATCCTAAACCAAATCCATAAGTCCATATACTCCCAAACAGTCCAAGAAAGAAAAAGGTTTAGAGTAAACCTTGTCCAAGGTAAAATCTAGACAGTTTAAAATATGATCAGGTGAAGCCTGAACAGCCCTTCACTTGGTGCAGGTCTTAAAAACCTTCTTCCATAGGAGAGACCTCTTAAGTGTCCACAAGCAAAATGTGAAACACATGTTTGCTGTCCCCTATGGCCCTCAAAAAAGAGGACACCACCAGGACATTTTCTCGAGTACCAGTCACTGACAGGAGGACACTCCAAAGATGTTTAAGATTTCTCTTATACTCTGAGAACACATCACTATAAGTGGTAAGCGTGAAAGATTTTCTGGTTAAAGCCATAGTTGTAGCATTGTATATATACTACAAAATCTAGTGGCCCAGTTGGCAAAGGCCTCGAGCCAGTGATCTAAACGTCCCTGGTTCGATGCTTGTCGCTGCAAATCCACTGCCGTGTTCACTAATGGTGGCCAGGGCACATAAAATAGGTCGTGGCTACAATGTCTTCAAAGTTCTCAAATTAACCTCTGGAGTCTGCAGGGTTAATTGCGGGGAAAGTGTTCTAATCTCGTCACTTGACTCTGTTCAAAATTACGGGACCTATGTTCTTCAAGTTCAAGTCAGATTTCAGCCCTATCGGTACCTTGCCTTAAGTAGAAGCTGCTTACTACCCTTCACCAAGCACCTAGGTCCTTTGGACTTGGTGTAGGCTTTCCTACTCCAAGGAGATTGGAAACAACAACATATATATTTAATCATGTTGTTGTTGCTTATGCCCCCTGGACGGAATGTATTTTACACCAGGTCCATATAGACTTGCAGTCTGAGGCTACAATTTATAATGGCACTACAAGGGTCGGAATCCGACTTAGCCAGGTGCCACCTCAATATTGACTGGCAACCAAAAGGATGATATCTAAGGGGATCAGACCTTTCCTACCCACTGACCTCAAAGAAAGTTTTTCTGGTCTACAGATTTAACATGGCCATATCCAGCCTAGGCACGAAGGTATTTAACGGCACAATTACTTGGATTTGATTCAAGCACCCTCAGCACCGAAAGCCAACATGCTACCACTAGGCTACCTCTGGCCCATATTTAATCATAAATATCTAAAATAGTCAAGTTTAATTTAAGACTTACTTGGCCCATGTCTTCAGTACTGTAGATGGAGATGACAGGAGATGAGGTCTGTAGTTTTTGAAAAAGGTATGAATCTGGCCATCAAGAATAAAGAAAGCAAACCAGCTATACTTTAGAAAAGTTTTTGGCATTTCCATGGTGACAGGAGGAATTTCCCATTGCCATGGCCCTACATTTGGTGACAAAAATTTTTCACTTAATTATTTTGCTCACAACAAATTAATTAACATTTTCAATATAATTTACTAATATTTTTCATAAAGTAAGTGTTTACTGCAGACATAATATGGTGAAACTTCTCTGTAGTGGCCAGTAATAGTTGTGAAAAAAAGTGGCAGTTTTGAGGGGCGACTGTCAAAGAGAGGTTTCTTCCATAACATTGGCATTATGGAATCTTGAATTGGTTCTGAACAAAATATAGCCATTTTATGGCTAGCTAGATATGTTTTACTGTATATACAAGGTGATTTAAAACTTCATGTACAAACTTTTAGGTGAGGTAGAAAACTCAAAAACAACAGAATCACATAGGAATGTATGACCAGAAATGCAAACCTGATCAGCGAGAGTATAAACAAAGGTGCAGAAATGTAAAGAACATTTCTGCATCTTTGTTTATCCTCTAGTTCAGGGGTTCCCAACCTTTTTCCTACATCAACCCCTTTTAAAAGAATGACTTTCTTCATTGATTCCCCTCACATTTTTCTCTATAATATAAAGCATACAACATAATTATAATACTCATAATTCACATAAAACATTTAAAGATAACAATTTGACTAAGAATAGGAACAAAATATTAGAAAAAGTGATTCATTAGGTTTATGTTTTATTATTTTTTATACTATTTTAATTTCACAAATACAAACAAGATTTCAGAAACACAGATAGTAATTTCACAAAAGTTTGATTTCAATTAATGTGGTGGTCATGCTTGATACAATTTTTTTAATGGCCTGAATTGGCTTATCATCGTATAGTCACAATAGCTAACATAACGAATATAAATATATATTTTACTAAACAATTTTACTGACTTATATGTAATTATAATAAAATTTCATTCGACACATATACAAAAGCGTCATGACATTCAACTTTAGATAGGTGGATCCCTCCATCCTATGCAAATCTGTATTTATACCTATTAAAACGGATATTATTATCTAATAATTACATTCCTAAAAAGTAAACAGTGCCCTCCAGCATCAGGTTTGCATTTCTGGTCATACATTCCCCTGTGATTCTGTTTTGTTTTTGAGTTTTCTACCTCTCCTAAAAGTTTGTAGATGGAGTTTTGAATCACCCTGTATATACACAGTGGAATGTTGATTGATCATTCCCCGAATAATTGTTTTCCCATATGTGTCATTTATTTCATCCAGTCCTGATGTTAATATTTCTTTGTTATGTTCCTGCATCTATAGTTTTCCAGCATTTATTGTTTAGTGCAATAGGTCCCTTTAAAAATGATAGATAGAAGTTTCACTGTATATACAGTGGAATCTCGATCTATCATTTTTCAAAGGACTGACTGAACTGAACGATAGATGCGGAAACATAACAAAGCAATATGATAGTTAGTACTGGGTGAAATAACACATATGGGGAAACGATGATTCGGGGAACAATTGATCGCGATTCCACTGTATATGAATAAAACAAGTAAATAGATCCAATTACCAAAAATAAAATTGTATCACATTAACTGGCAAACATAACTTGAGTTTTCTTTTGAAAACTATATGGTAATATTTTTATTACCAACTAGATCCAGTGTAGTGATCAATGGACAATGAAGAATTTTGTCAGCCAAAAAGTATTTTTTTTAAGGTAACCAACTCAGTTTAGAAGAAAACTATTTAAAGAACCATTTACCAGATAGATAAGTAGTAATTATCACAGGCTTTTTTTCATCATAAAAATGTTATACGTAATAAACTAAAGAGTCTTAGATTCAAATTAGGCTATTTTTTAAAAAAATATATGTAAGATATTTTAAAATTAAATAAATCATACTTTTTAGATACTTATTGTTATATTAGATAATCTGTATATACATTATATGCCAGATAATATACAAGGCACATTTCAAAAATAAATCATTGATGAGTCTAGTCTGTGCAATCTTACCAAATAAAGAGTACTAATATCTTACATTCAAATTAGGCTATTTTTTAAAAATATATGCAAGATATTTTAAAATGAAATAAATCATACTTTTTAGATACTTATTGTTATATCAGATAATATGTATATACATTATATGCCAGATAATATACAAAGCACATTTAAAAAATAAATCATTGATTGGTCTAGTCTATGCAACCTTACCAAATGTTGCACTCATGGTGCACAAAATGCGATCTTTTTCTTGATCATAACTTGGAGCTGGTTCTTCCAATGGATCTGAAAATTTACAGAGAGTAGGTGCAAAGGCAGGCAGCCATTCAGGATCGATTTCAACAACACCTACAATAGGATAGATAATAAAAATACATAAATATAATAAAGCCTTTTTAAAAGCTTTGTTTATATTAAATATTACAAAAGCTTGAATGTTAAAACTGTTTAAAGGAACAGTTTTAATTTAGTTTTTGATGTTGCTGTCCTATATGCTTTCACAATACTTATATACATGAAACTATAATAGCATATATAGTCACTAAATTAACTAACACTAACACACACACACACACATATATATATGTAAATACGGTCAATTCCGGTTAATCGGCCCACATTGGGATACGATCATTTTGGTCCTAATAACCGGCTGGTCTGATTACACAAACATGCCCTATTAGGCTTATGCAATAGGATTTGTATCAGTTCTTTAGGATTCGGTCTGGCTGGTCAGATTAACCAGTGGTCCAATTAACCAGATTCAACTGTATATATTTATATATATCTATATTATATGTAAGTGTGTGTGTGTGCGAGTACAATATATCGGGTTGTAACGACAGTTTTCTGCCAACTCAAATATCGTCTACGCAAACAGTTCACGTTGCATGTTTAATCATATTTTGTCAAATGATTTTTGGCATTTGAAAGAAAGAGACTTGCTTTAGAACACTGTGTTGTGAAATTTGTAAAAAAATATCGTTATCATTAAGTACAGGGTGTCTGAAATGGAACTATCACGCTACCAGATTAGAACCATCATTTACTTCCAATTCTGTTTGCAAAAAGTCAGCTACAGAATGTCACTGAATCATGTGTACAGCTTTAGGTACTACTGTTGTATCATATGACACTGTGAAGGTTTGGTACCGAAAGTTCAAAAACAAGGACTATGACATTCAAGAAGCAGAGCGCTCTGGCTGGCCTACTGATGTTGATGAGGCCCGCCTGTGAGAACTTGTGGAAGAAAATCAGTATGCAACCATTTGAGAAGTAGGTGTTAGACATTAGTGCCATGTCCATTAGTCATACTATGCATTGCATAAACTTGACGTGCAAGTATTAGCAAAACGTGAGTCTGCTACTCCCTTTCTGCCTTTTAGAAATTCACTGTGATCATATCACTTACGATAGTTTATCTTTAATTATTCAAAGCTTCTATCGTTAAGTGCGAGCCAGTTATTCACCGTCGTGATGTAAGCGAGTTACTATAAATAGCTCGCGTGTGTGGTTGTCGGGAGAGCTGTGCTGTTTTTTTTAATACTCGTTTTGCTCGTTTGAGCTGCCATGTGCCATCAGCTGGATGTGCAGACTGCCACTCCTTTTATAGATGGGTCTTTATTTATTGCCATGCCAAACAGTCTCTAATATATGCATTATCACGAGCTTGCCACTGTCTTCATTTAACTTTTTTTTTGCATGCTGTTTTTGGCGCACCCTGCTAGTTTTTTTTTAAGCTACGCAGCCGCGTATGTTATTTTTGAAGACTTAATGATCATCACTTAAGCTTTGTTTTTTCGCCTCTCAGTAGTACTTTATTTGCAGATACCAACAAGTCTATGTCTTCCACGTAATTATTTATTTGCCATTATATGGATATGTGCATACTGGTAACGTACATCGTTTATATTATGTACTAAATAATTTATATTTGATTTTTTTGTTTATTATGTTTTCATTATGAATAAAGTACTTTGTTGTTAAAACTCAAACCCTTCTGTTTCTTTTTGTTGCAATAAGTTTTATTTCTAGCTTCCATATATTCAATTTATTTTGTAAAGTTACATAGCCATTTTTAATTTACCATATCATGCTTCCTCTACATAATAGAATATACTGCTTTTAACTGTTTTAATTGCCGGGCTTTGACAAACGGCAAACTTGCCCTATGCCCAACAACAAGTCCAATCGTTGGGTGCCACATGAGCTGACACAAGCAGATAAAGGACAGATGTGCTCAGGTCTGCACTAATCTGCTCGAATATCAATGCAAGGACAAAATTCAGGATCGGATTGTCACTTGTGATGAAAAGTGGATTCACTTCAACAACACAAGCTGAAAAGGGGGTTGGTCTTCACCCCGTGAGCCCATTGGCAGTGTTGCAAAGCACAATTTGACTAACAAAAAGATCATGTTTTGTATCTAGTGGGATTGCCGTGGTATTATCCACAAAGAGTATCTCGATAAAGGTAAAACCATCGATAGAAAAGTGTACAGCGAGATGCTAGTCCCTGTTGACGCTGCTATCAAGACAAAACATTGAACTGAGTTCCGGCACAAGAAGGTACTGTTCCATCAAGATAATGCAAGACCACATGTGTCTGCATACACTGGCTGAACTCTGTACAGACTTGAATGGGATCTTTTGCCACACCCACCATATAGCCCTGACATCGCTCCTTTGGACTTCTACCTTTTTCACACCTGCAGTTACATCTTGATGGCTATCTTCCATTCTGCACATTCTGCATGTCCAAAATGAGGTTGATCTGTTTTTGGACTCACGGCCACCAAGTTTCTGGGTCGAAGGCTTTGAAAAACTACCAAAACATTAGCAGAAAATCATAGATTTAGGTGGTGATTACTACCCACACTAAAGGTACTGCTTTCATGTTTTTTTCTAACTTTATTAAGAACGTTTTTTGGCAGAAAACTTTCGTTACAACCCGATATATATTTAACATACTTCAACAGTCATGCACTTAAGTAATCGATATGTAATACAATATAAGTTCATATGTTTTTTGTAAAACTATCATACACTAAAGAAAGTCAAAATTACCTTTCATGTAATATTTTGATGTATGAACTATTTCCTGATATATAACATATCTTGGGAGTTCAGTAAATAGAATGGAAGTTGGATGAATGAACACTGGGCTTTCCAAGTCTAAGCACTGTAAAAACATAAAAATCAAATTCAGTAACAAGATCAAGCATCCAATAAAACATTTAGATGTGTAAGATAAAACACTCATGCCAAGTTATTAAAAGTATTTGTATCCTAACAAATACTGAAATTTGCAAAATTCAAATGTGTGCCTGGTGCACAATGAATGGAGGATAGTTATAATATTTTACCTGTAAGATAAAAAGTCAGTTCTTCTTGTCAAGAACTACCAGAAATTGGTTGACAGTATGCCTCGATATATTGCCACAGCCAACTATCTTAAGGCTGCTGTGTACTAACCCTATTGGATCTGCTCACCTCAATGTTAACCTACGGAGAAAATGAGTCTACTGTTGACATCTAAATAAATATTGATAATCCAATAAAAATGGTATTTTCAGATAGCCTGAACTTTTCTGCACCTTGCAACAGGATTCGATTTATAAATTTTGTCCACAAAAGGAATTGATGAGCGTTTAAAAGACAGTAGACCAGATTTCCCCCCCCCCAAATAATTTTTATTTTAAAATATTATTTGCATTTTATTTGTAAATGAAAAATGCCCCAAGGTATAAAATTTCTTTCTCTGTTACGGAGTACAATGTTTTAAAAACAATCTTTCAATCCAAGTTGGCAATCCTTGGACATATTTTCTCCATAGGTTAACATTGAGGTAAGCGAATCCAATAGGGTTAGTACAGAGCAGCCTTAAAGCAAAAAAGGTGCACAGAATTTTCTAATTGTCATTATAAAACCATTCTGGTATATAAAGCTTAGATATGTGTTGCCACTCCATCTGTAACTCCATCTGTAAATATGCTAATAAGATGAGGACTTGATTTTTTTTCCATAGGATTTATGTTAAAGGATGATATATGGTGGCACATTGGCAAGCAAGGGCCCTAAATCCAAAATTGTTTTTTCAAATATTCGTATGTATGAACCACATATAATCACCCCATCCTCAATCTTTTATATATATATATATATATATATATACATATACATATATATACACATACTGAGCGGCCACTTTATTATGACCACCTGACAGTTTTATGAAAATGAGCTATTGCATCACAGTGTTGCTGCAAGAGGGTGAGATAGCTATAAAAAGAGAATGCAGGACAAATGAACCATCAATTGCACTGCGTTGCTTCTGAAGATATGGGCAAAAAATGTGATTTAACTGAATCTGAACGCGGGATGGTTGTAGGCGCTTGAAGCGTTGGAACCAGTATCAGCAAAACGGCTGCACTTGTGAAGTGGTTGAGAGCAGCAATTATTAATGTTTACAGAGAGTGGACTACCAAGCAGAAAACCAGGTCTCAACGTCAGGCTTGTGGTCATCACAGACTACTGAATGCTCAATCTGAAAGGAGACTTTCCAGAGTTGTCCAGTCCAACAGAAGAGCAACAGTACGTCAAATAGCAGGGAATCTTAATCATGGAGCCACTGCGAACATCTCTGAATGAACTGTTCGCCCCCATATTCCTCTGTATAGGCTATGGAAGCCGATGACCTGTTCGAAAGCCTTTACTGTTTGCCTTTATTAACAGCAGATGTCTCCAGTTTGCATTGTCCTCAGATGGTTTGAAGAGCATGATAGAGAACTTACTTTGCTTTGTTGGCCTGCACAATCACCAGATCTCCATGAGATCGAACAGGGCATCAGGCAGCTGGATCCAGTACCATCCAATCTTAAGAAATTGGAAAGTGCAGTTCGTTGGATATGGTCTCAAATTCCTCATACCACCTACCAACATCTCATAGAACCCATGCCAAGAAGAATTCATGCAATATTAAGGGCAAAAGGTGGTCTAACACTGTATTGAGGAGGTGGTCATAATAATTTGGTCACTCAGTATATATATACTTAAATATGATGATATCAGAATACTTCAGTAATGCTGTCTAATAATTGAACATGCTGTAATTTTAGTTTCTGTTTCATTAAATTTTTTTTTCTTTAGATACTAAATTTAATTTTAAATTGATGCTTCATACTTTTTACTTTCCTAAAATTTTATAATACACAACATATAGTGTATCTGAGATTATACATTCAAATAGTTTACAATACTTAAAAGATAAGTGATTTGAATGGACAAAAAATATGTACATATATTACCTTGTAAGCATTTTTCAGATCTTTATTCAATTTCATTTCTTCTTCAGGCAAGAGCCTAAAATCAAATAATACTTATATAAATGTTATGCAGATAAAAATTTATTTTGAAGAAAGAAATCTTAAGTAAGGCAAATGATACATAAGAACATGCTATTTTATTTGTATGATGAAAATATCAAAATGTTCAATCCAAATGACAGAAAATAACTTTTTAGTAGAATTTTGACGGAAGAAAAGAAACTTTACCTAGCAACATGATCTGTAAAACCGGTTGTAATTATTTTTCTTATTTTTTCAAGTTGATCTTCATTTGGTGGTGAAATGTTCAATTCCAAAGGCAATGACAAATCTTGAAATGCTCGGTTCACTTAGAACAGCAAAAATTAAATACACAAGACATTTAATACAATAATATGCAGCTAAAGCTTGACATTTTTAAATAAAACAAATCAATGATATTGTAGCACTCACAGCTTTATTAAATGTTATAGGAATAAACAACTCTTAAAAAAATCATATTATTCACAATATACTTATGCAATTTCAGAGCTCAGTTATCACCAAATAACTACCCTAAAAAAATTTACTAGTTTAACTAAACCTAGTTAGAAGTGTGGAGGTATTGAATGCTGGACTCTCAATGATGAAACTGGATAAATTATGAGATTTATGCATTTACAACTGTCAGTGGAAAAGACAACGAGCATAATTTTAGGTTCTGCATTCCAAAGCTAAAAATGCCACAAGGGCATATTTTAAGAAAAAGCAATGCAGAGAGGCTCAGATACCACTCTTTTACAGAACATTTATTATGCAATGAGGAATTTGCACATGTGGGGAAAATGCTCATTTCTATTTTTTATTAACAGATTGGTTATCAAATTGTTCGAAAACATCAATTAAAACGTATATATAGATCTAAATAATAAGAATTTTAAATTTAAAATAAGCGAAAAGTGTTGAAAAATCATGTGACCTCAAAACGCTACGTGATTGGTTCTGACGTCACTATGCACCATGCTTGAATGTTTACATTTGTCTAGCGCGAGATTCTACGTTTCCTCCTCTTAAACTAACATTTTAAAATCATATTTTTTTCCTAATTTGGTTTAATTTTTCTAATTTTAGTTTGTGGCTATTGTTTATTCCCCCTTTTTTTAAAATTATATTCTATCGTCGTCTTTATTCTTAGTTTTATTTCTGTTTTGTTTACCATGGCGTTATTACCCATGGTAAACTGTAATAATTTTGCAAAAGGGCAATCTGACAACCTGCCTAAAATGGATTCATTTGCAGTGTTTTCCTTTTTGGGAAATAATCCAAGTTTTATGGGAGCAGAAATACGAGGATTTAAAGTTCCTAGGGATGTATATATTTGTTTGCATTTATTATTCTAGTTATGTAATGTAGATTGTAGAACGCTGACGTGCGTTGTGCTTTACACAAACTTTAAAGTTACACATTGTTTATGCATATTATTAAATTAATGTCGTACTCTAAAAGTTTAATAAACAGCTTCTATTATTATTCATTCATAGTACATGTTTAATTTTGTAGAATTAATTAGCTCTGCAACATTACAAGTAGTGTCTGTTATAGAATATTTAGTATTTTTAATTGTGTATTAGAAAGTTGACAGAAATTAAAAACACTACCAAATTTACGAATGTGTTCAGTGTTCTGCATTCATATCATAGAAATATGTGTATTTTAAATGGTAAAGGAATTATAATAAATCTGAACTATGCATGATAATTAAACTTTTGACTAATCACATACTAAGTGGTGCAAAGAAACAAATGTTTACTACTCATAATAATTTTAAACAATCCTCTAACTCCATAATTTTGTGTTTTAAAAACACATTTTTAAATTAATGCTTTAGTACTTAGAAAGTTACTTTTACTTAGATTTGGACGATAAGGCTATGGAGATAATGCTGTAGGATATGTTCATGTAAAAAGGGATGGAGACATCTGTACAGTCAATGCAAGGGTGACACCAGAACATAATGTCACAAAAAAGACTTACAGTGTGGAACTCAAGTTGAATGAAAAGGAAGAAAATGTCCTTTCCGTCCAATGCAATGATTGTGCAGCATCTTTGGATGAGTTCCTTTATGTATTATATTTAATTTTATCTAAAAGTTTTAATGATAGTGTGTTTGGGGTAGATACAATAGACCATCCATGGTTAGCTTTCCCCGCTTTAAGTAATTTATAAATAATTAGAAATACTTCAGCAGTTATAAAAAAATCTTTTTAATACAATACTTTATACATTTTATGTAAAAAACTAGCACCCAAAACTAGTGTAAAAAGATTAATTAAAAATAAACTTACAAAATAATTAATATATTTTATGCTTTTGTCACATTTTGCACACAAATTGTATTTATTTTAAAATTTCATCACCTACCCCCAACCCAGCATCTGGTGAATTCCATTGTAACGGACGAAACATTCACACACAAAATAAATAATAAAAAGATTATGAGATGCATATTAATGCTTCAAAATAGGAGAGTATTATTTTTTCCTGATAAAACCAATTCCTGATAAAAACTAAAGATAAACTTGACAGGTTTCAAAATTTATTTCTGGTGTATTTAAGCTGAAAAAAAAAAATCTTTAATGTAACGGATGCTACATAAAATGGAACATCATTTGTACTATAGCATCATAAGATAAAAAAAATCTGTGAATCTATTATGTCAATTTGTTCAAAAATTTAAAAAATAACATCACAAGACATGCCTGTAATTTATCAGAACCTTGACATAAAAAATCAGTCATTTTTTTCTGTAATAAAAAATATAAAAACTATTTGTAACAGATGTTACATATAATACATGATGCTGCAGCTGTACCCTTAACTAGGCTATTTATATTCAAAACAGTCACAAACATGCATTTATTTTACTTTTATAGTTTTTACATTAATATTAAATTTACTCCAATTAAATTCAGTGGCATAATTTACGTAAGTAATAAGGTATAAAAATGATAATTTTACTTGCTAAAAAAACTTACAAATAGATATTTTCCCATTACATCCCCTACAAAACAAACTTAATGTAAGGAAAAAGCAATAGTACGTTCTAGTTCTAGAGGTCATAAGCTTTCCAATGAAATATAACACTTAATAATTTGTTTAAAATGATTTTCTTTCGTAATGGTTTCATGTTAGGTGGAATTCACCATCTGGAGAATATAACTCATAACAAAACTCGTTGTGTTTACAAATATATTTAAATATTTATTTAAGTGGAAAATGTCAAAACTTGTATTTTAAATTCATATTTGCTGCAATGATTTGGCAAATCATCTGTATCACATTAAAACTCACAATTATAGCTAAATTAAAAAATTATTGAATGAGGATTTTTTTTTCGTCGCGTTTCATTGCAACTGTCCATGATTTCCTTTTGACATTATCTGTTGGAACACTAAAAAAAAGCTTTCCAGGTGTATTTACCGTTGTGCTTGTGCAGCAAGGTACTACACAATATTTAAAATTTTCTGTAACACACTTTGATATCTTAAAAATAAAGAAAAGACACTAGATATCAAACTCAAACTACGCAACACAATCCAAACACCGAAGTAAACAAATTCGCCATAGTGCATTGTGACGTCACATGTATCCGCGTAGGAAAAGTAGCGTTTTTGAGACGAAGTAAATAGTGCGCGTTTAAAAACAAATTATGTTAACTTTTAGAGTTCTAAAACTAAAAAAAAAAGATGCTTTCGATCATATTTTTCTATTTTCTATATCATAAATGTAAAATAAAAAAACGTGCAAATTCCTCATTATAAATAACTAGCTGAATACCTGTGCTTCACCATGGAATACATTCAAATTAAATACAACAGTTAATGTATGCAATTAATGCAAAAAAAAAACCCAAAAATTATATTTATAAAAAAATTGTAATGAATATTTTTATAGACAAAATAATGTAGAAGAAAATATTTAAATTAAATACAACACTCAATGTATGCAATTAATTTGTATGTTTAATATCCATAAAACATAAAAATTTGAATTAAATTCTTGAAAAAGTTCCATCTCAATTAGCCTAGTGGTTAAATTTTATCTTTCACCGTATTTTAATATTTTTTTTGTCAATTTATTTTGTTGTTATGCACATGACGCAAAATTAATTTAAAGTATCACAAAAAGAAAAGAAACCACGTAATCAGCATTTAATAAATTAAATTCTAAAAATTAATCTTTAAAAATTCACCAAAAATCAGAGAATGGAGGTAAAGATTCAAAAAAGATTTCATTTTAAAGGAATTTTTATGATCTTCCTTGTGATATAAATTTTATAACCCTCAGATTATTATTTTAAATGCAAACTTTAAAGAATGTTACAAAAACAACTTAAAAATTTAATTTAAAAAAATCTAAGAATTTTTCAAAAATCTCTTTTAGTGCACCCCTACACTATAAGAATTGCCATGCAAAATTTCAGCCCTTTAGGTCCAGCTGTTTGGTCTGTGCGTTATATGTCAGTCAGTCAGTCAGTTATGGAACTGTTTTATATATATATAGATAACTAAATAACCTCAACAAAATACAAAAGTTTATAATGATAATCAAAGCAAATGACAAAAGATCTTAAAATGATAAATTCTAAAAAAAAAAATGTGACTTTTAATATTTATAAGACTAATAAGAGAATTTTTTTTTGTCGTAATATGTAATAAAAATTTTTCTCCCAAATTAAAAGGACCCATTAAAAATCTTTTCTCCAAACACCCTCAAAATTTTATGACTGTCAATAAACTTGAGAAATACATGACCAAAAAGAGAGCTATCATTAATATTTTCTTTGTATATCTAAAGCTACATTTTCATGTTCAATTCACAGAAATAATTTTATGATTGTCAAAATTTAAGAGTTTATAAAGGTGGGCAAAATAAAAAGAGTTTAATAGCCATTTGGAAATATCCATATATTTCAAAGAGCCAAAGACAGAAAAAGGTTATATTGCACCTCTGCTAGAAGAGTGTTATATCTCTGAAATTTTTGATTTTGAGATAATTGCACCACAATGCTCTATAAAATAGATTCTTAAACTGTGGTCCGTGGACCCCTGGGGGTCCACGAAACAATTTTGATATTAACAATCTATACTTGAAGAAACTATTCTCGTGAAATTATCATGCGATACATCTTTGAAACTACAATTCAACAAAAATGAACTCACAAACTTTTGGTTTTTTTTATCAGATCTGATTACCCTGCACTTGCAAATGAAGCCCTCTAACATTTGATTCCATCTGCACAACATATTTATGTATACAGGCTTTTTCGGTATTGTTATATATAAGAAATCAAAGTATAGAAACAAACTCAATGTAGAAGCGGACCTCAGAATAAAACTTTCCAACATAGAGCCTGACATTGCAGTTCTGGTTTCAAGAGAACCATTGCACCCATTTCATTAAGTAAAAATCATTTACAGAAAGCATATTATAATAAGATAGATCTATTTTGACAAATATTTGACCAAGAAATGTTTGTATGAGTTTAATGTATTATGATTTGTAACTTTTAAAATTATTTTTACTACTGTTTTTATTCATTTTATGTTTTTTATTCTATGTCCTAATAAAAATGTTCGTCTCTATAAATGCGCAAGGCCATTTATTAAAATAACCAGCGATACATTTTTACCAATATTAATTATAACGTAGTGCCTATGAGATTATTGAGCCAGAAATTAAGTCTTAGAAACGACTTAAAATGCCTACAGTTAGGATGGGGTCCGCAAAATGAAATGTTGTTCAAGAGGGGGTCCTCGTACTACATAAATTTAAGAACCCCTGTTCTATAAGAAGTGCTTCTCAATGTCGAATAATGTTATAAGCCTAGTACCAACACAATCTCCTAGATGGCGCTTATTACCCTCTTCCATAACTAGGAGGGGAACTTGCTCATGCACTTAGAATAAAAATAAGATTTTTGTCAATGCCTAATGTTGTTGTATTAAAATGTTCCTGTAACAGGGTGTCTACTACTTTTGAGCAAGTCAATTTCATGACTTTTCATGACATTTCATGACCTTAAAAATAAAATTTCATGACCATTGAAGTACATACTAGTTTAAACGAAATTAGTCCCCCCCCCCCCCCCCCGGCTCGTCTTTAAACAATATTCACCTTATTATTTAAGTTCTTATCAGGAAAACCTTATTTTTAAAAAGTTGGGATTACAACCATGCAATACCTACTAGTCTTATTACTGTTATAAAAATTCCAGATATGATTGTGACTCAAACACCCATGGAATTTATTGATGCAATGTAAAACACCTTGAAAGTGAATGATGCAAAAATTAATCATTCTCATACTTGTTACAGTTACTACAGAAACCCCATTAAAGTAAATAATATTTAAATAACAATTTTTCATTAATTCTACACTGATACAATTGTAAAATAGCTGTATCAATGTTTAATTTGAGTTAATTTTTGCTTAAATTGAGGAACTTTCCTAAATTGCTCTGAAAACATCAAGATGAAGAACAACTCAAACTGGACTGAGCCTCCCCGATATTTCACTATTTTTTAACTGAAAATAATATAAAAATTACTAAAATTACATAATATTTAATAATAATATTAAGAAATTATAAAATTTAATATTATATAATCTAAAAGTCCATGCACAATCTTGTGTAATGCATTTTAGTAAATTTATAAAACAATTCGGAGCAAAAAAATTGAAATTAAGACAGTAAATAAAAATTTAAAAAATTTGAATTTTTATTCAAAAATTAAATTTTGAATAAGTATGCAGTTTTAAAAAATTTTACATTTAAAAATGTATTTTTATTTCGATGTTAAAATGCAATACAGTAAACTCCAGAATTTCGGGGAGGGGGGAGATCCTGCCCGTCGAGCTTCCCCCCCCCCCCCCCCCCAAGGCTACGGTCCTGGGCGGAGGAATAGCGCCCTTTACACGTATGTTCTTTTCCGCGTGAAACCACGATTCCGCGCGATTGAGTGCCGGTGTGAAGGTGTCGGAGAGGAAGGGAAAGCTGCTTTGGAGCGTACTCCAAATTTTCCCGCGCGCAATCCCGTACGCTCCAAGCATTCCTGTTAGGAATATTTAAAAAAAAAATTAATTTCCTCACCTGTTCACCCACGTTCTTAAAGCTTTCCGGCGCCGCGCCATACTGTAAACAATTCTTATCGGTTAAACGCCTATGTGAATCGTTGTCACGATTCATTCACCCTTTCATTTTCCTTTACAATCTTATTATTTTAACTTTAAAAATATTTGCCTTCCGTAACGGAATTTAACATGTAACGCGTCATACAAATCGTATGAGATTAAAATTGTATCGCATTGCATCAGTATTTAAATTTCATGTAAAATGTAAATGTACGCAAATATCGTACATGCAAATATCGTAAGTACATGCGTACTTCGCCCGATCTGTTATTGGACGTTCGCGCCAGCCGCCGTGAATATAAGGAAGAGGCGGAATTTCTCACGCCGGCTTATACCAACTGGTTGTAGCCTGAGCGTAATTCTAAATTCGTTGCTTTGGCATCTTAAGTTCGGATATGCCAATTCATGTTTTTAATAATTTTCTCATTCCGCATCGGAGCTTAAAGCGACGCTTTCAGCGCCGCTAGGTTCTCCGCGAAACGATCACCTTGACCTTGACCTTGACTTTAATCAATCTGATCCCGCTCGTCAATCTGATTCCGCCTGCCGCTCCTGTTCAAGTGCCGTTCCCTGCCGATGTCCTAACTCGCCGCCAATGGAGGAATGAAGATGCCGCGCCTGTCCCGACCGAGGAAACGCCAACCGTATTTCTAATCCTGCGATGTTCTATTCTAAGCAGGACTCACGTAACTGTTTTATATTTTGCTATTTTGTTATTTTTATGAACGGATAATTAAACAGTTTCAAGTTTAACAATGTTTCAGTGACTTTTTTTTACCTCACCTCCACGCACATACCTTAGTATTCTTCACGTATTTCTAGTTAAATTAAGTAGTTTTTATAAATATTTTTGGCTTCATTTCTATAGAGCGCTCCTGCGCAATTTCACTCTTTTTAAATTTTTCAATGGAATCTTTTGCCGGATTCCCGACAATTCCAAGAGCGTACGTGTAAAGGGCGCTAAACGTACGCTCTTTTGCGAGTGCTTGGAGCGTGAGCGCAATCCCATACGCTCCAAGCACTCGCGAAAGAACGTACGTGTAAAGGGCGCTAATATCTACGGTGGAAGAGAGCTTCATAATTGAATGCATCGCCCGTTACGTCATTGGCGGGAGAAAGCTTCGCCTTCGCCCGTTACATAACGTATACTCGGCGGGAAATCTGCGTATATCGGACATAGTCTGTTACGTGGGGAGAGAGAATACCTCGAGCGCAAATAATGACAAGAAGCCAAAATCTAAACGGTAATACTCGAGTTCACTGAGAGAAAAACCGATCTGAACTACACTTCTCTATTCAGGATCGATGTAAAAATTGAAGCTCTATTCTTATTTTTTTTTTAAAAATGTGTTTTTCCGCTGTCCAACTTCTCTCTCTTGTTAGCATTGTGCACCACTTGTTCGTGTTAATTTTAATGCTTTACCATATGTCTACTTCCGCTGTGTGTTTCTTATCTCCTCGTATTTTCGTCGCCCGAGGAGTAGCCCCACATGACGACGTATATTCTCCTTTCTGTGAAGGGAAGAAAGAGCGTTCGTTCCCGCAGTGGGGAAGAATACAATGCATTTTCCCGCGGGAACTCTGTTATCTCTCTTCCGATGCGGCGTCACAAAGTAGGCAAAAATTGATCTTAGTGTTTTTGTACCAGTTAGGAGCATATTTTCTAATGTACATTATATCGATAAAAAAATTTTTAAATTCAAAAAATTCGTGACCTTTTCTTTCAATTTCGTTACTTTTCATGACTTTTCGTGACCGTTTTCCCATTTCGTGACTTTTCGTTACTTTTCATTACTTTTCATGTTAGTAGACACCCTGTGTAATAAAACATTCATTAAATTTTATTTGGAAATTAAATTTGTATTTTTTTCAAATCTGCTGTTCATGTTATCAAGGTTTTATTCTTTGTTAGATAGATTGTGCATTAGCAGAGAGATATGACAGTATTCCCTCAAGCTCTTCAGTCCAATGTTGACAAAATGAGGTTACTAGAAGAGAGTTATACCATGTAATTAAAA
This sequence comes from Dolomedes plantarius, assembly GCA_907164885.2. Classification (NCBI taxonomy): domain Eukaryota; kingdom Metazoa; phylum Arthropoda; class Arachnida; order Araneae; family Dolomedidae; genus Dolomedes; species Dolomedes plantarius. The sequence continues at coordinate 50,662,891 of OU015499.1, read as the reverse complement.
TTCAAAATCATGCTTTAAAAATTGAAAACAACTTTAATAGTATATAGTTTTGCCTTCTGAAGTGATTTGAACAATAAGTTTTCCCAAAACTATCACAGGCATTCATAAAACAAGAAATGAAATTTCAACATATATCTTCTTTAGCTCTTCCTGAAAATATGTCTATTTTGAGATGTAACACTCTTCTAGCAAAGGTGCAATATATGATATGAAAACAATTTTAAGCATTGTTTCTTTCTAATGTTTTTATTAAATATATCATTCTTCAATTAATATTTCTAAATTTTTAAATAGCTTTAATACATTTTAGTTCAAAGCCTAAAATCACCTTTAAATACCTTTGTGTCTAGGCCAGATATGGGCCCGTTAAATCTGTAGACCAGAAAGTCTGTCTATGAGGTCAGAGAAGGTATGCAACTTGCAAACCACAGTTTGGCCACCCCTGGCATATAATATCAAAGGATTTAAAAACCGATTTGAATAAACATACAGTCAATTCTGATTAATCGGACCAGCCGCTTATTCGGACTGAATCCCGTTTTGTAACATAAGGCATGTTCGCTTAATTGGACCAACCGGTTATTAGGACCAAAATGATCGTGTCCCGATGTGGTCTGATTAACTGGAATCGACTGTAGTTATATGTAACATTTGGAAAAGTACCTTAATTTCACAAATTACTATTCAAATTATTAATGCAAATATTATAGAATCTTTAATCATCATACTTACTTTCTCTATATAACTGAAGGCACATTTTGTGAATTTCAACCATAGCTTTATGCCTGACCTTATTTTTAATACAAAACTGCACTTTGTTTTTTGATTCTTCAAACAGAGCAACTGTTTGAAGTAACACCATAGCATCTCCCAGCTGTAATGATTTACCCTAAAAGAAGGTTCAATGTTAGAAATTTTTTAGTAAAGATCTAGAATTCTACTGTCAAATTCCATACAATAAAAATGTATACTCACAGATCCAATATTTTGTATTCCTTTCCTAATAACCTTTTCTTCTGACTTCTCCTGGAAAGATGTTAAGAGAATTTTTATTTTTTAAGTTATTTTTATTATATAGGATTGCTAAAACAACGTAGCCTGAAATTTTATTTTTATTAAAATTATAAATGAAAAATAAATAAATTATTATATAAAAATAAATTATGAAATATTATTAATATTAAAATATAAAAAAATAATGTTATTAAAAATTTTATTTTTTACGTTAGTATACATCATTTCTAAAATAACTTGATAGCTAGAGCATTGCTAAAATAGCATAGCCTGTAATTTTATTGACCTATTCATACAATATTTTCTTAACTTACATACACGAAGAATTTAAATACTCAGCATTGATAAAATGAGCATATATTTTATCATTACTACAGAGCAATTTGAATTCACTCAGAATTATTATTAGGATAGAAAATAATAATTAACAAAAAATAAAATAAAATAAATTATTGATTATTTTACCCTTGAATGTGAAAAAATTTTTTTTTTAATTATTGATTAGTTTACACTTGGCTATGCATATTTTAATGGTTGTTAATGATGGTGTTTAATTGTAACGTGAAAAGAGGAAAGTCAAAAAGAAAAACTGTGTTAGAATAGTTCTACATACTTTAAAAGATATGAAATTGCAAAGAAACAAAAGTTCTATTCATAGGGTTCCCTTCATATATATAAAGGGTGGAAAAAGGTACTTATAAGGCTATTTATACCTTATTTAAATCTATATTATTGATGGTAAAATTCCAAACAATTAACTTAAACTGTCTATAAAAGCAATTCCATTTTTTGACAACATTAAATTATATTTTTAATTGATTATAAAAACATTTCCTTTAATTATTAACTAATAATATATTCAGATGAAATATAATATGGGATACCTTTAACCTATTGTACAGAAACTAAAAACTGAACTGGAATCAGAAATTACCAGTCAATTAAATTACATTCTTTCAGAAATAACAGTAAGGGAAAGTAGAAATGTAATAAATATAAATATTCCTAAGTGGTTTTAAATATTTTAATGATAGAGAGAAATTTCCTTTTTACTGTGAACTAAAGTCAAGATATTAATATAAAAATTAAGAAAATATAAATAAGATAATTAAGAAAATAAATTTTTTAAAATAAACACCATTGAATTTAAGTCAGTATGAGAAAAATTAATCTAAAACTTACTTCACTGTCATCAGCTTGTGATGCAGAATTAATAAACACCTCAGGGACAGTCATTGCAGAAACTAAAGCAATTATATAAGGTACACACAAATGTTTATATGATAAAATGAGCATTTTTGAATAACGTGGACTTAGTGGAAAACGGGACATTGCTTTTCCAAGAGGGGTAACTTTAGCAGAATATTCCCCTGAGAAAAAAAGAAAAATTCCAATTACACAAGGATGAATATATAATACATGTATCATTTAGGGTTAATAATCCTATTTTACATTATTAGTTACGTAAACACTAATCCCTGTCAAAGGACATTCTAATATTGGATCGCAATTATACAGTAGAATCTCGATCTATCATTTTTCAAGGGACCGACCGAACTGAACGATAGATGCGGGAACATAACAAAGTAATATGATCGTTGGAACTGGGTGAAATAAATGACTCATACGGGAAAATGATGATTCGGGGAACAATCAATCGAGATTCCACTGTGTATAAAACAGTTCCGTAACTGACTGACTGACAGATAATGCACAGACCAAGCTTCTGGACATAACAGGCAGAAATTTTACATGGTGATTCTTATAGTGTAGGGGTGCACTAAGAAAGATTTTTGAAAAATTCTTCCTAGATTTTTTAAAATAAAATTTTTAAGCTGTTTTTGTAACATTCTTTAAAGTTTGCATTTAAAATAATAATTTGAGGGTTAAAAATTTATATCACGAGAAAAATCATAAAAATTTCTTTAAAATGAAATATTTTTCAAATCTTTACCTCCATTATCTGATTTTTGGTGAATTTTTAAAGATTAATTTCTAGAATTTAATTTATTAAATGCTGATCACGTGGTTTCTTTTCTTTTTGGGATACTTTAAATTAATTTTGCATCATGTGCATAACAATGAAATAAACTGACAAAAAAAATTATTAAAATCCGGTAAAAGATAAAATTTAACCACTAGACTAATTGAGACGGAATTTTTTAAAGAATTTAATTCAAATTAGTATGTTTTCTGGAAATTAAACATACAAATTAATTTGCATACATTGACCGTTGTACTTAATTTGAATATTTTCTTCTACATTATTTTGTATTTAAAAATATCCGTTATGATTTTTTTAAAATATATTTTTTTGCTTTTTTTTGGCATTAATTGTATACATTGACCATTGTATTTAATTTGAATACACTCCGTAGCGATGCATGGGTATTCAGCTAGTTGTGAATAAGCTTTTAAATTTTAATAATACAAATTTATAGGCCGAGAAGCTTAGTGGTTAGCATGCTGGGATTCGGTACTGAGAGCACTTGATTTGAGTCCTGATAAGTGCTACTGAAAGCTCGTGTCTATGCCAGGTATAGGCACATTAAATCTATAGGTTAGAAAGTCCCTTCATGGTGTTCGTAGGGGTGGACAGAAGGTATGAGACCCATCCCCCTATTATTGTCCCTGGGATGCTCAATCTAAACTGTGGTGACACCAGGGTAGAAGTTGGACTCTGACCTTTGTGGTGCCCAATTGCAAGTGCTAAAACTGGAGTCACACTCATTCAGCAACGAGCATACAAAAGAAAGAGAGAGATCGTAATTTATATGTTGATAATATCCAGGACTTCCATTAAATATAATTTAAAGAGAAAAATCTTTAAATTCTATAACGAACATTATAACGAACCTGGTATATAACAAACTCATGGATATAATAAATGAAAATTTTGGTCCTGCCGTTTTTCTACTGTATGTAATTTAATTAGTATTGTGTCAGTTTAATATAATCGATTTTAGTCGATTTAATTCATTAATGATCGTCTTTAATAGATTTTATGATTTTTTAAATATATTATTATTGAATACACATTGCAACTAATGAGTTATACATTTTGTGAACTCTAGCATTTTTCTTAACAGTTTGGATATAGCGACCCACCGGATAAAGCGAACAAAATCTTTGGTCCCATGAAGTTCGCTATAACAGGGTTTGACTGTATATATTTAAAAGTCAAACTTACATTTTTTTATGTCTTTATATCTTTCACCTTTATTCAGATCCTGTAAAGCTCCTAAAAGAACTAACCTTCTTTCTGCAGCCTATGTAGAAAGAAAGAGATAAGATGAATTAATGCAAAATTCATTAGATTCATCAAATTCATAAAAACTGCAAATTAATAGATTTTTGATGAAAAAGAATTTTTATACACAGGGCTTAACTCATTAATTTAGTCTATTCACGAATAAAAAAGCACTCTAACTTACTTTTAATGCTTCATTATCAGGTGGTGATGGAAATGGGAAATTAACAACTCTATCAATTCCAAGAGCCTTGAATATAAAAGAAAACACGATGTTATTTAATAATAAATAATATATAAACAAAAGAAAAACTTTGTCCATCCTTCGGAGGAACAATTCTGGGTAGACCGTTTCTGGTATGGCATGCGTTATGAAATTTAACCATGTTCGAAAATGTAGAAATCTATGTATTTTTTTTTTCATGAAAGTACATAAATGTAACATATTTGGAAAGAGCTTCAAACACTGATAATTTTTTCTGCATACACTTATTCTGATACTTTAATAGTTTTAGAGATATTTCAATTCTAAATGCATACTCTACCGATCACAATTAGCCATACAAAACATAATCTGCCATGTTTTAAAAGTTAAAATCAGTATACATGAAAGTACATAAATTTTGCATATTTAGAAAGAGCTTTAAAAACTGATAATTTTTTCTGTGTACACTTAATCTGTTACTTCAATAGTTTTAGAGTTATTTGAATTCTAATGAGGCGTCTCCTGTGAGATCATTCATCTTTGACGATGTAAACAAACTGTGATTCATTCACAGTGTGATTCTCACTAAAAAATGAATCACTGAAAAGAAATGTTTCATCGTGTGTCTAATTTTTAATTCTTTTTACCATGTTTTTATTAACTCACTTTCTTGTTTGTTTGCTTGTGTGTGTGTTTGTCCAGTACAAATCTTGCAATCGAATTTTAACTAATTTCCTGACTAGCTAGACATTTGAAACTTTTAGAATAGCTCAGAATACAATGACAATGCATTTTTTTAAATACTTTTAGCCATCTTTAAGCAGAATTGAATTCATTTTCAGTTAATTTTGTTTTGTAGAATGGTGCAGCCACCTATCGGCCGGGACGGGAACGAAAAGTTAAACGCAAGTTAACTTCCAATTCTCAAGCTAAACGATTGATTATATATTTGATCATTTTCTTTCAAGTTGATGGTATAATTCATCAAAAAAATTTTTAAAAAGTATTTATTAATACATAGAATTGTCAAGTTCATATGATTCAACAGAAAATTTAAAAATATGGTATATAAAAAGTTCTTTTTATCTTGTAATTATTCTATCTTTAATACTTTTAATTCAAACTTTTTAATCATAAATAGATCATTTGAAGATGTACTGATTTTTTTTTTTTTTTTTTTTTTTTTTTTTTTGGGGGGGGGGGTGTGTTGGCAATTAAAAGTGAAAAAAAAATTTAATTCAAGTGAACTGTGATTAGAGTGTTAAGTGATTTGATAGCTGGGCGAAGCCTGGCTAGTAATAAATAAATGACACATTAAAATATGTTCCACTGCAGAACTGGTCAATTACACCCACTTGAAGATTTGTTTTACATCTTTGCAATGAATCATGTTGTCAAGTTAACACTGAGAACATCCGCATTGTATAGCATTAGCATTACTCATATTGAAATAATTTTAACTAATCATAGAGTTTATCAGTTTTGTGGCTAATTGTTTGGAGGTATGTGATCAGTTAAAATTATTTTGATACGAGTAACACTGGTGCTACACAACACTAACAAACTCAGTGTGAATAAGAACCTGAATTCCTCAAACATGAAACACAAAATTCTATTAAAAGAAATCAGTATGGTTCGTTTGGTTCACTTAGGTCATCTTTTGTAATATGAGGGCTAAACTGACCAGTACCTTCAACTTTAATGCCAAATCTTAAGCATTAAAACACCCATACTAACTGCATGCTTCAAACAGACATAGCCTGGTTATAAGACTAGCACAATAGTCATTTGGTCATTGCACCAGAAGAAAATAGGTCAAATTGTTCTAAAATATATAAATTTTAAAAGCTTTTATTTAGTATTTTCATACATATTAAATAAAGATTTATATTTTAAAATTGAAGTCTATACTCCATCTATTACTAGAGTCTAAAATTAGATACTGTTCCTTCTAAATTCAATACTTAAAGAAAATTAATTTTCTTTTCAAACTGCATAGATAAAAAGGAGAATTCAGCATATCTTTCAGTTTTGGAAACAAGAAAAAGTCTGCCAGTGCTAGGTTCAGAGTGTATTGAGGATGCTGCATCTCCACGACCTCATGCTGGGCCAATTTGCTGAAGGGAACAAGATTTGAGGATATCGAAGCCATCAAGAAAATGGTGACGTCCACATTAAGGAGCATTCCGAAAGATGACTTTAAAAGTTGTTTCCAAAACTTATACAGCCGAGCTAAGAAGTGCATTACAGCAGATGGGAGTTACTTCAAGACATATTAATTAAATAAATGGGTATGTATTTCCAGTAATATTTTCTGGAGTTATTAGATCAGTCCTGGAAATTAATGGCCACACCTTGTAGAATATTATTCCAAAACTTGATATAACAGGAAAATCTAAAACACTAACCTTCATTTGGAGTAACACATCATCAACTGGAATTCTTTGAATTTCTGGAGGGCTAAAGTCTAAAAACTCATGTTCAAATACAGCAGATGAATATAATCTAAAATACAGATAGAACATATTAATAAATACATATTGACCAATATAGCCTGATAAATATAAAACTTATGAAATTTAGTAAAATAAGGAATGAAATGTCATAAAGTATGAAATATATGGACTCTGCAAATTTCACTCATCTCATCTATACATTTAATATACAGTGTGCGTCAGAAAATTTGACATCATTTGATATAAATATCTCAGCAACTACATTGGCAAATCTAATGAAACTGAAGATGCTTATTATTGATTAACTAATTATTTATTAACCAAAATATGAATGAAAAATACAAAAGCACATGTAATCCATGAACAATTTTACAAATGTTCAATATGTGTGCCATCTGTGACACGGCACACAGAAAGTCTGTATTCCTTCCAAATGTGCTTTAGCATGTCATTGGTATAAGTCATTGGTAACATTTACCAAAGCGGTACTGATTCTCTGCTTGAGTTCTTTTACATTTGAAGGAAATGGGGGTACATAAACCAGGTCTTCAACATACCCCCCCACCCCGGGGAAAAAATTCACAATGTGTCAAGTCTGGTGAACGTGGCGGCCGTTTCAACAGCACATAGTCTTGATCTTGAAAATACAGACATAAAAATTTGACATGTTTCCATACATGATATTAAAATTAGGTCTTTTGAATAATCATTGGCAAAGTTATTAGGTCGTGAAATAATGTCAAATTTTCTGAAATACCCTGTATTATTAAATGAGTCACATTATTCTTTTACTGATATAAATAACAATTTAAACTACTTATTTGGGTAAGCAAATATGTGGAGCACACTCTACAAGATCAAAATTTTATTCAGATTCAAAATAAGATTTATAAATAGGGGAAATTTGTTGTATAAAAAGAAAATATTTGTTCAGATTTCAAAAATAATATAACTTACCGATAACAATGCCCACCCTCAGTTCGACCTGCTCGACCAGCTCTTTGATTAGCAGAAGCTTTGGAGGTCCATGCAATACAAAACTTGGAAATTCCTCCAGCAAACATATCAAACACTTTTGTTTTTACCTACAGTTTACAATAAACTCATAAGATACAACGAAATTCAATTAACCTTGTTATACATTACTTAAAAAAATTTAAATAGTTTCAAAAATATAAATGAACAAAGAGAAAGCATGTAGAAAAACAGCTAATATTAAACTTTTCTACATTTAATTAAAGTCACATGTTTTTTATAATGCACGTTGTTGAATAGTTACCATAAGATCAAATTTTAGCAGAATGAAACCAAAAGTATCATGCAAAGAGAAAGTAAGAGCTTCATTTTACAAGTAATGAACACTTCTTCAATTCTACAATAAATCAAAAAGGATGGCTACATGTTTCAAACTAGTTAATATTTCGTCATCAGGCCGAGGAGCATGGGTCTGATTATAGCTATGAACAATTCACATTAGCATTTATGAATTGTTCATTGTGATAATCACACCAATGCTCATCAGTCTGATGATATATTAGTTTGAAACACTTAGCAATCCTTTTTAATTTGTTGTGGAACTGAAGAAATGTTCATGTGTTTGTTATCCACAAGTTCCCTGTGAGTCATAAGTTTCATTTTAGACAGCTGATATACCTCAATCAATAGGCATAGGTCTTACGCAAAGAGTTCAATACAGACATAGTAAATTATATATTAAAAATAAAAGAAATGCATATTATGAGGTATTATAGATGGCCATACACAGGTTAATAATATATATTAGGTTGTAACGAAAGTTTTCTGCCAGAAAACATTCTTAATAAAGTTAGAAAAAAAATATGAAAGCAGTACCTTTAGTGCGGGTAGTAATCACCAACTAAATCTATGATTTTCTGCCAACGTTTTGGTAGTTTTTCAAAGCCTTCGGCCCAGAAACTTGGTGGCCGCGAGTCCGAAAACAGATCATCCTTATTTCAGATGTCCTGTGCATTATGGAAGATAGCACTATCAAGATGTAGCTGCAGGTGTGAAAAAAGGTAGAAGTCCAAAGGAGCGATGTCGGGGCTATATGGTGAGTGTGGCAAAAGATCCCATTCAAGTCCATACAGAGTCCAGCCGGTGAATGAAGACACATGTGGTCTTGCATTATCATTATGGAACAGTACCTTCTTGTGCCAGAACTTAGTTCGACATTTTGCCTTGATAGCAGCATCAACACAGACTAGCATCTCACTGTACACCTTACTGTCGATGGTTTTACCTTTTTCCAGATACTCTTTGCGGCTAATACCACGGCAATCCTCCCAGATACAAAGCATGATTTTTTTGTAAGTCAAATTGCGCTTTGCGACGCTGCCGACGAGGCCTCATCAACATCAGTAGGCCGGCCAGAGCGCTCTGCTTCTTGAATGTCATAGTCCTTGTTTTTGAACTTTTCAGTACCAAACCTTCAGAGTGTCATATGATACAACAGTAGTACCTAAAGCTGTACACATGATTCAGTGACATTCTGTAGCTGACTTTTTGCAACAGAATTGGAAGTAAATGATGGTTCTAATCTGGTAGCGTGATAGTTCCATTTCTGACAACCCTTTACTTAATGATAATGATATTTTTTTACAAATTTCACAACACAGTGTTCTAAAGCAAGTCTCTTCCTTTCAAATGCCAAAAATCATTTCACAAAATATGATTAAACATGCCAACGTGAACTGTTTGCGAAGACGATATTTGCAGTGGCGGGAAACTTTCATTACAACCTGATATATATATATATATACACACAGTCGATTCCGGTTATTCAAACCATATTGGGACACGATCATTTTGGTCCTAATAACTGTCTGGCCCGATTAAACGAACATGCCTTATGTTACAAGACAGGATTCAGTCCGAATAAGCAGCTGGTCCGATTAGCCGGTGGTTCAATTAACTGGAATCGACTGTATATATGAGGCGGTGAAAGGCAAAGTGGTGTAAGTCAAAAGTGTTTTACTGCAAAAACTACAAAAAATTCCACTTTAAATTGGTCAAGTTATAATTAATAATAATTATTATAACATTGCAAATAATAATTATTTGAAATTCTACTATAAATTGAACATGGAGATTACATTTTGCCTTTCACTGCCTCATATAATGAAGGCATATAGCTCAGTTGAGATATACAGCAGTTTTATTTTAACAAGATCACACATCCCCTTTGGGCTACCAACTATTTATGAGTTATAACAGGGTGTATAAAAATGATAAAAAAAAAACAAATTTTTATTAAAATCAGATTTTTTTAAATTTTAATGATTTTTTAATATTTCAATTTTATGTGATATAAACTATTATATGTACCATAGATTTAAAATTATATACTATACTACTTTATAACTAATGCAGGAAGTAAGCATTTTCAAATTCAAATATTGCTGATTATTGTCAATAAAATAATTTTTAATAATTTAAAAACAAAACATGAAATAAAAGAAAAACAACCAATAGCAAAATGGTTTGAAACTAAAAATCAAAAATCAAATAATTAATTGTATTTTGTCATCTACAATTATCAAAACATATAAAAATTAGTTTTATTAAAAGATTTAAACATAAACATTAATTTAGCTGCCTTTTCTACACCTAATTCATTTCACAATTTGCTCTATACAAGTCCAAAAGTGGAAAAAAATCCTCTCTATTCCAGCAGTTGTTCCTTTTGCAGTACACAACACCTGTATTATATCAAACTCTCTCTGACCCATAGAGTTCTTTAGGATTGCTATTGATTTCCCTCACTGTAAGGTATTCAATGATTTTAAAGCTGTTTTATCAAACAATGTTCCATCAAAAAGAGGAGAAAGCACAATAAATTTTAGTAAAATATTTAATACGGGCATATCTCCATACTTTTCTTTAATAAAGATTAAAGCTTGGTCTTTTTCATTTATTGTTAAACATTCCACTTCATAATTAGTCTCTAAGAGTACTTATGATTGGTTGTCTGACTTATTCTCAGGAACAGATTTAACAGATTAAAACAGATTTAATGTAATACCCCTAGGAAAAAATATTTTTAAAAAATCAAAAGCAATGTATGTTTGTTCAAAGCAACGTCTGTAAATTTGCTTTACTTGATTTTCATAAATTCTACACATAAAAAATTCTAGACTAATGCACACTAAAATAAGTTCAAAGTTAGGTTCAGAAAACTATGTTACAATGTAGAAGCTATAATTACTTACTTTTCCTGTATCAACAACATATTTTAAACCAGGAATAGTAATAGATGTTTCAGCCACATTTGTAGACACAACACAAAGACGAGTTCCAGGAGGTGGAGGTTGAAAAACCTAAAAATATTTTTATGTTATAAGTATAACACACACAATTTCCTTAATTAAACATGGAACTACCCACTACACTAAATTAAGCAACTGTTCTGAATGTATATGTAGATGACAAATCAGGATGTGTTATCCTTGTTTACAAACAGACTTAGTAAACTGGTAAACACACGCGAATAAAGCTGTATATAGATTTATAGATAAGATTACAGGTAAAATCATGCTAATTAGTATTTGGGGTAAACTGAAAATTTTTGGTTCAACAATCTCCCAGGCTAAGGACAAAACTTAATTGATGTTAAGAAAAATCTATTTTACTGCACTGCATTTCTCTCCATTCTAAAAAAAAAGTAACTCCCGCTGCCGTTGCTGTCAAAAGCTTGTCACGCTATCTCCTCCGAAACCGCTGGGGGTATGGGGTTGAGAGCAATATCAATGGATGCAGAAAAATAGGGGACCAAAGTAAGACATGTCTTATCTTCGTCGGACTTTTAAGTTGTTTTTTTTTAATTTTATGTTTTGTGGGAAAATATTGACTTTTTCATCTTCAGATTATGATAACTCGCCAAAAAATGATTGTAGAATTTTGATCTTTTTACAGTCTAAGACTACAGACATTTCTCTTTCAAACTAGACCTCATATGTTTAAAAATATTTTAAAACAGACTAATAAAAAAATTAAACACAGTTTTTCAAGAAATATCGTCCCATATGTAGATGTAATATCGATGCTCCTCGAGTTTTTATCTTACAAAGAAAATATTTACATCATCTGGAAGCTGAAAGCTTTCTTATTCATATAAGCCTCATTTCAAGTCTCTATCTTAAAATTTCGATTTTTAATTGAATTTTAAAGCTGATAATTCAACAGTGATGAAAAGCCCTTTGCATAAGGGTGACAACAGTAAATGGATGGAAGCTGTTACATTGCCCAAGAATCACCCCTATGTATCTCGCTATTAGCCCTAACAGAGAAAAGATGTAAAAATAATTTAAAAGAAACTAAAATCAAATTCAGTTTATATTATATTCCTTTTATAATACACTATATTCAGTTTATATTATATTCTTTTATCCATTTTTACTACAGCATTGATTTTTTAATTTTGCTACTATAAGACATGTATTGAAAAAAATGCCTAAAAGAAAGCACGGTATAACTGGTGATAAATAAAGAAGACAAAGTGCTCAGGCACAGAGCCGATGGCCCTGTACGAAAAGCGAGCGTAGCGAGCCTAGGGTCAAAGCCCCTAGTATAATCAAGAAAACATACCAAATCATAGGTTAAAGAACTTAAAAAATAAATGTCTGTTTCATAAATATCATTAACATAAATATCATAAATATCATTAAGAACTGGAAAATAGTTGTGAGACTGAAGCCTTTTAAACTAGAAAATTTCGAACTAGCGAACAAAATCTTTTTTGGTGTACTCTAAAATGTAAAACATAGATACTTATATTTATTTTTATACAGAACTCATGTTTATTTATTTTTTTTTTTTTCAAATTAGGAAGCTTTTGATTGCCATCAAGTAATTTCAAAGACCCTATGTAAAAAATGTGTTTAGCTGAGTTGATGATATTTATGAAACAGATATTTAGAAATGATTATTATATGTGAATTAATCAATAACATTAAGAAATTTTAAAAGTTTAAAACACATTAAATAAATCTTTAAGTAATTAGATTAACTACTATGATAAAAAATTTAGATCTACATTTAAAACCACATGAAAATATGTTATCTACTATCTCAAATCTACCATGTGGATTAAGTATATTACAAATGTTTCCTAAAAGAGAAATATACATGGTTGATTTAAAAAAAAAAAAAAAAAAAAAAAAAAATTGTACACAATCTGCAAACTAATTTTTAGTTCAAAAATTCCTAAACTAAATTAAGGAATTTTCATGAATCACAAGAAATTTGTCACAATGTGAAAGTTACAACATAACAAGTAACTTATCTACGTAATTTTCACATTTATAAAATAGATGCGAATAAATGCGACAATGGCTGATATGAGCGAATAAATGCGAAAATTATTTTTTTTTAACCTTCCGTGAAAACTCAGTGATAAATGGCTTTTTAAGTGAAATTAGGTAATAATAGCAATAATTTATTAACATAATTGCTTATCTAAGACCATCCATGGTCTTCAACTGAGAGATCTCTCAAAATTTGCTTATTATTTATTGCTAAAGACTTAAGGAAGAGAATGTGGAGATTACTACAATGTTAGCTTTTAATTAAGCATTTTCATACTTACATAACCTAGTAAGTAAAATTGTTATTTCTTATAATAAATGCAAAATTTTTGAATTTATATACACCTATACCTCGCTATACAGCCACTTTGCATACAGCATTTTGCTATAACAGCCTTTTTTAACTATGGAACATTTTCGATTTATGTCCCACACTGATCGTCATACGGCCACAACAGTGGAAAGTGTTAATGATATTTACTCTTAGTGATTCTTCATGTCAATGTTCATCATCACATTAAAACAGTTTTTAAACAATTTATTTTATGTTTTTTATTATATGTATACATATGTGCATATGATTTCTTTTGCTTTTTGTTTATATGTTTATTTTTTGAATTTCTGTTTATTATTACATTGTTTTGAGCTTATTTTTATGTAAGCACTTTTATAGGAAATAAGAAGAATAAAATGCTTTTGAACTAAAAACTATATTATTTATAAAAAATTGGAACAGATCCAATTCAATTTGTATGGGTTTGTATCAAAATAATCAATTTGTTATACAGCTTTGCACTTTATGGCCAACTTTACCGGAATGTATCTAGGATGTAAAGCAAGGTATGGGTGTATATGTATATATATATTTGTGAATAAATGCGAAATTTTATGTACTGTAAATTTTTTTTTTTTCTTGGAAAATTTATCTATTTTTTATGCGAAATTTACATACTCCTACTTGTCTATAATTCAACCATTAAATACATTTTTATGAAAACATTTTTTATTACTTATTGCTTGGTAAAATCTATTTTCCACTCAAAATACAGAAAAGACAAGGAAACCAACAAGCTGAATACGTAGGTATTTAAACTGTTCAAATCTTCAGACACACTTATCCAAACTACACTCCAAACAAATTACGATTAGACATAAAGAGTCTTTAGGAAAACTAAGGTATTTGAAGGCATTCAATTATGTAGAAATATGTATAATCACTAGATGAATTAAATACCTTTTCTTGTTCTTGAAAGGGTAAAATTGAGTATAATGGCAGGGTATACAAAGGCATAGTATCAGACTGTTTTTCGACAGGAAAAGGTTCAGTAGCAGTATCTTCACCTTCTGATAATTCATGCTCCAGATTTTCTGTATCAAGTGGCTCAACTGAATAACTGTTTTGAAAAGAGATAATTATACACATTGATAAAAATAAATATCTATAAATAATAGTATGTTTTCAAAAATAAAAAAAAATTAAGATTTACTACTTGAGTATTTAGCTATACTACAGCTAAATAAATATCATTAAATAACAGTATGTTTTCAAAAATAAATAAAATTAAAAAATTAAGATTTACTACTATGAGTATTTAGCCATAATTATGTTTAAAATCATACATTATGACTAAAGAAACTGTTTCAAGGAAAAAAATCTCCAAAGTCAAGAACAGTGGTTCTCAAACTTCCCCCCCCCCCTCTCTCCCTTGTTCAAACAATTGAGTTGAGTTGTATTTATTTTATGGCCCCCTCTTACATGATGACAATAATAGTTTGAGTTCAAATTTAATAACTATAGTCAAATATTAATACAGTTAAAAAAGTAATACATACAGAAGTTAACTCATAGCATCTGTATCAGACTTTACACAGCCCAATAAATTAATACATTAATTTTCCTACCAAATGGTACCCGTTCTAAACTATTATTGATGAATTTTTGAGAGTATAATTAGTTAGAGAGAGAGAAATATATATATATATATATATATATATATAAAGAGAGAGATAGAGCTAGATAGATAGAGATATAGACAGATAGGGAAATATATATTTAAAAAAAAAAAAAAAAAAATATATATATATATATATATATATATATATAGAGAGAGAGAGATGAAACTCTGAAAGTTATGGAAGCATTCTATTTTCAGATCAGAGATTACTTTCTAATCCATAATACTTACTCATCCAGATTAATTTTTGCAGGCAAAGCACAAAAGGATGTATCTTTTGATTCCTTCTTCTTCTTGTTTTTCCTTTTTTTGAAACTGTTTATAGTACTTGGGCTTTCAGTTTTTGATTTTTCAGATTCGGAATTCTGGTTGTATTTAAAAGGGAATGTTCTTCGTAGCATTTTACACAATTTTGTAACTTCTTTTTCTCCAGTTAGAAATACTAATATTGCTCCTGATGGCAACTGAGAGTGGATTTTACAGACCTAAAATAAAAACAATGAACTAATATTATTACTAAAAAAGTCACTATAGCCATTTTTATAGCGTGTATGAAATACTTTAAAAAGCAAAATGATAAAACTGTTTAAGTAATATTTTGCTACAAATTCAGTTTTCAAAATTATTTCATCATCTCATAGGTTGTAATTTAAAATGAGCATAATAGAGCAGCAATTAGCTAAAAAGCTTTCAATTTAGAAAAATTTGTACCCATTAGAGCAGGCTCGTACAACATGAAACATGATGATGGCCTTATTATTTCACAGAAAACTTCTGCAGGTCTCAAGAAAATAGGATTAATGGAAGAGTGAAGAATATTTTATCTAACAAAAAATAAATTACTGGTTAATTTTAAAAGTTAAATAAATATTTATATATATAGCTTATATATATTCCATTTCAAATATTATAAATCTAAAAATAATATTCCCTATTTTTCAGATTTATCCTATTATATGCCTTTACAAAAGGCTGTGCAGGCCAAAGAGTGAGTGTTGGCCAGCTGCATGCGGTTCATAGGCCATATGTTGTGCAGGCCTGTTTTAGAGCAATGGTTCTCGAACATTTTAGTGTTGTGGATCCCTCTTTCTGATAATCACAGAGCATAAAGACTCAAAATTTAATTGAATCTATTTTCTGAAATTTTACAAAAAACACACACATGATTCACCTACAGCAGCTATGGATGAACAGAGATTGCAGTATATACCATATATGGGAAAATATTGCTAATTTAAGGGGGTCCAGGACATATTTAAAAATTTTTTTATTTATTGAGTTAAAATTTTGAACTTTTTTGTGATGATTAACCATATAGTTTGTAAAGAAAATCACATCCTAAAACTTCTCATAAAGTTTTTAAAAACTTTAAAATTTAAAATTAAAAAGTGGGGTAATTTATAATTGTTATAACTCAAAATATTATTTGTCAAATTTCAAAATTTTTTCATTTAATTAAACAGAAATATATAAGTTTTAATTTTCATTCAGCATTTTTTAAATATTAATTTTTAAAATATTAAAATATTTAGAGTAAAAATTTAAAAAAAAATTATGTAACTTATTTTTAAAAAATCATACTTTCAAAAGTAACCATTTTTTCAAATTTGCTGAATCAAAATTAAAGTTAAATAATTGAAAAAGACATGTTCCAAATTTGAACCATTTATCTCTTAACACTTCTCAACTTATAACAATTTAAAGACGAGAAATGATGAAAAAACCCATCATGCAGAAAATGCATTTAAAGGTTTAAACAAAGATTAGCTACTATAAGAATGTTGAAAAAAAAATTTAATATCTCCTGTTCTAATTAAGATAGAAATATGATTTAAATGTCCTTTTAAGCAGAAAAGAACACAAAATTTTTTAATGCAATACATTTTTCCCCCAAAAAATTTGAAGAGTTTTGTGTCCTAGACCCCCTTAATAAAAATATTTACAGTACAAGTCAACACCAAAATTGTAGAGCGATAATGGTCCCAGTGACACTTTACCAGTAGCACACCAGTAGCACCAGTTTACCAGTAAGTGGCACAGTTGTACAGCTGATTGAATTCAAATTCAAAGGTTACCATATGGTGTTTAAAAAATAAATTTTTAAACTGAACACATGCATCCCTTTTAGTTTCAAATAAAGGGTCTTGAAATGTGTGTTTTCCTGTACAAACCAGTTCCTGGACTAGAACTCTCCTCCAAGTGGGTAGACTTCCTGAAATGGATTCGAGGACTAACAAGAGGTCCGTGGAGCACAGGCTAAAAAACCATGCATTAGGGAATATTATATCAAAAGTCTTCACCTTTGATATAACATCTCTTAAGTAATGTCAAATTTTGGAATAAAATTTATAAATCCAAATTTATTAAATTTATGAATTGTGGGTCAACAGATAGGGGAGAAAACTGAACACATGCACCTCTTTTAGTTTCAAATAAAGGGTCTTGAAATGTGTGTTTTCCTGTACAGACCAGTTCCTGGACTAGAATTCTCCTCCAAGTCGGTAGACTCCCTGAAATGGATTCGAGGACTAACAAGAGATCCGTGGAGCACAGGCTAAAAAACCATGCATTAGGGAATATTATATTAAAAGTCTTCACCTTTGACATAACATCTCTTACATAATGTCAAATTTTGGAATAAAATTTATAAAATTTATGAACTTTAGGTCAACAGATAGAGGAGAAAGCAAAAAAATATATGCTATAATTTTAAAGGTAAAATATATGTTATATGAGTTTTTCTTAACTTTCTTTATCTGATAAATCATATAGGCTGCATAACATCCTTTGGACGATATATCCAATTAAATTTCAATTCTTCTGAAAACTTTTCAAAAGGGCAATAAGTTATAATATTAATAAAACTTTAAAGCATAATTTTGAGTCCCTACCATGTAAACATACCGTACCATGATCCCTACCATGTAAATGCAAAATTTTTCACAAATTTTACTACTAGAGCACCTTGAATTAACTAATATACAAACATTTAAAAAAAATTCTTCAAAAATTAAACACATTTTGTTGAACTTTAAGAATGCAGCATTATTTTTTAAATATCGCTAGTTAGAAGGAGAAAAAACAGTTAAACAAAGAAATATAATATATTTACTTCATAAAATTTACTGAAATCAATTTAAAAATGTGAAATATAGAGCAGTAACATGTACCTTGTGATAAGCCGCCTCTAAATAATCATCAGGAGTCTGTTTATTAAAATGAACTTGCACTTTGTACTGCCGAGACTCAAGCTATAAGGAGAAAAAATGAAGTTATTAAAGCAATATGCTTTATACAATTTTTCAAAAATGTTATAATACGACTTACCCTTATCAAAAATGGAGGTTCTTTAAAAAGTTTAGGATTTTCAACAAAATCTTGTACACGAATGGTAGCAGACATAACTATAAGTTTAAGAGGATCTCCTCTCTGTGGAAAATACATAAAAAAAGTAAATTTTCTTTTCTGTTATAAACACTCTTAAAGAAAATTTTGAAACATACAAAAGGTAAATAGAAAATCACTGCAGAAAAAACTTTACGCAGTCCAGTACACACGCACATATATATATATAGATGAAACAGATATATATATATATATGAAAGCTTCAAACAGAAATTATTTGTGTGCTTGGAAATATTTTTCAAATTAATCTTCTATATAACTTTTAAAAAAACTATTGGTACTTTTCCGTTAGTGGGGTGCAAGTGATATATCACCAAATATGGTTCTTAAGTCACATTTTTAGCTGTTTTGTTTAATTAATTGTAACTCACATGAGACGTGTACATGAATGAACTATATATTTATATATATATATATATATATATATATATGTTAGGCACAAATAATTAGATGTGCTCCCCTGTATGTTTGATATGCACAGATATTTAGAGGTGTTCAAATATTTGAGTTAATATGCATGTGTAAATAAGTAGTTTTAACTTATTGTATGTAAGTTATGTAATTTAAATAAGTTATTTATGCCTTTAAAAAAAAAAAAAAAAAAACCTGTGTTCAAATAGAGGTAAAAATATTAAAAGGTGGTTGATGGTGGCTGAGTGGAATTTCGCTGGTGGATTGCGGTGTTAATTAAAAAGTAGCTGATTAAATTACCTTTTTATCTGGCCGTAAGGTTAGATTTTCTAAAACCTATTTTTTTCCTCTCTCTTAAACCCTTGCTATGTCTTATCGGGAAATCCGATACCTTGGCTTTCAACCATTTTGGAAATCTCAATGCCCAGCGAGAACGGAGAGCAAAAACACAGGCAAAAAGAATGTTGATTACTTTAGCAGATGCCCGACTCAGAGGGGAGAGGCAAGGCGGAAGGTTACAAGGAGAGTCGACGTCCGGCCGCTCTGTCACGGGTCAGCTAAAAAAGGTACTCCTTTGAAAGTTTCAAAGCCCAAGGTTTTTTAATGCCAAGAAAAAAATAATATGGCAAGCAACAGATCGAAATATGCAAAGTCTGTGGTGCTGGGCTGTTTGTACGAAGTCTAAATATGTGGTGCCAGTTGGAACTCCTTACTTGTCTTCTCCTGCGGGGGCGGATGAACACAGGGCAGAAAGGGGTTTGTCCTCGGCCACAGTTTTACTCCAAGGCATCACACGCTACTCCAGCCGGCCTGCCGTGAACATCCTCCAACTTGCATCCCATTCTTTGCCGAGATGAATCTTCCGTTCCACTACCCGAGAGCTTGGAGAGGGCGAGATGCTGTCATGCCGTAGACTGTATTCTTCAAGTCGGGACTTACTTATTTCCTTCCTATTTTTTTTTTACTCTCCACTCTCTCCTATGCTATCTTTTTATTTTCAGATTTTTTTTTTATTCTTATCAGTCGACTGAAGGTAACGTTAAGATTTTTTGTTGTGGGTAAAGTTTTTTTTTTTAATCATTAATTATTGGTAAGGTTAAATATTAATATTTTCATAATTGGAGCCCATTAGTAATTAAGACCTTAGGTCATTAAGTTAGGAGCACATCCACCAGCCACCTCACGAAATGAAAATTGGAACTATAAAGTGTAGTAATGTATTGTTTTTGTGTATTATTGTAATTATGTCGACAGGGATTAATTGAAATTGCACTAAAGCTCTAACTTTGTAAACTGCTAGGAAGAAGATTTGTTATAGCAGTACTATTCTGTCGGGTAATGTAAAAAAAAAAAAAAAAAAAAATTTAAAGAAACTATGTCGTACGAATTTGTAATAATAAGTTGGCCAGAAGGCTTTTAATAAATAATATATTTTGCCTCTAAACCGTTATCCTAGTTATTTGTGTATGTGTTTTTTTTTGTGAGAGTCCATCATGAAGAGGGTGTTAATATTAAGCAATGTACTAACCACTTAAGATAATGATTACGATATGGCCGGGCTGTAAACAGCTCTTAAAGTATGTTTTGGTTCAGAAGGCAGTATTAAGCTTGTAAAATATAACTGTGAGAGAGCTAAATGGGTAACCTAATGACAGTCAATGTTAGATCCTAACAACTTCAATTAATCAGGTAATAGTTAATTCTTAAAAGTCATAAGTCACAACATATATATATATATATATATATAAGTAAGTATGAATTTTATTCATTAAGTAAATATTAAGTTTAATGGCCAAAAATCTTTAATGCCCTTCAAGATGTCTTAAATGACCCTTTTTATTTGTCGTTGTGACAGAAATTCAGCTAATACGATTGCAAATGGTGGCATTCCACAATGTTTATTATAGCTACATTTGGTGATTCATCACAATTGCTCAGTCTTTTTTGCAATTGTGAAGGAAACAAGTACAGTTTGTGGTTAATTAGTTTCTATTTTTTATTCATGTGAATTTCAGGGTTATTTAACTGGGTCTCTGAACTTAGTCATGTTCTCTCACATGATTCATACCCGCTAATTTGCCATCTTCTTCTAACGTTTCATGTGTGACATTGCTTTTCAAAATTTAGCCTATCTATTATCTATTAAACTGTTTTTGTAGAGTTGTTAGACCCTACAAAAACAGGCGACTTTGCATTCTTGCCACTGGTGATACTTGTTAGGGCAAATACCAAATGCCCAACGAATGGAAAAGTATCAAACTGTTAATTACTTATTGCTACTTAACTAATTTTCCTTTTATACACGCATATAATTAAAATTTGAAATAAAAAATGACAGATTCATTAAAAAATTTATCTATATTATATTCTTTAATACAGAAAAAAATTAAACACTACCTTTTCCCGAAGTGGGACAATTCGAGAAAGGAGGCCAATCAGAACATCGGAAAAGACAGATCTCTCATGAGCTTCATCAATAATTATGACAGAATACCTACTGAGGAAAAAATCCTAAAAAAATAGAATGATACTTAAAATCATATTTACAAATATATTTATAAATCTATTAAAATAAGTGCAGAATTCCTTACATGTCTAATTTCTTTTAGGAGAACACCATCTGTCATAAACTTGATTTGGGTTTCCTCTTTGACATTGTTCTCATATCTCACATGGTAAGCTACAACATCAGGTAAATTCATTTCACTTCCAACCCTAGCGGCCATTGTCATAGCAGCAATTCTTCGTGGTTCCGTTATACCAATCAATTTGTTATTTCTGCAAAAAGTCAAATAGTTTTCTTACATCTGTTTTAAAAACCTCAATGACTGTAGAGAGGTAAAAATGTAATTATTTGAATTATGATATTTATGAAATTACATTAACATGGAAATACAGTCGAACCCCGTTATAGTGAACCCGGTATATAACAAATGAAAATTTTAGTCCCGCCATTTTCCTATTGTATTTAATGCTAATTTATCCTTTTATAGCAAACCTCTGAAATCTTAAGAATTGGCTACAACGAACCTTCTTTTCAGTCGACTGATGAATTTTTTTTTTTTAAACTTTTTAAGAGCGTTGACGATACAACGAATTTTGAAGAAGGTGGTGATGAAAATTTACATATCGCAATGTGGATAGAAAAGCACAAAACTTCATCATTCTCAGATTGTGACATGCAATTGTTCGAAACATGTGATGATAAAGTCATTACATGTGAAAATCTGACTGATGAAAATATTGTAGAAGAAATTCAAATGAATCATTCTGAAATCGAAGATCCTGCATCTGATGCTGATGAAGAGGAGCACACAAATGATGAAATCCCCAACATCTCAGATGATACACTAGTGATGTGTGTAATTAATAAGCTTTTGTCTACACAAACAGTGGAAGAAAGAGTGTTAGGGTCATTTGAAGTATTAGACAAAGAAATTCATAAAATGTTTCTTGAAATCGTCATCACGTCAGCAGAAGATCACCGATTATTTCTGTATCAAAACAGTGAGCAACAATTTCAGATATAGCGAACAAAACCTTTGGTCCCTTGAAGTTCATTATAACGGGGTTCGACTATATATACATTAAAAATGAGTTTGTATTAATTAAAGTTAAAAAAAATTTCTAAAGCATAGTATATTCTAGCTTAAAATAGTTATAAATAATATATATATCAACCTTTGAGAGGTAACATTCATCAGGAATTAATTTTATGTTCTAAAGCAAAAACTTTGAGCCTTTTCTCACCTTTGAACTCTTAAAAGCCCATTTCTAAATTCTGAATCCTTCATACAAAAAAAGTTTATATGTAAACACAGTTCGAGTTATTTCAAACTTACATGTAAATAAATAGGCTAAAAATGAGATTAAGCATAAGTGAAAAAAGAGGTGAATGATGTAATTATATGTTAAAAATAAACAAATCAAATAAACAAAAAATAAAGAGCGAGCATAGACTGCTTAAACAAATTAACTTAAAACCTACCCTAGCAAAGAAAACAAACTTTTCAATAAAGGATAGCGCAGAAGCTTCATATCCTCATAATGAAAAAATACAAATATAATTAAAAATGAATAATTCAACAGAGTTAGATAAATACAAGAAGAATATACACAAAAAACAAACAGAAATCAAGCACTCAGGGCATCCACGCACCAGAGGCAAGATTCTGTATTAGTGCTGGAACTGAACCATAAAAAGACATAGAGGTAACCGACAGGTCTCGTCATCAGGGAGCCTAACCAAATCAGTTACCTCAAGGGGAACTTTCTGAATAGGATGCAGGTAAGACCAAAAGACATCCCAAGACCCCAAGTTCCCCATGAAAACATTTAGTCGAAAGAAAATGAAAAGACAAGCACAACTTACAGTAAGGGCTCAACGCACCGTACATGCAAGCACACAAATAATCCTAATGCAAAGCCAAAGATGTATACAAACCCTAATTCCGTAAGTGACAGTTATGGCGAAACAGCAGCCAATTCTATCCTTGTAGTTACGTCATTGTAACAATACTACAGCGCCACCCCCCATTACAGCTTAAACAAATGAAAATGTAAACACTATCCTAAACATCTTTAAAAATTCCTGAGTGTAAATGCCTTTGGTACCTTGAAGTTCATTATAACGGGGTTCGACTGTATATACATTAAAAATAAGTTTGTATTAATTAAAGTTAAAAAAATTTTTAAAGCATAGTATATTCTAGCTTAAAATAGTTATAAATAATATATATATCCACTTTTGAGAGGTAACATTCATCAGAAATTAATTTTATGTTCTAAGGCAAAAACTTTGAGCCTTTTCTCACCTTTGAACTCTTAAAAGCCCATTTCTAAATTCTGAATCCTTCATACAAAAAAATGTTTATGTATAAACACAGTTCGAGTTATTTCAAACTTACATGTAAATAAATAGGCTAAAAATGAGATTAAACATAAGGGAAAAAAGAGGTGAATGATGTAATTATATGCTCATTCAAAACTCAAAAGATGTAAAGAAATTGATATATTTCATAAAGATTTATTTCCCCAGCTAATTACCTTTACTTTTGCATTTATTACACAAAATTAAATATCATTTAATATTTGTTTCATAATGAAAACAGTTTAGTTAAAACTATCTCTCCTATAAAAAAACACTAATTGATTAAAGGTCTCTAAGCTCTATTTTGTCTCATCATCACTGGATCTAGAAAGATGGAGATCAGTTGCCCTCATGAAATAATAGAAGAGGGCACTAGCAGTGAAAATCTAAAGGAAATTTTTTTTCTAACATGACAAACAATGGTCTTTTTAACATTTGCCTATTCCTCACCATAAATTTGTTGGTTTCTTTATTATGGGAGCACCATGTTGGTGAACAAACATCACTGAATGCCTTCATGTTTTCACCAGGTATAGGCACATTAAATTCTTAGAACAGAAAGGCACTCCATGTGTTATGTAGGTGAGAGGAGGGTATGAACACACCAGTTGTCACCCCCTGTGTTGTGTGGTCAAAATAGAGGTAACACCAGGGTGTAGTGTTAGTTCACTTATACAGTGCTGCCATTATCAGCAACCAACAAATATCAGGCTATTATTGGGCTGATGTTGTAAAAACAATGTGCCAGGTATATTGGGTAAATTTTTTTTCTACTAAAAAAAATTTAAGAAAACTTAAAAGCACATTCAAAATAATTTTCCAATTTTAAGATTGCAAAGTTATTTTTTTTTTATAATTTCTTAAGTTTGTATGTTTTTTTTCCTCTCTCTAGTTGATAAAAGTCCTGCTATGTGGGCATTATATTATAATTTCTAATTAAATTCAAGTATGTTTTTAAAAGTTAAAAAACAAAGATCTGTGACATCAGCAGTCAAATATACACTAAAGAGCGAAAAAAACTCATACAGGTGTGCGTATGCAAATAATGGAGATATGCAACCAATTAGCATAACGTAATGTTGTCAGCAGCACTATATATATGACAACAAGTGTCTGGCAAAGCTGTTAGATTGGTTCCTACTGCTACAATGGCAGGTTATCATGATTTATGTGACTTTGAACATGGTGTTATAGTTAGCGCAAGAGATGGGACATAGCATCTCCGAGGTAGCAATGCAATTTGGATTTTCATTTATGACCATTTCACGAGTGTACCGTAAATATCAGGTATTCAGTAAAACATCAAATCTCCAACATCATTGCAGCTGGAAAAAGACTTTGAAAGAACTGGACCATTGATGACTGATAAGAATCCTAACACAAGATATTGCAGCGGATTTCAATGTTGGGACATCAACAAGTATAAGCGTGCGATGTTCAACAGACCGTCATTGATAGGGCTTTTGGAGCTTCAGGCCCATTTGTGTACCATTGTTGACTGTATGGCACAAAGCTTTACACCTTGCCGGGAACCTCCAACACCTCCATTGGACTATTGATCATTGGAAATACATTGCCTGGTCTGACGAGTCTTGTTTCCAGTTCTATCAGGCGATCGTAGAGATGACTCTGACAGGTGACGGGGACATAAGCATCAAGAGTTGCTACCGAGTGGCTCCAGGATAACTCTTCTGATTTTAGACACTTCCATTGTCCACCTAAATCCCCAGACATTAACATTATTGACCATATCTGGGATGCCTTGCAATGTGCTGTTCAGAACTGATCTCCACTTCCTCGCAGTCCTATGGATTTGTGGACTGCCCTGCAGGATTCATGCTGTGAATTGTCTCAGGATACCTTAAGACATTAGTACAGTCCATGCCAGGTCATGTTCCGTTACTTCTGTGTGCTCCTGGGGGCCCTACACGATATTAGGCAGGTATAGCAGTTTGTTTGGCTCTTCAGTGTATAAAGAAGCAATTTTATTAATTTTTTCTTCCTATGAAATTTCTTTATCACTACTTTACTTCCTTTTGAAAAATATTAATTTTTTTCAATGTTGAAATAAAACATTCTACACTTAAAACTATAAGAACTCAATATATTTATGTAAAATATTCTGTGATGCTGACCAACTTTTAAGAATACAATTATAACAAAATGGAATTTTTAAAAAATATTTTATTTACTTATGAAATAAATGTCTTTATATACTCATACTAAATAACCCATTTTATCAAAAACAATATAAAATACAATACATGATGTAAAATGCTATAGAAAAGTCACATATTCATTATCATATTATTTTAGAGTGATATATATGGATGCCTAAACTTATATGAATAGATAAGAACTTTCAGAATGATTATTTTAACTTACTGAGTATATCCACCTTCATACAAAAACTGTGGAACTTGTGTTGTTTTACCACTCCCAGTTTCACCATGAATAACAACAACAGAATTTTCTCGAATAGCTTCCATTATTGACTGTTCTTCACAAAAAATAGGTAAAGCTTCTCTGGCAGCCTAAATAGAAAAGAAAAGCATAGAACTTTAGGACAATTATATGTAAGTTAGGTTGAGCACACTAGTCAGTGATAAAAATTTGAAAAATTCTAAACAGGATCTCAAGCACTCATGTCTGAATATATCTGAAATAATACTTGAAGTGATATTTTCATAAGGACTTAAACATTTTTTTTTCTAGCTTACTTTAACCCCTTACATGCCGTGGGCATATATATACGCTTTGTGCAGTCGATGCGTTAACTGCCACTGGCGTATATATGTCTTCCCAGAATACTTGACAGTTTATAGCCGTATAACTACACCCACTGCTTTGGAATGTGATATATTGACCTTGACACCTCGAATTAACATTTGACAGGGTCATGCTCATTTTTTACAAATGGGTAGAGGGCACATGAGGGTGAAATTTGAATGTGGTAGTTCATGAGAGAGCATGCTTGAATAGGTTGCGTGATTTTTTCTCTTTTGCTCTGTTTTCATGTAGCATTGTGTGATACGAGTTATTTTCACCACCTTGTACGGATATGTCTGACAGTGAATTAGATGACTACTCTAAAAAGAAAATTTGCCATGAATTCCACTATCATTGTGTTGAATGTGATGTTGGTTTATGTATTCAACCATGTTTCAAGATATATCACACAACAGCTAAGTACTAACTATTAATTTTTACTATAATCTGAAATTTAAATTTTGTATTTTTTGTTTTTCCATTGAAATAATATATATTATGTAGATTGAAAAGGGACATACTTTCCAAAAGAATATGCTCAATTCTGCAAGATAATTCTCTACTACACAGCATATACTGTTCCAAAATGGTTTTGGAAGCATCACTAAGCTCAAGCATGTCACTCAATTTTAGTATATGTAGGACCCATAGAAAGAATTAACTTTGCATTAGTTTCAATGCTCGACTTACAAGGAGAGTTTTTGTTTGTTTATGCATTATTATGCCCCAAGAAACAACTCCAGACCAGGTCCATAGATGACATTCCCTAGGGCAACATCTGAAGAGTTTGTATCTTCTAATTTGCATCTACAAATTAAATGCGACTATATCCAGACTAGTCCCAAAGGCATTTAATGTTGCTCATCGGGATTCATACAGAGCACCACCTCCCGTCTGAAGCCTAATATGCTACCACTAGGCTACCATGGGCCTATCAAAGGATTTAATGGTAATGTTCTAGTATCATAAGTCATTAAGCAACTCCAGGTCTATGCCTTGATCAGTCAGAATTGTTATGACAAGAAAGAGCAACAGAATACATACACAGTGGCACATTTAACACTGCAAGCCTACAAGAGTGATATAGACAGAACTGCTCTGTATTTATTCATCCAGGCAAAATACATTTTAATGAATTAACAATTTTACATTCTGCAAAAATATATGATGGATGTCAACAGCTGAAAGAGTGATTTTGAGAATTCCTAACCAAATCTGAGTCCTTTAATCAAAATAAAACTTTTAAGAACAAACTATACATTTCATCTCATCAATAAAAATGTCGCCAAGAGTTAAACTTTAAGATGAAATATCGGTAACTAGAAAGTAAAAAAACAATTTTGTTAAGTAAAAAATATTTACCTGTATTTCTGGAAGCCGGTTAAGAGGCACAAACACAGCTGGTACATGCTCAACAGGCTCAGCAACAATTGGTTTATCATTGCCTTTTGTCTTGTCACCTTTCTCTTGTAAAGTTTCTTGTTTAGGATTTTCATTTGATGTGGTAATATTAGCATCCTTTTCTTTAGAATCCTCATTTGATATAGAAACAACAACATCATCCAAGCTTTTGTCCTTATCAACAGTGTCTTTAGTCAAATTTACATCATCCATACTTTTAATCTCATCTTCAGATTCCTCATCAGACTCGGAAGAACTGCTTTCAAAACCAACAATATTAGGATCAAGTTTTATTTTCTTTTGAGGTGGTAAGTTATTTTTCTTTTTGCTACCTTTGATGTTACTAATTTTTGAACACTTGTTACCTTCAGACATTGAACTTTCTTGCATCAACCTGAAAATTATCATATCACATAAAAATACTTAGCTTATACATTCATACATATTTAGAAAATTAATAATAGATAGTTTTTCCCCATTTTCATGGTTATTCTGTTTAGCATTATTTTCATAAGTGACTGAAATGGGAAGAACTTTGTTAACAGTTTTGCAACGGTTGTTGCGATCGCGAGCCTTCCGCTGAGGCCGGAGGTATTTCCCGTGAGCGCTCCCTCTAGGCCGGCTATCTTTTAATTGCTAAGCCTAATTTTACGAAAAATTCTAAAAAAGTAACATTTTTGAACAAATCTTTATATTTAAGCTTATGGGTTACATACACATTTATTTATAATTTCTCTATTAACAAATTTTTGTTTTACAGATTAAAATATTTTTTATAGTATTAAATTAACTATCAGTGAAATCAGAAATCTCACAGCATCAGGGTCTGATTGTACCTCAAAACTAAATGACGAAGCCATATGTCCAACGCTATAATCCTACACCAAATGAAAAACAAAATTACTCGTAAATAAAGAATGCATGCAAAGTTTAAATGCCCTAACCACTGACAGCTAGCAGCAATAAATAGCTCTCTCCATTTGTTTACAAAAAACTACCACCAGCACTTGAGTCATATCATTCTTTATTTCAAAAACAAGGTCACAACTATGTGTATTCCGAATTTCATAGACATAGGATGCCATCTAGTGCCCCAAAAATTAACTAATAAAACGTTCTGATCTATTGTCACGTATACGTGACAGTCAACAGCAGAAGTCTTTTCTCTCTGGCATGCCGGTGTGACAGCCGGGAGAAAACACGGATAGCAGCTGTCACGTATATGTGGCATTCACCGTGAAAGGGTTAAATATTGGATATCAATTGTTGGAAAGGGTTTTCACTGCTTTAGAATTTCCATTAGGATTGAATTGCCATGAGAAAGTTAAAACAAAATTTAATCAAGCCAAAGGAATGCTATTAACTGAGGGAATTCTAGACAATGAAATTATTCTTCATCACTGAACAAAACAACTTTAAACAAAATGTCAATGTTCACTGAAATGGGGTCATGCTAACTGAGGGTACTGACTTGGTACTGAGATTTAAAGATGATAAAACCATTTACTATTTCAAAAATTAATCAAAGCTAAAGAATCTTTTTGTAACTTTAATAAACTTATGTTTGTTTTTTATTGATATGAACTTTCAAGGTATTTAAAGTCAATATTAGAGAGTCTCTTTCTAGACACTATGTATGAGCTTTCGATGAAAAACTATAATAATAAAAAAAAAAAAATCGAAAGGTTTCCTATATCTCACCATAATGGTCTTTTTAATGCTTTAAAAGTTGATGGTTATTATACTAAAGATAGAATCTAAAGCTTTTATGGATTACTATTTGTGCTAAATATATTATTAAGATGTCTTTTATTAATACATTGATATGAAATATGGAACTAAATTTTAGAGGAGGGAGACCTTATCCTTCTGGTTCTCCCTGTATGTCCCTATTTATAGACTGTATCTTGAAACACACATGTAGGCAATAATTACAATAGGTTTTAAAACTTAATTATAATGCACTCTTGAAATCACTTCGATTTAGGATAAAAACAATTTTTAGAGGCTTAAACTTTTTCATTGAAACTGAATTATTACCTCTGAATGAAAGCCCTGACATATTAAAGCATCACTCTTGTGATTGATTAAAACAATCACAGTTACAAGAATATCTTTTTCAGGCATTATCTTAATAGTATTCAATTTAAGGTATGGGAAAAGAGCATGATAGTTAAGGTATTCAATCTCATACAAAAGGCGGTTATGGTCAAAATTTCAAAAAATTTTCATAATTTATTTTATAGACCAAATATTTAGCTCTTTAAAACCATTTTCACTTTTTTGATATCTTAATTAGAACTGTAGTCATAAGTGTTTTTGTGATATTCAGTAAACTGGAAGTGACCGTGATTTCAACCAGAAGTGGGTGTTTAAAGGAATTTGTTTACATCTAATTTTCATTTTTTTTCCTACTTGCTGTTTCATAATAATTTTTGATATTTTGGGGGTATTATTTGCCATCTGGCAACAAGCTTTTCCTATTTTTTCCTTTATAATTTGGCACCAAGTTATCAAATCTTCCCTTGTGATTTCATGTTTACAATTTTGTGTAGGATACATCTTAATACATGTGCTAGCTATTACTGTTTAATTTGTTAATTACTTGCAAGTTATTTCAGTGAATCATTGTTTATTCCATTAATATGACTAAAAGTAGGTCAAGGTGATCTAAATTGGGGAAATCGACATACAAAAACAATGAAAAGTGATATTGATTCGGCTGCCAGCGCTGACCTTCATGATTTGATTGCTAGTGTTTCAAAACTGTCTAACAGCTTTTGTGAATATGATGAAAACATGAAGGCCAAATTAACTGTGAACAGAATAATTGATATTTTGATATTAATAAACGTTATTTCAATGCTCAACTGTCCTAATTGTTTTTCTGATGCATTGTGTGTGAATGAGAACTCACAATTTGGATTGTTCTCATATTTCCCTCTGAAATGTCAAAAGTGTGACTTCAGTCATAAGATTTCATCCTCAGAAAAGACAGGGCATTTAGGTCAGATCTCTGGACATAAATTCTAGGCCTGTGTTTGGCATAAGGCTTGTTGGAAAGGGATTTTCTGCAGGAAAGAAATTATGTGCAGTAAGTTCTCAATGTACCTTCTCCCCCACAAAACACTTCATATAAGCATTTGCAGGAGCAACTTTCAGATGTGGTAACAACAGTGGCTAAAAGTTCAATGATACAGGCCTCTCAGGAGGTACAAAAACAGTAGTATGGAATGAATCCAGCTAATAGTGTATCCAGCTAATAGTGTGGAGTATCTGTTGATGGGATCTGGCAACGTAGAGGTTACTCGTCATTAAATGGTTGTGTTACTGCTTTATCCATTAAAACTGGAAAAATTCTCAACATGGAAGTCATGTCGAAATTTTGTGTTATACGTAAAAATATTGAGAAAATGGTGCATGGTCTCAAATATGAGTTGCAGATCATATTTGCTCTGCAAATTATAAGGGCTCTGCTTCTGGTATGGAAGCATTTGGTGCTTACTGTATATTCAAATGCTCGGAGGCACTGCGTAGTTTGAAATATACTGAATATTATGGAGATGGTGACTCTAAAAGTTATTTAACTGTGAAAAACATTTATGGGGAAAATAGTGTTCAAAAGTTTGAATGCGTTGGACACATCCAAAAAAGAGTAGGCAGTAGGCTGAGAAAATTAAAAAACTCTACTCTTGGATTAAAAGGGAAAGTAAAACTTACTGACAGATTTATCGAAAAACTGCAAAATTATTACGGAATAGCCATCAGAAGCAATGGTGATTTAGCTTCCATGCAGCAGGCTATAATGGCAGCATTTTTTCAATGTAGTTCTAGTGCATCAAACCCTAGTGCAAATACATACTAAATGCTATTTGTTTATCAAACTCTTCAGTTACTATAAAATTATAAGAGATAAAGTGGTATTATAGTTAAATTACAGAATTATGGTCTCTATTAAAGGACAAAAAGTTTTTTTTTTTTTTTTTTTTTGGGGGGGGGGGGGGGGGAGCTTCCTAAATGATATTTTAAAGTAAGGATTTTTTTTTTTTTAACAACACACATAGAAATTATGTTTAATAAAATATTAACACCCTTTTAACAGTTAAAACTGTTCAAATTACGGAATTATTTTAACATATTTCCTGTTAAGTGATCAAAAAGGTGAGATATTTATCATGAAATTCTTAATACTATGGAACTGAATAAATTACAGTGCGATATAAATCATCACGGAAAAAAATATTTGACAGTATTAGGACATGGTGTTCAATCAAATTTAGAAAAAATATAAAAATGAACACCTTCACCATAAAGGTATATTTCCATGGACTCATAAAGAAAGATATTTTGTACAAAATAACAATCAAGGTAAGAGGACAACACTTACTTTCTATGCCCAAAAGTCTGCACGGCTGATGTGGATATAAGATAATCTAAATCTTGAGGCTTGGCTTGAACCTGTCTCAATTTTTCTAACAGTTCTGTTCTCTAAAATAAATTAAAATTAACAGTCTTAAATGTCAAGTGTAAGAAAGGTAACGAAGTCAGGTAATAAATAAGGATGAGTATAAAACTTTTTTTATGACAAAAATGTGAACAATAAACAGAAATGTTTCTATAAATTAATGTTTATGCATCATGCAATGCTAAATTGTAAAAGTTTACGAAATAGTAAAGATAGAGAGACAATTGATATATATTCTAGCAAGGATATTTAGAGAAAAATTAGCTTTAAAACAATAAAAATATAAACAATACATTCATTTTCTTTTTTTTCTTTGCTAAAATAGTTGCCAGTTTTTTCTTTTGCTTTCTCGATAATGGCTTTGGCATGGCAACTTCCTTTTGAGATGTTTTTCCTTTTGCTTTCTTTTTTCCACAAATAACCAGTGGATTATTAGAATCATACTTCTCTTCTTGTATGTTGATGTCCACAATAACCTTTTCCTAAAAATTAAAGAATAGTAAAATACTTAATGTGTGCTTTAAAAAAGAAGGAGCAGATTTTGAACAATGATTAGATTAAATTATTACAGATGATAAAAAATAAACATAATATTCGGGAATAACTTTTTCTGCTTTTAATAAATTCAATCTATATTAGCTAAATGATTTATTTTTTAAACACTTGCATCTTTCTGTGAAATTGCACAAACAGGCTGAAAAATAAAATTGATTTCCAACCTGAAATCCTGAAAATATTAATAAAGATATTTTATAAAATACATCTTCCCAGATGTCCTGATAATTTTGGAATGATGCAAAGCATTTACCAGTCTCAAAGATGAAGCTTTGAAGCAAGTTGTTTTGAAGTAATTTCTTTATTTAAGGGTTTATAACAGGCAATAATAAATACTGTAGAAATACATGTAGTAATAAAACAAAAAAAATTTTCAGGTAGTCTCTTCTAATGAAACTACCATGGGTTATTAACGTAGGATTACTCATCATTACTTACCTCTTTTGTATGTATATAAATATCTATATATATATATATAACTATGTATGTAAAAATTTTGACACATCTTGGTACTTTTCTGTTTAACTTGTCTAAACAATAGACTGGGTTTGGCACGCTGCCAAAATTATAACTCGTGAGGACGGACAGACGGTTTTAGCATCTGAAAATTTTCTTTTCCATCAGGAAAATTATCAGACGCTATTCAGTATCATTCATAATAAGCATCAAATTATTTGTTTTATGGAAGGTGCTTAATTTCCTTGAAAAACAATGGTTTCCATCCAAGCCAAAAACCTTAAACCAGTTTTGTCGAAAAATTTAATTAAGGTCTCGAAAATCTCTGCTAGTTTGCTGGCAAAAAATTTATCAAACTGAAATATTTCTATCTATCAATTTAAAGCACTTATAAGACAGAGAAATACTAATATTTGCTTGATAATTTCCTTCATTCCATAACATTTTTAAATGTCCAGATCAAAATTTATTCTCAGACTATCACAGTTCTCTTATATTATAGCATATTAAACATTAAGAAAGTCAAAATTTATCTTAGCAATTTCACAATTATTAAACCACAGTCATAGTCTTTGAATAAAATAAAAAAACTGGTGTTTCAAGACCTTTTTAAAAGATACCTTCTAAGGTATCTTTTAAAAAGTCAAAACTACGAGATCCATTACATTGTTAATAAACCATTGTTTTAATTATAATTTAAATTATTTTAAAATTTCTTTTTCTCACTCAGAATCGTCATTTTTACAATTTATCCTAAATATATGAATTGACGCAACTTTTTAAATATTGAGATTAACTGTTATTGATACATTACTGATGCCAAGGCACTAACAGTTCTTTGCACTTGCTAACTACTCACGATCTGATATACTGATGCGAAACGCGATCTTAAAAAAAGCGAGAAAGGCACAAGTCAGTCAACATTTTTACTGACTTAGATGGCTGTAGTGAGAGACTGGCACCAAACTCAAGAATTATTGAAAATCCAAGATATAAAAACTTCACACTATTCATCTAAATAATCGATTAAAAAACAAAAATATTCTTGAACTATCTATACGAATGAAGTTACATATACAGTGGAATCTTGATCGTTTTTGGATCCATCGTTTTTCCGTATGTGTCGTTCATTTTATCCAGCCCCAACGATCATATTGCTTTGTTGTTTCCACATCTATCGTTTTCCCGCATTTATCGTTCATTTCAATCGGTCCCTTGAAAAACGATAGATCGAGATTCCACTGCATATATGTATATATATATATATATATATATATATATATATATATATATATATATATATATATATATATATATATATATATTCCAAGTGAATGTATAAAATCTTTAAAATAACCTCTTCATCTCGAAGTATTTCTGTATTAGAAGACTGCCTTGCTTTCTCATTAAACCTTTTTCTTGTACGTCCCATAATGAAATTTTTATAGGGTTTTGATCTTGCACGCGTGAACTTATTCAGAGCCACAAACCACCAACAGCATGGTTGGAAATGATAATAAACAGTCAATCAGCGTTGCCACACTTCAAACACAAAATTAGTAGAAGCACACGTGATCACCGGTGATTACGAAGGCCCGGCTAAACCCATCTATTCAACACCAAAGTGCTCTCAGTTCAATTCTAGTTCGTTGCAGGAACTTCATGCGTGGACATTTGTCAAATGCGCATATTGTTTGTTTTGTCTACAATTGATATCTGCATACGCTGTGAAGCTTCTTCCCGGGGAAGCCGTTTCTCCAGACAGGGAACTTTATGACGCCAGACTATGTTATCCAGACGTATGACGCCATTTCGCCCCACGACTCCCCCACCAGACCGCAACGCTAGGGCACAGGGAAAGGGCCTGTTCACATAGGAGTCCGTTGCGTTGCGTTAAGGAAAAGATGACGTTAAGACGAAAATAAACCAATCATAGGCGTTAAAAATTTCATTGCTAATCGTTTGGAGGCATATGATTGGTTTATTTTCGTCTCAACGTCATCTTTTCCTTAACGCAACGCAGCGGACTCCTATGTGAACAGGCCCAAATGAAAACGGACGCAGAGTAGTTGTGGACGTCTTAAGAGCAGGCGTAACATCACCGGAAGGTTGGTGGGATGACTGGAATCGCCTTAGGGCCTGTTCACATAGGAGTCCGTAGCGTTGCGTTAAGGAAAAGATGACGTTGAGACGAAAATAAACCAATCATAGGCCTCCAAACGATTAGCAATGAAATTTTTAACGCCTATGATTGGTTTATTTTCGTCTCAATGTCATCTTTTCCTTAAAGCAACGCAACGGACTCCTATGTGAACAGGCCCTTAGTTTGCGGAAAATGGGCAGGCTTGAGTCTGTCGATGGAAATCCATCTTTTTTTAGTTCCAAGCTGAGCTTGAAAAAACTTGGGCTTACGCTCGAGCACCAAATAAGGACCAGAGTAGGGTGAGAAGAACGGACAACGGACAGAATCTTGGCGGATGAAAACGTTCGAAGTGTCTTCAAATCATGGACGAACATCGCCGTCTAGTCATAACGTGACGTAAGTGTTGGTCGGATCTGTCTAAAGTGCTTCCTCATAGAAAGTAGCAGTTTGCTGGGGAGATTTCGTACCTGAAACAGAATTTTTTTTCGCCATGCAGGCGAAGAGTACAGCCGTATAAGAGCTCTGCAGTCGAGGTGTTGAGATCTTCCTTCAAGGCAGTCCGGATTCCTAATAGCATGAGAGGCAATTTTTTCATCAATCTTTCATTATCGACGAGACTACACCTAAAAGCTTCTTTTAACTGTCGGTGGGAACGTTCAATCAAGCCGTTTGCGGAAGGAAAGTAATAGCATCAGTGGTCGGTCTGGGGCCGGAATGAATCAAGTTATGAATAGAGATTTGGTATGCCATGATACTTTGTATGTTTGGCAGTCCAAGCTGTTTTTGCACGACTTTGGGCAGTCTTTTTTCATTGGCCTCCAAATGTAACACTGTTTAATAGCATCAGTGGTCGGTCTGGGGCCGGAATGAATCAAGTTATGAACAGACTCAAACACAAGATGTCTGAAGCTTTCGGGAACATACGGGCGTATACTACCCGAGGAACTGTCACAAAATAATGGTAGTTTACTTGAATGCAAAACAATTGGTGTTATAATAAAGGAAGGATTTGTTTGTAATTCCTTTAGTTCGAAATCCTCCGATTGCGCCTCTGCCATAGCCGAATATCAATAGTACTAGGTACAGTAATTTCATCAATACGGGAAAATGCATCCGTGACACAATTATTACTGCCAGGAACAAATCTAGTATCAGTAATGTATTGGCTTATGAAATCTAAGCATCTGAGTTGAAGAGGAGAACTTTTGTTGTGTTTTTGATAAAATGCGAACACTAACGGTTTATGGTCAGTAAAAATCGGGGATTTTCTAGATTTTAGTGCACAATGAAAATGTTTAATAGCACTATAAATCGAGAGCAACTCCCTGTCATATATACTATATTTAATCTCAGTGGATGTTAACCGACGAAAGAAAAGTGCAAGTGGTTCGGCTTTTTCAGTGATATGCTGTTGCAAAACAGCTCCGATGCTAAGGTCTGAAGCATCGACCGAAAGTGAAATTTTAGCATTAGGGTGCGGATGAGCTAAAAGTGCAGCATTTGAGATTGGTTGTTTACAAATATTAAATGGTCTATTAGCTTTGTCAGTCCACTGTAGCAGTGTAGAGTCATTCTTTCTCCGACCTGTTGTTAGATCAAAAAGTGCCATTTGTTGAGTTGCGGCTTTGGGAATGAATCTGTGATAGAAACTGACCATCGCTAAAAACGCCGTAATGCTAGTAGAGTGACTGGTTAAAGGTACTAAGAACCTTAATTTTATCGGGGTCTGGTTTGATCCCGTCTTTTGAAACTAAACTCCTAAAAATGTTAGCTCTTTTATACCAAAAATACTTTTATTCAAGTTTAACACAAGTTCTTTTGTGTTTAGTCGTTTAAAGACTTGTTCCAAATCTGATAAATGGGACGTAACATCTGTTGACGCGACAAGTATATGATCAAGGTACGCGAAACATTTTAATCCGCTTAGTGTTTCATCAATAAAACGTTGGAAAGTTTGACCTGCATTCCTTAAACCGAAAGTCATGTATTTGAACTCAAATAAACCTATTGGGGTAATTAAGGCAGTTTTCGGAATATCACTAGGTTGAAGAGGTATCTGATGATACGCACGTTTTAGGTCAAGTTTTGTGAAAATTGATTTCCCATATAATTCGCAGCAAAGTCCTGAATGTGTGGAATAGAATATCTGTCTGGCTCTGCAGCAGCATTTAATCGGCTCTACTCTCCACAAATACGCCAATCATTTTTACCTTGAGGCACGAGTTGTATGGGGCTGCTCCAAGAACTACAAGAGGGCCTACAAATCCCTTGGTCTACCAAATCCTGAAATTGTTTTTCAACAGCAGCTAATTTATGAGGGGGGTAACCGACGAGCACGGGAGCAAAGTGGAGGACCTTTCATGATTATACAGTGCTCAGTTCTACGTTCTTTAGCTACCACTTAATTGAGGGGTTTGTCAAATTTGGAAATTTAAACAGTAGTTCGTGATATACCGAATTTTTACTTATTGCTGTAAGACTGTTATTAGATTGCGAGGTACGAAAACCGTAAATATGCTTCTTATACGTGTTATCGATCAGCTGACGATTCTTAATGTCGATTATGAGTTCAAATCGTTCAAGAAAATCAGCACCTAAAATTGGTCTTGCTACATCAGCCATAATGAAGGTCCAACGAAAAGTTCGCGGTAATCCAAATTCTAATATAAGTACTTTCTTACCATAGGTGGTAATTTTAGAACCGTTAGCAGCAAAGAGTTGGATACTTTCATCAAGATGTTTCGCTGATCGTTTAACATGATAAACTGAAACTGTTGAACAACTAAAAACTTGTAATCAACTAAAAACTTCGTACCGGAAATTTTGTCTTTAATAAATAAGCGACTATGACCGTTACTCGCGGCAACCGTCGCCGAAACTTGCGAGTAAGCTAGTTTTCCTGGTAACTACGCGGCGTTTTACATTTTCGTGCTTTATCTCCAAATTTAAAGTGGCACCAGCATGTAGAATATCGTTTTTTAAAAGGAGATTTGCTACGAGGTCTAGTTGGGGAAATTTTGATCTAAGGGAAAGATTTTGCATGGGTCTATTTAGATTGGAAACGTTGCCTCTAACTTATTAATTCTATCAGAGTCATCTCTGATTGCGGAAACAGTGGGGGGGGGGGACATAATAGCAATCTCAAAAATTTTGTCGGCTATTATAGCCAAACTTTCTAATTTATCAGAACTGACAGATTTTATTTGTTGAATATTTAGTGTCAAACGCTGGAGTCAAAGCATTTTTAGAACCTCGTCTAAAACTTTAGTAGCGGATAATTGTGTCATTTTATGTAGAAGTTGTGACGGTTTCAAATCATCCAAAGACATATCAGATAATAAAGTCCTGATACGCGCACTAAAACTGATGGACTAGACGCTTTTAGAGAGCTGCGTAACAATTTAGTGCTGGAGGGCTTCTTATGTCAGAAACAAATGATGCAAAAACTATGTGGTGAAATCTTGTATTGTCCGCAGTAATGGCCGCAAGCTCAAATTGAGATTCAATGTTACTAAACCATAACTCAATGTTATCCTTTGGTTGCTTTGTTTTA
The DNA here is from genome assembly GCA_907164885.2 of Dolomedes plantarius. Lineage (NCBI taxonomy): Eukaryota > Metazoa > Arthropoda > Arachnida > Araneae > Dolomedidae > Dolomedes > Dolomedes plantarius. The sequence goes on along the minus strand of OU015499.1, from coordinate 50,623,660 downwards.
ATTCCGAATTACGGCTTATAATTTTCGTATAGTTTATAAACATCGTCATCTTAACACTTGTTGTGATGATCAGTCACTATCATCTTAACCCTAATCTGCTTAATCACAAATCGCCGGGGACTCAGTTTTTCCCGTTGGTTGTCATCTTTTTCTTTTGTTGCGTCCTAGGAGGTCGCACGATTCAGTTGATACAATAATTAATGTATCTTTTGTCTTTTGTTTGATCCTCGTCGTTCGGACCAGGGTCCGTTAGTTTTTCTTTTGTGGGTGATGCCAGCTTTTGCAGGCCGGGGCCCAATTATTTAATTCTATCCATTGCAATAAGCCGAGGGATTCCGGTTCTGACGAAGATTTCAATAGATGCTTCACAGGTTGCTTCCGCGGTCAACGATTTTAAGGGTATCGCTTCCGGCCAACGACTATGTTGATCCATAATGCAAAGCACATATTGGTGTCTTCTGGAGGATTTCGGCTCAACTGGTCCTAAAATATCTGCATTAATAACTTGAAATGGAAGCTCTGGTCTTCCTACTGCTTCGATGGGTTCTCTGTCCTAGATCTTTGTTTTCCTGCGCATTTGACAATCATGACCAGCAGAGCATAGTCGCTTCACATCCGTCGATATTCCTTCCCACCAGAAAGACATAGCAATTCTGTCCCTGGACTTCTTAGAAGCTATATGTCCGCTTATGGGAGTTTCATGAGCTAGTTTGAACATTTAATTCCTTCAACAAGCAGGTATGAGTAGTTGCACATACTTTTGCCCTCCTACTTTACCCATATGGTGGAGAAAATCTGATTCAGTTCAATAATTATTTTTATTTTGTCTGGCTTCTTTAAAAGACTTTTTCAATGTAGAACAAGCCAATTGTTCTTTCCTCAACAGTTGCGCCTGTGACACCGGAAGATTTTCCTTTTCAGTATATACCTCATTCATTTCCGGAAAAACTCTTGCTTCAACGGGAGTAGTCAGCACTACTAATTCGAAAATTTCTGAGTCGTCAATATCCTTTTAAATAGATATGGGACCTAACAGGTGCAGGTAAATGTTCTTTAATTTTGTCCGAAATAAGTAGGTCCTTAAATATTTGAAAGTACACTACATTTCTAGCTTTTAAGTATAATTCCAAAGCAGCGTCAACACGAGACGCGTATTGAGAATAGCCTTCACTTTGGGATTTGTAGCATGCATCAACATTTTTCTTGTAGTGAAATGGGGCGATTCTGTGTTCTTTTAGAATAAATTCTTTAATTTTACTATATTTGTCAAAATCTTCCTCTTTTAACATCACTTTGAACCCTTTTGCGCACCCTTTTAAACAATGTAACACAGCCCCGGATCTAGGAGGGGGGGGGGGAAGCCGGGGCCTGTGCCCCGGGCGCCAACTTCAGGGGGCGGCAAATTCAAGCGTAGCAGACGAGTACACCACCCAGAGTTACCTTGACTTTGCGATGAATGAGACGCCCAGCACTTATTATCTTTCTCTGCGGCGCACCGAGGAAATCGCTACGTGATTTGCGTTAGCATAGGTCAGCAAACGATGTCAGCAAGTTGCGGGCGGGAAAGGAAAAAGCGCGCAGTCAGCGAATGCCGCACAGACACATTTGAGGGTGGTTACGTAAGTGCGAAAATGGTAAGGCTATATTTGGAAACTCTGTCGTCGGTCTGCAAGGCTGAGTCTTTTACAAACAATTATTTAGTGTTTACTGCTTAGTTTTTGTCGAACAACCTAACGTAGTACTAGTGCCGCAGCATCACATCACCCTCAGCTCATCGCTCGCCCCTAGGTATGTATATAGTATTTTATTGTATCTTGAATATTTGCCGTTTCCGTATCTATATTATAAAGAATGGAAAACCCCACGCAAATTCAGTGTAGTATATAGACTTCGCATGTCTTATCTTATTAGTCTTAATACAAATATGTACTTGAAAAAGATAGACAGAAAAATGCAATCACAGCATATTTTTACAAAACAGGATTTTGGTGAAAAAACGTAGCTTTGAGTTCTGAACCGAGATGATGAACCAAGTGGGTATATTACTCGGTAAAAATCTCTATAAAAATTCTTTAAGTGTTTTTAATTTTCAGTGGGTAGTTATTTACTCATGATTTCATGTTATGAGATGAGTTTTACAAAAAAAATTGTTTCAGTTTTGTTTGTTAGAGGTAATGGCAGAGTAAAATTTATTTATGCTTACCCATTTTATTCAAGTATTCAGAAAATTTGAATGGCTTTTATTACATACAGCAATTGCCGTGGGTCCGTATGACGTGTGGAGATTACTTTCACTGCACTTGAGTTTTTTAATAATCATTATCAAAAGTCGGTTGCATATTGCGTTTTTTGCCCTAAAATGCTTTTCTTATTCTTAAGGGTAAATTTTTTTATTAACTTTATATTTCATAGGTTGAAATTATGAGCGCGCCAAGAAAAAAACTATCAGGAGCGGGATATGGGAAAAAAGCCAAAGATAGAGCCGAACAGAGAAAGAGTATTGCGGATAAGATGAAAAAGTGACTTGGCAGAGGAGGTTGACGGTCAGTCTCTGCCGCAACTTCTGATGATGCTGTTCAAATAGAGGATATTTCTTGCAGTTTGCACGACCAAGCGGACCAAGATTTTTCATCTACCATCTCTGAACAGTCTACGAGTGCTGACTGGAGAGTGCAATATTCTTCATCGATCTCCAACGAGCAGCTCGAGGAAATAGAGCTAGGATACAAAGAATCTGAATCAGCTCATTCGGTGTCGGATGAGCAGCAAAAAATCGGAGTTGATTTGACGGACCCAGGCATTTGGCCAGACATGGAAAGAATGACCGATCAGCAAAGATCTTTCTTTAGCAGTCAAGCTGTGTTATTAGCAGAAAATTACCCAGAAAACGTAGAGTTTAGCTTGAGGCGTATGTTGATGTACAAGGAAATATAATTTTTATATTATTTACACTTTATTTACAACATACTAATATTGCTAATTGTCTCTAGCTAAGCGAGAAACATCGTCGCAGCTAGCAAAGAGAATCGAAAACGCGCGAGCATAAACAGACAGTGTTGCCAATCCAAAACAGGGAAATTTTGGAGGTGAAAATATTTATGAACATGGAGTCACCACATCACTCCCCTCCTAGTCTTCAATCAGTGAAGACGAATCGTTTAGGAAAATGTACTTTTCTACCGGAACGAGTCACAGTTGTGCTGGGACGTATTGGAGTGGTTGTCGTTGAAATAACCGTGTTGTCACTATCTGTACATAAAAAATATGCTGGTTTCAGTCTGTCGATGGACACAGTTTTTTCAGTAAGGAGCGACGAACTGCATCGTGTCGGAGAAAGACATGACTGCAAGTCTCGAAGTCTTTCGGCACATATAACTTGGATATACCATGATGAGAGGCAGCACATGGACGTGTTTCCCGGATGACATTATGGAGAGTTTCAATAAAAGCTGGTGTCAATGGAGGAAGGGTAGTATCATCATAAAAGTCCCCAGGTAGACGAATTGTCTCACCATAGACAAGCTCTGCAGATGACGCTTTAAGGTCCTCTCTGTACACAGATCGGAGGCCTAAAAGTACTGGAGAAAGTGCATCAACCCAATTGAGATGCGATAGGCACATAATGGCCTGTTTTAATGGTCGATGTAGGCGTTCAACCATCCCATTGCATTTTGGATTGTACGCAGAGGAACGATGGATTTGAATGCCAAAAAGTGAAGCAAAAGCTCGAAATAGTGACGATTCAAATTGTTTTCCCTGGTCGCTGGTAACACGCACTGGGGTACCAAACCGCGCAATCCAGTAAAAGTATAATGCTTTAGCAACTGTCTCCGCAGTTATATCGGTTAAAGGAATAACCTCGGGCCAACGAGTAAAGCGGTCAACAACTGTTAAACAGTAAGTGAAACCACGGCAAGTTGGCAAAGGGCCAACAAGGTCAATATGTATGTGTTTAAACCTACCTTCAGGGAGGGTAAAGTTACCATAAGGTGTGACAGTATGCTTATGAACTTTCGTTCGTTGACAGTGCACGCATGTGCGACACCATAATTTAATATCGTCGTTCATATTCGGCCAGACATAGCGAAGGGAAATGAGCTTTGTGGTTTCTCGAATGCCTGGATGTGATAATCCATGGACAGCATCAAAAACAACTTTACGAAAGGTAGAAGGAACAATAGGTCGAATTTTAGAGGTAGAAGTATCACAAAACAAAAGTTTATCAGAATTTGGAATAGGAAATTGTTTTGGTAGCAAGGAATTTTTCTCCGTGTTAGCCAAAATTTCTGGGAAGCCGAGATCAGTAGTTTGTGCGTCAGCTAAGGATTCCATGTCAATTGTAGACGGAAGTGTTATCTCCTCTATACGGGATAGAGCATCGGCTATGAAATTATCCTTTCCAGTGACATATCGAATGTCGGTGGAGAATTGCGAGATAAAATCTAGTTGCCTCAAACGTCTAGGGGATGCTTTAGAATCCTCTGTCCGAGCAAACGCAAAGGTTAGAGGTTTATGATCAGTATAAACAATAAAAGATCGCGCTTCCAACATATATCGAAAATGAACTATGGCAGAATATACAGCTAAAAGTTCACGGTCATAAGTAGAATAGTTCTGTTGCGCTGCAGTTAGCTTTTTAGAGAAGAAACCCAATGGCTTGGCTCCTTCGGGTGTAATTTCATGTAAAGCAGCTCCCATGGCAAGATTACTACAATCTGTAAGTAATGCCAAGTTAGCATCCGGAGAGGGAAAATGTAAAAGAGTAGCTGATGCTAACATTGCTTTACATTTCTCAAAAGCAGAAATGGCTTCCTCTGTCCAAATAATATCAGTTTTGCCTTTACGATCACTACCATGTAAAAAGGTATTAAGCGGTATTTGAGTAGCAGCGATGTTAGGTAAGAAAGAATGATAATAATTTAACATGCCTAAAAACTGACGTAGACCTTTTACGGTAGTTGGTTTGCTAAACTGGAGAATGGCTTCAACGCGACCAGGTAATGGTTTGAATCCTGACTTAGTAATAACATGTCCCAAGAAGGAAATTTCAGAGACGCCAAAAACACATTTTCCAGCATTAATTTTTATGCCGTAATCTTTGAAACGCTGAAAGAGTATTCGGAGATGTGTTTCATGTTCAGCTTCGTCAGCGCTAGCCACAAGGATATCGTCGATGTAGACAAAACAAAAATTTAGCCCACGAACTACTTCATCCATAAATCTCTGGAAAGTTTGGGAAGCCCCACAAAGGCCAAAGTTCATGTATGGGAACTCATACAAACCAAAAGGTGTTATTATGGCAATTTTACAAACGTCGTCAGGATTTACTGGGATCTGATGGAAAGCCTTAAGTAGATCGATTTTGGAAAAGATTGTGGTATTATGAAGTTGTTGTGCAAAATATTTTAAGTAAGGCAGGGGATAGCGATCTTTGCGAGTAATCTTATTTAATTGTCTATAGTCCCCTGTTGGTCGCCACTCACCAGAAGCTTTAGGGACCATATGCAGTGGGCTGGACCAATTACTACGAGAAGGGCGACAAATACCACGTTCAAGCATGTATTCGAATTCTTGTTTAGCGATTTTATATTTTGCCGGGTGCAAACGCCGAGCTCGCGCTTGAACAGGGGGTCCAGAAGTCTGAATATAATGAAATGTATTATGAGAAACTTCATCAGGCGAATGAGAATTAACTTGAGTAAGAATTTTGAATTCATTTAGAATGTCATGAAATTTGGAAGAACCGGATATGCTTTTAATTGAAGGTAAAGAACATTTAAGGCTTCGACCGGAAGAAGTGAGAGATGTAAGTGGATCTATAAGAATTTTGCGTTTGATATCAACGATAAGTCCAAAATGTTGAAGAAAATCGGCTCCAATGATTGGTTTACCAACATCTGCAATAATAAATTGCCATTTAAAATCTCGGCGTAAACCAAGGTTAAGTGATAATAATTTAGTCCCAAAAGTTTTGATATTAGAGCCGTTAGCGGCCGACAATAATAAAGGAGTCGCATTTCTATTTTTATAGCGGTCTTGAGGCCAGCAGCTGACGTCACTTCCGGTATCAACTAAAAACTGCGCGCCTGTGGAAGTATCATTAATGAAAAGACGACGATTTCCAGAAAACTGTGCAGTAAACGTCGTGCTTACTGACAGCCTTGTTAGTTTTTGGATGAAAGGTACAGGGGGATTTACATTTAGTTGCTCTTTCAGCAAAAGTACGATGGTACCAGCACACACCTTGTTTATTTGAAGAATCCTTAGCTGATCGATGACCAGATTTACTGCGAGAGCGCGACGAAAAATTTCGAGCACGTGACTGACGAGTATACAATTTGTCAAGCTTAATGGTCAAATCATGAACCTGACGTTCCAATCTTGCAATGGTTTCACTACTACCTACATCTCTACCACTGTTATTATGAGTTACAGTTGCTATAGAAGGAGTTTGTACTACTTCAGCAATTTTATCAGCCAGCATTGCAAGCTGTGATAAAGTGCCTGTACTCGCATTTAAAATTATCTGCATATTGTTCGGTAAATGACCTAACCACAAATTTTTTAGAAAAGAATCATCCAATTTATTGTTGCTTAGCTCTCTCATCTCATGTAATAACTGCGAAAGCTTCTTATCGCCTAGTACTAAATCCTGTAACAAAGTTTTTAACTTTTTATTTTCCGAATGTTCAAATTGTTCTAATAGTTTAGTTTTCAAAACGGAATAAGGATCTTGCGCAGGTGGCGTAAAAACAACATCCGATACATATTTCAAATATTCAGTATCGATAGCAGCTATTAAATAACTGAATTTGGTTTTCTCCTCTGTGATATTCGCTATACCGAAATTAGCTTCAAGCTGAGCAAAATATAACTTAACATTTGTTGGAGAAAACTGCGGAACTTTCATTCCTATTTTGTCAACACCCAGATTTGAATCATCGAAAGCCATAATGATTTAAAGGTAAAAAATTTTCAGCGACCAAAGAAAACAAAAATGAAACACTCACTTCGAATCCGAAATACTACAACGCAGCAGACGGTAAGTGCTAGAATCGTAGACAGTTGGCGGGACGATTGCTGATGATCTAAGTCAGAAGTAAACACTCTAATAAACAGAATAAAATGTTTCAAGTCCGGTATTCACCAGTGAGGCGTATGTTGATGTACAAGGAAATATAATTTTTATATTATTTACACTTTATTTACAACATACTAATATTCTAATTGCCTCTAGCTAAGCGAGAAACATCGTCGCAGCTAGCAAAGAGAATCGAAAACGCGCGAACATAAACAGACAGTGTTGCCAATCCAAAACAGGGAAATTTTGGAGGTGAAAATATTTATGAACATGGAGTCACCACAAGCTCAACCGAACGCGATGGCAAACATTTGACATGTATTATGTGGTATAGAACGTTGGCAAATAACGAACAGGTTAAAAGATCTTGGCTTATATATTCTAAGACTAAAAATGTAATTTTTTGTACGCCTTGCAAGATTTACCAGAAACCTGCCCCTGCCGCTACATCTGCGTTGTATACTATAGGATTCATTAATTGGAAAAAACCTTCAGAAAGATTAACCGATCACGAATCATCTCAAATGCACAGAGAGTGTATGATTAAGTGGAAAATTCGAGTACAACAAATTAAATCATGCCAGGGTATTGATAAAGACATTGAGCGAGTAATTCACACAGAGAAAGAAAAATGGAGACAGATCCTACATATTGTTATGGATGCTGTACTGTATCTATCAACAAACTGTCTTTCTTTTCGTTGGTCCCACGAAACCCCTAGTGACCTCATCATAGATTGTCCTCAGCCTAGTCAAGGAAACTTCTTGAATTTAATTTCCCTGCTCGCAAAATATAATTCAACTCTTAAGTTCCAATTAAAACACCTAAAAAAGGGACAGGTATCATATTTATCAAATACAAAATAAAATTATCGACGTAATGGCGAAAACAGTTCGAAATAGCATTTTAAATGACATCAAAGAAGCCAAATACTACACAAGAATGTTCGACTGCACTCCAGATGTGTCGCATACAGAACAAATGAGCCAGGTAATTCGATACGTAAAAAAATCTGGTGATGTGTGAGAAATAAAAGAAAGTTTTATTGATTTCATAGAAATTACTGGAAAGACAGGAGAATATATTTGTCAATGGATTGTGGAAAAATTGACAGTTGATGGTTTCGATATTGGGCAATGTCGTGGCCAATCTTACGATAGCGGTTCTAATATGGCCAGTATCTATGAAGGAGTGCAAGCCAGGATTGTAGAAAGAAATGAGGTGGCAGAGTTCGTGTCATGTTTGGCTCACTCCTTGAATCTTGTCGGTGTCCACTCTGCCTCATCGTGCCCAGAAGCAATAAACCTATTTGGAGTCATTCAAAAAGTATATTGCTTTTTTGTCGGATCCACTACTCGATGGCATATTATGAAAAAATGTGCCAAAACCAATTTAAAACGAAGCAGTCAGACAAGATGGTCGGCAAAACATGTTGCTGTGAAAGCCCTTTTAAATAATTTGCCGGAAGTAGTGAAATCCTTGGAAAAAGTTAAAGAAATTTCTCATACTCCGAAAGCAAAATACGAGGCAGGTCATCTGTTACGTGCTGTAAAGAATTTTGAATTTTTCTTCAATTTTACGATTTGGGCTAATATTCTCCCAGAAATTAATTGAGTAAATATTGAAATTCAAAAGGAAGATATAATCCTCGCGCGTTCCATCACTATAATGGACGACCTGACCAAAACTTTGCAAAACATGAGAGAAAATTCAGTGGAATATTGGATAGAAGAGGCTAAAGAAGTAGCTGAAAAAGTTAGTGTTGAGCCTATTCTGCCAAATAAGTGAATCCGAATCGCAAAAAACAATTTGATGAATTGTGCGATGACGAATCACGAACACTTCAACCTGTTCAGCTTTTTTCTAAGGCAACATTATTGGTATTTTATCGAATCATATCAGAAATTAAAAAGAGGGTTGATAGTGCTACCACCCTAAATCTGAATTTTGCCTTTCTCACTGGAATTGAAATCTTGAATATGTCGATTGAAGAACTGCAGAAGCATGGAGCAGATCTCGCACGAAAATACCAGCAAGACTTAAACACAGTTGAATTTTGTCAGGAACTCTCCGTTTTTAAAGAACATGCTCCTCTTTTATATGGCGATATAAAAAAGGATAGCGTTTCTATCTCTTGTAACAAATCTATACGCTTGATTTGCAGGATGCCTTTCCCAATATTAATATTGCGCTGCGGATTTACTCTACGCTTCCGACTACACCCGCAAGCTGTGAGCGAAATTTTAGCAAACTTAAACTCATAAAAAACTATCTTCGATCCTCGATGAGCCAGGAACGTTTATCGAGTCTCGTGATCCTAGCAATCGAAAATCGGACAGCACATCACATAAATTATGACAAGGCCATAGATTTGTTTGCAGAACAAAAGGCTCGAAGAGTAAAATTGTAATTCAAATATGCTATAATCTCAAGTTTTGCTTTAAACCCTATCCTATCCTATCCAAATTAAAATAAATGGCATACGTGTCCATGTATATTTAAAAAAAAAATAAGGCTTAATAGAGAAACATAATGTTAAAGGATTGGCGGGGCGGGGCGGCAGTTTTAGGTATTTGCCCCGCCTCGAAAAAATTCAAGATCCGGGGCTGATGTAACATGCTTGCCTTGAAATTTATCGGGAACTTCATATAATTTGAATATGCGCTCAGCGTGGCAGAAGAAAAATGGGCATTCTTCTACTTTTTCTGGAGGATCCATAATCACCCCTTTTATAATTTTTAGATAATCTAGAAAGGTATTTCCTTGCTTCTCATCCTCCCTCACAGAATTTACAGAAGATCTACCCTCTTGAGATATCGCCACCGTACCTCTAACTTGAAGCTCACGCATCCGAAATTAATGTTCTCGTGCTTCCCTCAGCTGTTTTTCCCCAGCTGTCAATCTCGCTCTCGGCGTTGTCTCTTTCTCGTCCTGTGCTCTCTGATGCTAAGGTAGCAATTAACTCTTTAACAAAACATTCCTCATATTTCGGCGAATTAACAATAATTTCTTTAATATCAACTGCTCTAGAATTGGGAAAAACTTCCTCCTTAATTCCGTCGCTAAAGAAAATAGATCCTCCTTCCTATATTTTCCCAGGAAAGACATGACAAAGCTAATATTTCTAACTGTAAGTAGGCTAAATTAACACTTTAACACCGAAAACTTTTAACAATACATGTCAAATATCAACTATACTCGGGGAAAGGCTAACCTGAGAGACTAGCGCTTCTTTCCCAACGAGGCACCCTATGCGTGGAACAGTCCATTTGAATTTAGAGGTGGGATAGATTAGGTTGAAGGGTGGCGCCATCTATTCGCTATTCTACGATTCACTTGCCTGTTACAAGTTGTTCGCTTCTCTTGTGTGTATCAAGTTAGGTTTGCTTTTCTTGTCTGTTTCAAGTTAGTCCTGTGACAAAATATCTGAAATTCTTTCAACAAAACGGCCCTTATCAGGGCCAAACAATTCTTCTGAAGTTCTTTCAACAAAACGGCCCTTATCTGGGCCAAACAATTCTTCTGAAATTGTTTTAAAAAAGCGGCGCAACAACTCTTCTGAAATTGTTTGTAACAAATGTGATATAAAATTCAGTCAATTGAAGAGTTTATACCGTCACAACCGAAAATTTCATGATGAAGAAAGGGCCACGACAGGTAATCAACTTTGTGGAATGTGTAACCAAAAGTGATCATAACACAAGAAATAAAAATGTTGAATACAGAACTTTAACGTTATGTTTCAAAATGCTCTAAATCTTTAAACAACAAAATAAAAACCCATTAAATTAATTTCTACTCTTAATGAGCAGTATAATAAATAAAAAAAAGTTCAAACATTAATAGCTGTAACAGCATACCTATTTAAAAAATATAAATAGATAAAAAAAATTAGTAATTCAAGGTGTCAGTAGATGGCGCCACCCATCAACCTAACCTATCCCACCTCTAAATTCAAATGGACTGTTCCACTGATAGGGTGCCCCGTTGGGGCCTGTATTCAGGTTAGGTTTGCTCCGAGTATAGAAACACTCATTTTCCTATCACTTTCGTTTTGACACTTACATTATAACATACAAAAATAACAATTATTAAATCATGAATCAACACTATTCAAATGGCACAAAAAGCAATATTTTCATCATTAAAATTTAAAAAAATTCTAATTGAAATAAATATAAAATAAAGTTAAAATTTCAATATATCATAAATAAACAAAACAAAGTTGATCTTTTTCAATTACTTCTAATCTATATCCTTCACAGTTACCAGAATCACATGACATAATCACAATTTAAAACTCCAACAATAAAAGCAACGTTGTAACCGTTGTAGTGTTCCCGCTCCAACCTGCGAGAGGCGAACCACGTGACATCACTTCTTTCCCCTTCTCTTGGGAGACGCGCGCCGTTTACTTTTTCTTTTTACATTTGTGATGTTTCATGTGCTATTTTAGGAGCTGATTTCCTGCATTATTTTAATTTAAAGCTTGATTTACGGAATCACCGTCTTATCAATTCCATTATTCATTTAAAAACTCCTGCTAAATTAAGTGTTTGCAATATTTTCTCTGTAAAACCCAATTGTGTTAATAATGTATATGGTAAACTATTGCTAAAATTTCCTGAAATTACAAAATTACCGGACCCTAACCAACCTGTAAAGCACAATACTGTGCATTACATAAAGACCAAGGGACCTCCAGTCGCGACTAAGCCTAGACGGTTAGCTCCAGATCGGCTAAAACTCGCAAAAGCTGAATTTCAGCAGATGCTACAGCTTGGTCACATGAGACCTTCCAAAAGTAACTACTATTTGCCCTTGCACATGGTGCCGAAGAAAGGATCTGTTGATTGGAGACCTGTTGGTGATTATCGTACTCTAAATGCACAAACTATTAAAGACAAGTATCCTATCCCCTGTATAAGACGAAAAGTTGCAACGTCACTGGCTACGTCAGTTTTCGTCTGCTATAGAGGACGTCATTATCGGGTGGCAGAAAACAGAAGGAGTTCCTATGCATTTGCATGTGTGTTTGGACGATACCTTCATTTTGAGTTAAATAATTTAAGTTTATTTGTAAAATTTCTCATATTAGTTGTATTTAACAGGTATTTTAACACTTTTTTTTTAATATTTCGCAAGGTTTAAGAGAATATAATCATTCTTTCGTTGAGAATGATTATTATTATGTTGAGATATGTATAGATATCAGGATAAGTTACTTCAGGCCAGCGTCTTGTATCGTAACTCCAGTCTTCCTCTGTCAATAAATACGGGTAACATACTGAATAAACCTTTCCGGGCTGTACCTGAATGTTTAATTTAGTGATATACCTTTGTTTAGATACCGTATCTAAAGACTTTGCGTAATCTGAGAGCATTTTATTCAACAAGCTGTAAGAATGCTCATTGAACGCCATGTTAAATTATGCAATTTTTTGCCACTCCTCGCCAAACAAGAAGTAAAATCTGCAAGAGTTGAGATGTGACATGCTGCGAGACATTGCCTGATTGCAGATTTCACTGCCGAATTACATGGTAAACAAATCTTCAGTCACATTGACCGGATAAAAGCATACCACCAAATTCCCATCAATCCTGATGATGTACATAAAACTGCGATTTGCACTCCCTTTGGCCTTTTCGAAAGCACGCGCATGCAGTTTGGCCTTTACAATGATGCATCATCTACCTTTCAACGCTTTAGAGATGAAGTAACTCGTGACTTAGGATTTGTTTATGCATTTGTTGATGACTTGCTTGTCGCCTCAGAGAATGAAAATGAACATATGCAACATCTTCAGTTGTTGTTTTCCAAACTTAAAGAGTATGGACTATGCATTAATGTTGATAAATGTCAATTTGGGCAAACCACTATTGAATTCTTATGATTCAAGCTTTCAGCAGAAGGAATTGAACCCCTTCCTGATCGCGTTTCATGCATCCTGTAATTTCCCCAACCGACTACCTTAACTCAACTACGGCGTTATTTAGGTCTTTTTAATTTTTATCGACGATGTATTCCCAAAGCTGCCGACATTTTAGCTCCTCTCGTTAAATTCCTAGAAGTACAGAAAAATAAGAAAAAACATCCCCGTTCCAGTGCTAGCAACTCTGAGCAATTACAATGGAACGACTAAGCAACTCTCTCCTTCACTGCTTCAAAAGAAGCTATAGCTCAAGCTACACTATTAAGACATCCTGTTCCTGGTGCTCAGATAAGTTTATGGGTTGATGCTAGTAATGTCGCGATTAGTGGATCCTTAATGCAGCTCTCGGAAGAACAGTGGGAATCCATAGCGTTATATTCTTGTAAACTAAATAAATAAAGCTCAGAGGAATTGGTCAACTTACGATCGTGAACTATTTGCTATCTACTCTTGCATAAAAAAATTCAGGCATATGCTAGAAGGTCGCAATTTTGTTATTTATACTGACCAAAAACCCCTTATATTTGCCTTCCAACAAAACCCTAATAAATGTAGCCCTAGGCAGCTGCGCCATTTAGATTATATTTCGCAGTTTTCTATCGATGTTCGGTACACCAAAGGTTCTGATAACAGCGTGGCCGACGCACTATCTCGAATTGAGATTGACTCAATTTCTCCTAATCAGCTGGACTTTAAAGAGTTTGCCAATGCTCAGACCGTTGATGACGAACTGAAACAGCTTATTGAATCTGACAGCTCCTCTTTAAGATTGGAAAAACACTATTTTCCTCTCGAAGATATATATTTATACTGCGATATGTCACAGACACACCCTCGACCTTTTGTTTCCAAAAGTATGCGACAATCTGCTTTTCAAACCTTGCATTTTTTCTCCCATACAGGCATATCAGCCTCATCAGATTTAATCTCTAAATGATTCGTTTGGCCTGGCATGTGTAAAGACATAAAATCTATGGTTCGCAGTTGTACTAAATGTCAAAAAGCTAAAATCTTTCAACATACCAAATCACCAGTTGGCACCTTCTCTGATCCTGATGCTCATTTTGCCCACATACATATAGACTTTATTGGACCGCTCCCACCCTCAGATGGCAATCACTATTGTATGACCATCATGGATAGGTTCACGAGATGGCCCGAAGTTATTCCAACACCCGATATGACTGCGGAAACAACTGCTCGAGCATTAGTACACGGTTGGATCTCCAGATTTGGATCCCCTGTTACTGTAACTACTGATCAGGGTAGAAACTTTGAATCTACTCTCTTCAAAGAGCTCACTAACATATTAGGATGCAACAGAATCCGAGCATCTGCTTACTATCCACAGTCCAACGGAATCATTGAAAGATTTCATCGTCATCTCCAGAGCTCTCTTAAAGCACACAAGCAAACTAAATGGACTGAGATCCTTCCCATAGTCTTACTAGGATTGCGCACTGCTCTCAAAAGTGACATCAAAGCCACCTGTGCCCAGCTAGTTTACCGCACCAATCTCAGACTACCTTCCGATCTCATTACCAGTGATACTGTCAAACAACCCATTACCCTTACCTATGTGTCCGAGTTAATTAAAACAATGAGAACCTTAATTCCTATTGCCACTGCCGTACACGGCAATCCCAAAATTTACGTCAATCCCTCATTGAAAACCTGTTCACATGTATTTTTACGATCAGATAAAGTCAATCCTCCCTTATCACCTTCTTACACGGTAAAAGAATTTTCTCTTTAAATTTTTATATTAAAATTTGTTTTTTGGTCCTTACTTAAGCCTAATAAATCAAAGTTAATTTAAACATAACTAATTTATTAATGAGACATTTGAGCTTGTTTAGCTGAACATATGTACGTTTTATATTTGGCTCTAAATTAGAAAGAGCTACTCGAAGTTCATGGTCAAGACCCTTTAAAAATCATCTTTTGTCGTTTTTAATTAGAACCAGTGTCGAGAAACTTTGTTCGCATAAGTATGTCGTAGAAAAAGGGAGCAAAATTGCAATGGCCTTGTCAGAAATTTATGGACATTCTTTCTTAACTGAAATCCAGAAATATGATGCTCGAGCATACATACAATGTATGGTAGGGTAAATGCACCTATAATGGGCCATGCCCCTATAATGGGCCACCCTTTAGAAATGTCGAGAAATTAAGGGTCTATTGTTACCTTAGGCAATGGAAGGGGTGGGGGTCATTGGCTACTACCTGCGAGGATCCTTTAGCATTGGATTTTCAGTTCATTTCTTTACTTTGTGCGAAGTGTAAGGTGTATTCCGCTAGAGAGAAGAAAATTTGTGTTTGTTTTAACATCTGCTTAAGAAATCTGTTAAGGTAAGTGAATTTTTCGAAAAATTTTATTTAAGTACTATAATGCCTGTTAATTATGCTGTTTTATTGACTTAAAGTATTATTCATTACGATAGTATGTATAATTCAAATGGTACAGTGATTAAATGACAAAAAACTTAGATTCCATTGTCAAAATAGTGTAGCCCACTATGGGATAACGAATTGTTACACTGTCCCTGTATTAGGCCAGCCCGAGTACTAGTACAAATTATTTTTTCGGAACTGTCAATATTTGCAACAACTTACCAACTGTGACAAGTAAAGCGGTACATCACCTTCAACATTAACCACAATTTTTAAGTAAATTTTATTTTAGATGTTTAAGTTAATAAATTTATAATTCAGTTTTTATATATTTAGTGTAGTTGTACTGTAGTTATAAAATGAATAAACCGGTTTAAAAATATACATCATGTTTTTAGTTCCTTTTCTTTCCAATTTTATGATATTATAGAATTGATTTTTGTTCCATAACTGATTAAATAGATGGCCCATTAATGTTGTGATGGGCGATATTGATGGCCCATTATGGGTACATCGGATAAAGTAATGGCCTATTATAGGTGCATCAGGTTGGTTATTATTTATGTATATATATATTTTTATGAATGCAGCCAGTGCGCTCCAATTGCTACTACAGATGTAAGGCAGTTATTAAAATAGCAGGTAAAAATTTGGACCAATTTGCTTTATCTATAGCTCTGGAAATTCAGATTTACTTCAATTTTTCTCTTAACCGGCCCATTACTGGTGCGTTTACCCTAACATGTTTTTGTTTTGTGTATAATTTCGACCCAGAGAAATTACATCTTAGCAAAAAGTTAGAGGAATATTTTACTTAGAAATATTTCTAACTAATAGCGGTGGTTAATTTTTTTTTATTATTATAATTGATAAAATCACCGCGGCACAGTCAAGATCACCTCGCGGCACACTGGTGTGCCACGGCACGGCGGTTGCAGAGCACTGCCTTATACACAAGTCACCTGTGAAAAGGTGTTTTCTAAACTTAAAAATCGACTTAGGTCTACTTTAAACCAGAACCTTATGTCTAATCTCCTATTTGTTAATGTAGAAAGAGACTTATTTTACAATTTAGATAAAAATTTAATTATAGATGAAATAGCCAGGACTAGTGAAGAACTGACCGAAAAGCTGTTAGGTTAGGTTACTTCTTAATTTAAATTGTAAATAATTCATTTGTATCATCTATCATTTTTTCTTTTGATTTTAAAAACGTAATCGTAGTAAAATACAACTTTTTTCTTTGCATATGCTTGTCTTACTCATTAGTGTTTTCCCTAATTATTTTTTTATTGAGGTATTGCAGTAGGATTTAGATGATGGCTTTAGCACAGGTAAAGTTGCCTAAATCTAGAAATGTTTCTCACTCTCATTTTCAAGTAATAAACCACTTGTAATTGATTGTCATTTTTTCTTGTGTGTAATATGATTAGATATAACGAAAATGTATTGCAAACGTAAGTAAACTTCAACAGAATAGCTTTTGCAAAAGATCCTGCCTTTACTCAAATACTTTCCAAGTGCCAAAATAGCTGAAAATCAGGTTTTTAGTCATGTGATTTTCAAAAATTGTCCAGGGGAGAACCCCCGGACCTCCCTCTTGGTAAGGGGGCCCCTCTTCAGTCTCTAGCCGAGGGCCCCCAAAGGAACCAGTCCGGGCCTGTTTTCAACTATACTCTGCAGGATCTCCTTCATAACAAATATGATCAATATTTTTATTGCTATTCTGCACAAAAATTGAGGATGTGAAATTATCACAGGGGGCAGGGCCATCCTGGGAAACATTAGAATTAATGTTGCTGTCATCGTTATCCTTCGATAACGATGAGGTTGATGCACTAGTACTTATATAAATATTTTGAAATAGATCCAGCCAACTTTTTTCGCTATTCATTTCTTTGTTTTTTAAGCTTTCGTTTAACAATAAATAAAACCACAACAATAAACAGAGCCCCATAAAAAATTCCTAACAGACATTCTGGAATTTCTGAATCACCACAGAAAAGCTAGAGAATTGACTGCATCTAACTAAAATCACATGCTAATCTTCAAGACAAAATAGATAAACATTGCCAGATTCTTTTAATCCATGGAGATAACGTAACACTGCTGAAAAAGTCAACCAATCAGAAAGAAGTATTCAAATTCAGAAGGTGGTGTTTCAAATTGGATATTTGATTGAGAATAAAAGGAAGTTTAGGAGTGACCAAACCTCTAATTACGTCACATACGCAACTATTAATGACGTCATTGAGACAGAAATTACGGAAACCATTTTAATTTGCGTACATATAGGAAATTTTCAAAAATATGTACAACTTAATACTAAATTAGGGGGCCCCATAATTTTGGGGACCCTGGGAAAATGCCCCACTTGTCCATGCGGAAATCTTGGCCTGAGTACAGTAGCACAACAAGTTTCTTTGGCTTGGGAAATACCATCGACCAACGTTACATCATGAACACCCGTTTGAAACGATACACTACTATCCTGAAATAATTTATACATACGTTCACCAGCAATAGAGCGGATTGCTCCTGTATCTGCACATACTAACACCTTTTGTTGCAGATTGTAAATGGTACGTTTGGAGCAGCAACAGTTGAAATGTTACAACTATAGAGTGTCAATTATTGCGCTTGTAAATTTTCTCTTTTACCAGCAGCAAAACAATTCGGACACTTAGGTTTTATGAATCCCGGTTTTCCACAACCACAACAAGAAATACCGGATTCTTTGCGTCGACTGGTAGGCGCAGAAGGAGATCTGGCCCTACTTGAAACAAGAGGAAGTTTACCAGATTTCCTGAAACCTTCTCGTTGAGTGAACTCTTTCTTACTTTTAGGTATAACAGGTTCATTCTTACCATACATGGATCTTATATTGTCATAAGCATCCAGTTTTTCAGTATGGGTAACAGGAGAGTTCAGATTTTTCCTCTCATCAAGCATGTGTTCCTTGCATTCAACAGGCACACATCCTTTTATTTGATCCGCTAGGATAAGATCCTGAAGAGTTTCAAACGAGTTAACATTAACTTCTTTGAGCCATTTCTCGAAATAAGCTCGTAATTTAAAATAATATTCAAGTCAGGTAATTTCTTTAACCTTGCGATAAGAGAAGAACATCTGTCTAAACTTTTCTGCGCTAATTTTGAACCGCTTTAATAATAATTCTTTAACAAAAGGGAAATTAGAAGCGTTTTCTTCCGATTCGTGGGATTGAGAGTTGAGATCGAACTTGGGACAACGCTGAGCAGGTGCGACACCCACAGCCTGTCAGGTACCTGAGAGAGTCTTAAAGATAATGAAGGGATGATTAGAGTAAGTACTATCTACACAGATAATGGCACTAATTTTGAGGGTATGAACAACGCTCTTCAAAATCTGGATTGGAAGCATATGAGTTTTTCTACCATCAAGAAAATAAGATGGAGTTCCCTCTCCCCCTATCAGTCCCCCAACGGCCGCTTGGTGGGGTGGATGGTGGGAGTGAATGATCCGCATGTTGAAAGAGCTCCTGAGAAGAATTTTGGCAGATCCATTCTTAAGTACGAAGAGCTAGAAACTATCCTGTGTGATTGCGAGCCTTCGATAAATTCCAGACCTCTAACGTAAATCGATGACAACTCGGAAGGATTGAAACCGTTGACACCTTCAAATTTCATGCAGGGAATTTCGAGTGCTGGAATCCCAGATTTAGATGAGACCATCATAACAGCTTAAATAAACGATTGCGTTACATTAAAAAATTTAGAAGTGATTTACGAATGAGATTACGCAACGAATATTTAGTCATGCTTGTGCATCGTGGACGAAGTTGGAAAGATACATTGCAAGAAGGGGATAAAGTTATTTTGGAATCCCCGGGAAAACTCATGTACTGGCCGCTGGATCTAATAGTTGAAATTTTCCCTGGAGCAGACAGGCATTCAAGAGTTGCAATAATAAAGACAGCTGAAGGAGAAAAAACTAAACCTTTCCAGCTAATTTATTCCCTAGATATTAGAAGTCCAGAAGTCCAATTTTTTAGACTGTCAAAAGACAACATTCCAGCCGTTGTGGAGATTACCTCGGGGTCAACCAAACCAGCTGATGATGGTCCAGTTCCTGCACCTTCTCTTGCTCCGGACATCTGAACTAGAACCGGACGACGTATCAAAATACCCACTAGATTGGACCTTTGATTATTTTACAATTTTATTGTTTTTAGGTTTCCACCAAATTGCAAGATGGGAGGATATGTTGAGGCAAATCCCATGGTTTATGTAAATTCACTTGCTCATGCAACATGCTGCCTCTCAACTCCACATCTATGATAATAAAATGTAAACAGTTCCGTTTTCGTTCTAAGTTTATCATGTTTATTGCATCCAATTCTCTGTAATCTTAGTAATGAAAAGAAAAAAGTGGTGCCCTGCACGACAAATTTTCGCAGCTTTTAGAAGGGATCGCGGAATGAAAGAACATTGATCTAGATACAAGAATAATAAACAGGTATTCAAGTAAATTTAATTTACACCTTATTTTCTGAGTGAAGCTGAATGTTAATTCAATATGTATAACTATTAATCTGTTTCATTTAATTAATAGAAAGTAGGTGCAGTAAAAGTGTCAAAAATAGTTTTGTAAATTCTCATGCTCTTTATATTCCTCAGTGCTCCAGAAATGTGTTGTATAATTATTGTGTGATGAAATTTGCATGAAATGAATTATATTCCTAGATGAACAAAAAGTTAAAACATGCATTACAGGATTATATAAAACTATTTATGTAAACTCCAAACAAGAAAATATAAAATGATAAGTTTAATTTTACATGAGGGCAATATGTATATACATTCTGTCAGATTCTTTATGAGCAATGTTTGAAAAAAATTTCTGAATAGAAGTTGATCATTTACCAGAAGATTTTTCTCTCCTTTGCAGTCATTTTTATAGCTTTGCCTTTCATGTTTGGAGTTTCTTACTTACTAGCTGTTTTGGTGACAGTTAGTTACATATAATTTTGTTTTAAACATAATTTCTACAAATATGACATATGAAAAAAATTGAAGATTTTGTGTGAATTCAATATTTAATATTTAAAATTTGGAACTTTCTACATTAACTTAATATATATATATATGAAGGTAACATATTATAACTGTTGATTACTTTGCACTGCAATATTTGACATCCAAATTCTTGTCATTCATGTCTTTGATCAGGGGTTGCCTTCGTCATTGTAGGGCGAACTGCAGAATTATTGACGGGGACTTTCGAAATTCTAAAATACATTAAATCATAAACATTTAAAGCAGTGTTTCCCAACCTTTTAGTGCCATGCTCCACCTAAGCCCTTCTAAAATTATTATGCCCCCCCCCCCCTATGTACTACATAATTTTTAATATTCAAAAATTGAATTGTTCACTGAAGAAACTTAAATGATAGCTTTTAGAAAGATATCACTAGGGAATTGTTGAGGAAACACTGTAAGTTTTCAAAACATATAATAGAGAACTGAAATTCAAGTACGAAATTTTTCTGAAAGATTTTTCCATATTATTTTAATTATTTGTAAATATTTATTATTTAAATTTGGTGAGATCTTTGCACTTGATGCTTGCTGCAAAGAGATTTTATGTTAGGTTCCAACTGAGTTAGCTTCAGTCTCAAGTCTCCCTGTCGTGTTGTATCCAGCCGATTTCTTTCTTTTTAGCAGCAAATCATTTATGACGCTAAATCCACATTCAGCTAAATATTAAAATAAAAATGATAACAATAGTTTTCATGCACATTTTGTTGAATTTGGATATTTGACTTCTGTTTCCTAACAAATCCATGCCATCGCTCTGTTTATGTTAAATAAAATTTTAACTGATGCATCATTTTGCATTTCTGCAAATTCTTCTTGATACTGCATGTTTGAAATACACTATCTACCAATAAGTATTTGGATACCCATGCAATTGATAATATCTGCGGTCCTGATATACATAACCCCTTCCACTGTTAAATATTGTCTAGGAAACAACATTGGCATTAGTGGCATGCAAGATTCCATGCAGTGCAATTATCTGATTTTGAGAAAAGTGTAATCATCGGGTATCACAGATATGGCCGAGCAGACCCACGAATCCGGGAGACCTATAGGGGCTGTTCAGAGAAACGTGGAAGAACTGCACTCATCCGATGTCCCACATACTCCAAGAGTTTCAACAGGCATCTAGGAGTGTTGTTTCGGGGAATACCATCCATATGGAAGCACATCTGCTTGGTTTTCATGGTCGTGCTGCTGCCCATAGGCCTTTGATCATAAAGTCCAACCACACTGCTCTGTTATTATGCTGCAAAGTACGTCAGAAGTGGACCGTAGATCACTGGAAACAGGTTCTCTGGAGCGATGAATCAAGATTCACCGTTCGGATGGCAGGGTCTGGATCTGACATCTGTCTGGAGAATGCATTGTGCCCACAATAAAATTCGACGGAGGTGGAATTTTTGTCAGGGGGTGTTTCTCCTGGTATGGAAGAGTACCCATGGTCCGAATTCATTATATGCTCAACACCGATGCCTACTGCACTATTTTGGATGACAGTGTACTTCCTAAGTAGTGACAATTTTACGGGTGGGACCCATGTTACTTCCAGGATGACAACACCAGCTGTCATGTTGCGGGGTCCACCATGGATTGGTATGATGACAGTGAAGTTAAGTGAACGGACTGGCCTGGCCAGATCCCAGACCTGAACCCTATTGAGAACCTCTGGGACAAGTTAGATCGCCAAATTAAGGGGTGCAACAACCGTCCAAAATCGGTGAAGGAACTTACATGTCTTCTCCAAGCCGAGTGAAAGAAAATACAACTAGCTGTCATACTAGGACTTGTGGAAACCATGCCTCAGAGGTTTCAAGCTGTAATTGCCTCTCGTGGAGGCTCTACCAACTATTGAATATGGATAAATTTTATTTTTCTTTTCTATCACAGGTGTCCAATTATTGGTAGATAGTGTATCAGTCAAATCCATTAACATTGGCTGTATCATCCAAGTTAGAAAATCAATTTGTTTCAAATCAGAAAATCATTCTTGTAAGTTATCCGATAGAATTGACAGATGATCGACAATAACAAGTATAGCAGTATCAGTTACTTCACATTTTTGAAGCCAATGAAACTTTTCAAAATTTTTGATGTAAATATATTTCTGACATAAATCAATAAAGGTAATGAAACTGAATATCTATATATCCAAAATCTCAATGGGACTTTTACAACAGTTTTGTGTCTTACTCAAGCGCCTTTTATTTGCAGAATTTGGCAGCTGCATTTATGCCATGTTTCATGTTAAATTCTTTGTATTTAAATATTTTAAGTCGGTTTATGTTACCTTTGTGGAGTATTCGTATGGAGGAAACCATATTTAAATTTATGTTCTAGTATCGAGCAAAGATTATTTGTGTTGTAACCATAAAATTGTTGGATGAAACTCACAAACTCAAAAAACATGATTTTGAGAAAACACTAACCCAAGATTAATTTCCTTATAACTTCTTTGGTATTAACATTATTAAATAAAATTAAGTCATAGCATTGATATTTTTTTGCTAACTATGAACAAGTCTTTGCTCTCATATGCGTATTTTATATTATTATCCTCTGGATGGTTAGTGTGTTTTACCTATACAAACTACTAGGCTAGAATACTTAATGTGATTACAAAACTTTGAAAAAAATGAAATAAATAAAGATATGACTTTGTGGGTTTAACCCTTAGAAACATCTTTTTCTAGTCAAGAAAAGCTGAAATTCTGAAAATCGATAATTTTGACTTAGTGTGTTTCACTTATAACCCCACAATATTGTTTATTATTATTAATTTTTTTTATATTTTTATCAGTTTGGTATATTGTAATTATTGTAATGGTTGTTCATTCTGCAGTACCATTCTTCATTAAATTTGCATTTCTAAAATATTAATTCTTAAAATTCATACTTATAAGAAAAATAAAAATGTAATTTGGTGAATACTACACTTAAATGATGTTAAATTGTTTTTATTTGACTATTTTAAGTCTGTGCGAATGTTATTTTGTTCACTTGCATAAATATTATGGGATATATGAAGTGACATTTCAAATTCCCCCGTGGGGCGTAGGGAACACTGATTTAATGTGAAGCATAAAAGGTGAAAATTTGGAAAATGGTCATATTTCCTTTTTTATGTACTGTTATAAGAAAAGAAAAACTTAAAATTAGCTAGACATATATATTTTATTCACAGAACAAAATTATTTACTATCAAATTTTTCTAGATTTTTTTATCAGCAAGATCATTTTAAATTAATGAAATTTTCTTGTTTCTAGAAGCTATTTAGACAGAATTCCAAGGCTGTTGAGTTTCTCCTGCAATATTGTTGACATCAGGTATGTTTTAATTAATTTTTATCTAGAAAAGCTTCTTTTCCCAGTGCTACAGTGACATAAATTGTTGAAAATATCCGGTACTTACGTATTATAGCTGAAACTTTGCGGTTTGGCGAAAAAAAGGCAATAAAGCGCCAATTATATCGCCCCGTCCTAGTTGATAGTATTGTTTTCGCCATTCATTGTTTTTCGCTATCTGAGCTTCCCGTTTTACGTTTCGTTTTGAAGATTTTCTTTATTTTTTTAGGTTATGAAAGTTATTTGACAAAGATCTTTTATAAAAGAAGTTTGACGAGAAATATGACAGTGTAATATCTCAAGTTTGATAAAAGATAACTTTTATAAAAGTTGGGCTCTTCGTCAAAGTTTTATAAACGATTTCGGTGCCCGGATGTTATAAACAACATTTCGAGCAATAAATACCATGTTAAAAAAATACAAATGTGTGGAAAACGCGGGAGATAAGAACAATATTTCGATTCGAAATAATTTTAGCTCTTAATTAAAAATTGCGCACTAATGACAAAACAGAAATACACGAAAAATATTCAAAATGAGTATGTTAAAAAATACGCAAATCTTTCGAATAAAAAGTCTTAGGATGCTGAAATTTTGCATGGTGGTTGCTCTTAAGCTCTACATGCCCACTAAGAATGTTTTTTAAAAAGTACAAAGTTTAAGGGGGTTAAAAGGGGCTTAACCCTCTCCCCCTCCGAAAAAAACCCATTGTATCTCTGAAACCATAGGACCTAGGAAGCTGAAATTTCGTATGGTGGTTCCCCTTAAGCCCTAGGTGCCCACTAAAAAATCTTTTTGAAAAATACAAATTTCAAGGGGGTTAAAAGGGGTATCACGGAGATTGATAACATAAGAGTACGCACTGGTCTGGCATGGGGTATATTTAAGAATCAACACAGACTTAAGTTTAAAAAAATTAAGTTTATTCCGAACTTCAAAAAGTTTAAAAATATTAAAAGCAATAACTTAAAACATTTGCATAATCAAAATAATCTCACACAGAGACTTCTAACATACGAATCTCACTAGCTCGTGAGTTCAACTGTGTGTGCTGTTAGAGGCTCCTTTGCTCTAACTCGAGCAGTATTTATACAAGCAAGTAACATAACATTGACATATATTTCCATAAAATACACTGGAAAGGAAAAATAACAAGCCATGGGGAAAATGAATGAAAAACCCCATTTCTCAGATGTATGACGTCAAAGTTGCCGTGACGCCATTAGTTTTTAGGTAATAAGTACTACGCCAGTCTAAAACGATAGCATGAATGTCGGAAAGTAATAAAAGTAAACGATCTAATAAACCAAAGTTCAGATAGCCCTTTTTGGGTTTAGTTGCCTAACAAGGGGCTTAACCCCCCTCTAAAAAAACCCCATTGTATCTCTGGAACCATAAGGCCTAGAAAGCTGAAATTTTGCATGGTGGTTCCCCTTCAGCCCTAGGTGCACTCCAATAAATCTTTTTTAAGAGCTCAAAATTTAAGCGGTTTATCCCCCTACCCCCTAAAATATTCCCACTGTATCTCTGGAACCATAGGGTCTAGGAAGCTGAAATTTTGTATGGTACTTCCCCTTAAGCCCTAGGTACACACCAATAAATCTTTTTTAAGAGCTCGAATTTTAAGGGATTTAGCCCCCTGAGATAGAAATAACTTTTATAAAAGATCTTTGTCAAAGAACTTTGATAGTGTAATAGGGGTATTTTGAGGTCATAGCATTTCTTTTATGTATAACTTTTATAAAAGATGCAAATAACTTATAAAAAAATATCTTTGTCAAAGAACTTGTCAAAGATAGTGTAATGTAGGCCAAAAGAAAGAAGATGCAGTGTCTTTTTTCCAGATCCGTGGAATTTTGCCCCGTCAGCGTGTATGCCCGAACTTTCACAACATGCGTGCCTATTTTAATCGACCAGTATCTGGAGATGTAATATTAAAGATTGCAGCAAAACATTCAGAATTCACAAGGAAAACTGGTTCTACGGCTCCCGATTGCCATTCTTAACGTCTTTAAGATTCATATAAAGCTGGTCGCAGAAGTTAAATTCCATACAATGGTGCACACAGCAAATGAACATGGCAGATAAAACGACGTTTGACTAGTTCATTTTTATGCGTGAAGTTTGTGTTCATATTTTAAATTCACGCTCTATTATGAAAATTGGCGGATACTCAAAAATTGTGGAAGTAGATGAGAGTCTTTCACTAAAAGAAAAAGTAACGCAGGCCAAATTTTACCACAACAGTGGATTTTCGGCGGTGTGTGCCGTGAGTCGGGAGAGGTTTTTTTGGTATAAATGCTTAACTGCAAGGCTTATGTCGACTATTCGCGACCATGTCGAGGAGAGCAGCACAATTTATACAAACTGCTGGAAAGCCTATAAAACGCAAGAACTGGAGAAAGCTGGCTTTAGGCACTTTACTGTGAACAACAGATACAACTTCGTCGACCTGATGACCGGTGCGTATACTCAAACAATAGAAAGACTTTGGGGATCTGCCAAGTGGCGAAGCAAACAACATGGGGGGGACTGCCCACCACCATCCAGATTCTCACTTCTCCGAATTTCTGTGGCGTGAACACGCAGCGGGAGCAGACAAATTTTCCAGTATGTTATCTGCCGTTGCAGAATTGCGGCCTCCAGAAAGTGTTATGCATGTTTAATGACAGCTTTTTATTCATATTTATATTTCATATTTTCTTGTCTTTTTACATCCTCGTTAAGAATATTTTTGTGTACACTCTTAGACCAAAAAAAAAAGGAAAAAAAAAAAAAAGGACGCACCAAGGAGTTATCCGAAAATCGGTAGATGTGATGAACATGTACAGAAATGGGACGAAAATCGGTAGATGTGATGAACATGTACAGAATAGAAATTATTACAATTTGAGAAAATTTGGATGATTTATTCTACAGAAAGAGCTTTACAAAGTGAAAAAGTCAATAACACGTTGATCCACACACCTCTTGCCCTTATGCAAGCAGTTATTCGGCTTGGAATTGATTGATAGAGGTGGCGGATGTCCTCCAAAAGGTGGCGGGATATCATGCCAAATTCTATCCAGTTGCCGCGTCAGATCGTCAGAACCCCGAGCTGGTTGGAGGGACCTGCCGATAGTGCTCCAAACGTGCTCAATGGGGGAGAGATCCGGCCAAGGTAGCGTTGGGAAAGTACGAAGACAAGCAGTAGAAACTCTCGCCGTTTGCGGGCGAACATTATCTTGCTGAAAGCCCAGGATGCCGTGATAGGAAGAGCAACACAACGGGGCGTAGAATATCGTCGACGTACCGCTTTGCTGTAAGGATGCCGCGGATGACAACCAAAGGGGTCCTGCTATGAAATGCAACGGCACCCCAGACCATCACTCCTGGTTGTCGGCCCGTATGGCGGAAGACAGTCAGGTTGGTATCCCACCGCTGTCCGGGCGTCTCCAGACACGTATTGGCTGGTCATCGGGGCTCAGTTCGAAGCGGGACTCATCACTGAAGACAGTTCTACTCTAGTCAGTGACGTTTCAGGTCGAATGTGCCCGACATCACGGCAAACGGGCTTGTCGGTGTACAGAGGTCAATGGTAATCGGCTCAAGGGGTGCCGTGAGCTCAGCCCCCTTTCTCTGAGCCGCCTATGAAGGGTGCTTGCGGTGACCGAAGCACCAATTGCACGTACGATCGATGATAATGATGAATCTGGAGCTGTGAGTGCTGCTCTGACGATTGCTCGGTCTTCACGTTCTGTCGTGTCTCTAGGCCGACCGCTTCCTTCTTGACGCTGTGTTTGGCCGTGGTTCACCTATTCCTACCAGCATCGTATAATAGTGGCATCGCACCTATCCAAGTGTCGAGCGATTCGCCGATTAGACCAACCGGCTTCTTTGAGCCCAAGAACACGTCCTGTCTCAAATGCTGACATCTGCGCATATTGTTCGCGCCCCTGTATGCGAGGCATAGTTACTGTCTACCTGAGTACACGCAAAGAATTTATGACCTGAAATCGAATTTTCTCCTCTTTAATATCCTGCCAGTTGCGCAGTTATGATGCTCTGCAGAGTCACATGCTCATTCATTGGCCACCAAACTTTAAATATTTGCATTTTCCGTCGAAACCTGTATGCATATCAATTTGTGTCCAATTTGCATTACCTCTTCTTGGTGCATCTCTCTTTTTTTTTTTTTTTTTTTTTTTTTTTTTTTTTTTTTTTTGTCTAAGAGTGTATTTCTATTTTGTCTTTAATATGAAATTTTTAATTAGATCTAAAATTATCTATAGCGAAATCTTGTTCTTCAGCTGCCGATTTTTTAAAACTTTTCCATGTGTTTTCCACATACTTTTTTAAACATCTTGCTGCTCAAAATGTTGATGCATGTTTAATAACTGCTTTCGTATATTTCATACTAGCTGAATACATGTGCTTCGCCACAGATTACACGAATGCCATGAATTATGTCATTTGGTTAATTTAATTTCAATTAACTTTAGCAGTAATGTGATGTAGGTAAAATACACTTAATAATTAAGATGATAGCATATAATTAATACATAACGCGCATGGTAATGTCTGTTTTAAATATATTTGCATTGTTGAAACTGTAAGCCTCTACTCAACTTGTTCCAACTAGCGGCGATCCAATTTTTTAATTGCTTGATTATTACTGAAGATTATTAGAAAAAGGTACGCAATTTTTTTGATAATGGGAGGTAGCATGAGAGTATATTAAAATATTGGATCACGGCTAGCACTAATAGTTGATTCCTTAACCTTACTAATAATTTATAATTAAATAACTAAATATGACTGTGTCATTTATGTGCATTTTATTCTTTTACTTGTTACAGTGGCTGGTATATATATATATATATATATATATATATTTATTTATTTTTTTTGTGGCTGGTATATATATTCAACATAGTTAATTATTAATTTTACAGTGTTTTATTTTTGTTTTTTCAATTAATAGTAAATTTTGTATTATGAACCCAAACCCTTGTTTAAGCTGGGCTGGTAGGCAATGTAATATATCCACAAGATCTTCGCCATTTTCACAGTATTTTCACAGCACATACCCAGAACTACACCGGATAAAGGGATTAACAAAAGTATCCATTTCAAGAAACAACCCCTTTTTGCAGCTGGCCAAGAGATAAGCGTAACAACCGTTTTGATGAGGGGTAGGCGCATGGATACGCCTGAGATAGACAAGCGCGGCGTTTAACCCCCGAGTTTAAAAAAAAAGAAAATCCCGATTTAATGCAAGATCAAGTTGAAAAAAAATACTATACAGCCTAATTTTTTATAATCCAAGTCCCTCAAATTCTGGTGGTCCGGTTTTCCTTTTTAAAATCAAGGAGCGAAGACGCCCTCTTTTCACCCACGCGTAGATATACAAAGGGGTGAGAAGGTCATCGAATGGAGAATTTTGGAGGGAGGAGTGAGTGTTTTTTTCGGCAGGCGCTCTCTCTCTCGACCGGCGACTTTGAAAAGTGGGGCAGCCTCAACTCTACTAGCCCAGAGATGCGAGTTCCAGAGATAAAGATGATTCGCCTCAGCGGACCCCTGATGTCTAAGGAAAGATAGAGACTCCTGAGCCATGACAAGACCTGCTGGCCCATCCCATTAATCAATTCAGCTAATGAAGAAGGTACCGTCCCCCCCTTTTTTTATTTATTCGCTGCAGCTTAACGATGTTTTTTTTCTTAAATTTTTTTATTTTAATTAACTTAATTATCAATGAATTAAAATTTTTGGTTACCAGCCACTTACGCGAACTTGTTTAAATTAAATTATATTGTGAAAGGTGATGTTGATGAAAATTAGAGGAGAGTGTATCCTCAGTGTGTATCTGCCTATGGGCAGTATAAACTTAATGGTCGAACAACGCTCAAATAAATTATGTTAATTTTTGGTATAAATTTTGTCATGTCGTTCAGTTGCCTCGTAGTTTTTCTTAGTTTCCTTTTAGGTAATTTTATTTCAGCTTTCTTTTCAGTGAATTTTTGTCAAGTTAATTTTAAGCAATTTTCGTGATTCAACCCTCTACAGCAGGGGCATCAGCAGTGAACCAGATAATTTATTTTAACGGGTTATTGCTTATCACAACCCGCATCCTTAAAAGGTACTAACCACGACGCAAGTAAATTAATATGTTTCATGTAACTTTTTTTTTAAACACCTCTAAGAATGTATGTAAGCTTTAACAATCTTAACAATTTATTTTAATTTAACTCTCCCCGTTATAAGAAAATAAAACGTAACAGTAAGGTGGGGTCATTTCTCAGAAGGAGTTCATCGCATAATTTAACGACAGTGATCCGACGAGTTTTGGATATTTCATTTTTATTTTGGGGATTTAAAACTGCTTTACAACCTCCTTAAAAGTTGCTCTGTAAAAATCTTTCTTGTATAGGACCTAGAGCCTAAGAGGAACCACCATGCAAAATTTCAACTTCTTAGGCCTTATTGTTCCAGAGATACAGTGGGGTATTTTTTGGGGGGGGGGGGCTAAACCCCTTAAAATTTGAACTTAAAAAAAATTATTGGTGTGCACCTAGGGCTTAAGGGAAACCAACCAACAAAATTTCAGTTTCCCAGGCCTTATGGTTCCAGAGATACAGTGGGGTGTTTTTTTTTTTTGGGGGGGGGGGGGGCTCAACCCCTTAAAATTTGAAGTTAAAAAAAATTATTGGTGTGCACCTAGGGCTTAACCCTTTCGCGGGCAGTGGCTATAATTGCTAGCCACATATATGATTTCAAAGTAAAATGCATAAAAATCAATGCAGATGGCAGCACTTCACATATTTTTTCAATAATGTCCTCTGGCGAAGGACTGACTCCACTGAAATCTGTGAAATTACTACAAATTAAATTTTAATGACTTTAAATAAAATTTCTGGTGAATGAAAAATATTTTAAGTACTCAAATGTATACTTTTATGTCCCCTACATAATTTAAACCAATTCACAAGCAAAAGTAATTGATTTTAGTAAGGTTTTGGGGAATCTGTTAGATGTGGCTAGATGGTTTAGCCACCGCCCGCTTAGAGCATTTGTCATTGACCTTGTAAACATCTCACTTTCTCTTTTTGAGAGTGCACGTAAAATCACGTGGGCCTGTTGAGGGGGGTATAATATAAACAATCTCTGTTTACAACATGTGATGGTGCATTCACATTCGACAGAGCTCTCTCCCCGACTCTCCTGTCAACATTAGTTACGGTAACATTAGACACGGTATTTAGAACCACCCCCATTCCAATGAACACGTGTCTTCCAGATATTCCCCCATTTAGAACCCCCCATTCAAGCCGCCAAAGACTTTGTGTTGCTTGATCTAGTGTGACCCGCCCCCACTGTCACCATTTGACCCCCGAGACCTCGAGTTTGCCTTTGATGAAATGCTCACGGACCGCCAGAGCTAGCGATCTACGCAGGGAACAGAGTACAGAAAACATAAATCACTGGAATAGGCAGAGAGCGCTGTACAAGTCTGCACGCGCTATGAAAAGAGAGATTTCGGCTCGAAAATGTTTCAGTATAGCTTTTCTGTTCAGCCAGAATGTTCACATTTTATTGAGGCGAATATGATATTTTGATTACTTTTTATTTACATAGATTTATATATTCAGATAGATTTTTTTATTAGGCTATTGATTTTATAAGATTATTTTACTTTTATTTTACCATACTATCAACGTTATATATAAATTAAAATC
Source organism: Dolomedes plantarius (assembly GCA_907164885.2). Lineage (NCBI taxonomy): Eukaryota > Metazoa > Arthropoda > Arachnida > Araneae > Dolomedidae > Dolomedes > Dolomedes plantarius. The sequence goes on along the minus strand of OU015499.1, from coordinate 50,592,111 downwards.
CAGTAGGATGTCTAGAAAGAGTTTAACTGTAGAAGAGGCTCTGGCCATATTCGAAGAATTGCTATCAGATGAGGATTCAAACGCATCTGAAATTAGCGATACTGATGAAGACTGTGTTGTGAACTTAACTCAACAGGATCATATTATTTCTAGTTCTGATTATGAAGAAATTGACTGTAATAAAAGCATGGGATTTGTAGACAGATTCGACCACTTGAAAAGCCTATATGAGATTGACTGGAAAAGCTACAAGTGGTAGCACCGATTATTTTTTTCCCTTTTTAGATGTTTCAGTTGTCAATGCATATATTCTTTACAATATGCATCCTGACAAAAGCAGTGATTTCAAAATTTTGAAAGATTTTAGACGAGAAGTAATCCATGGGCTGTTATTCATGGGTGCCAAAAAAACTCCAGAGAAACGGAGTCTAAGTTCAAAATCTGTTCATGTGAAAAAGCACAAGCCATATTTTCCAGATGAGGTGCGTACAGAGAATGTGAAGCATATACCACTCAAAACAGTAGGTGGTCTGTACAGGAGATGTGCTCTTTGCAGTATCGCAAAAATTGTTCATCGTTCTCGATGGTTGTGCCTCTCTTGCAACGTGCCATTGTGCCTTCAACAAAATGGTCCTACTTGCTTTGAAAAGTTTCATAGAAAATAGTTAGGTGACATTTATAAGTTAGCACATATATTTTTACAGTAATATTTACCCAATAACTCCATGTCAAACTTTTTTATTTTTAAATAATTGAAACGTAAAATGTCTATTATACATGATCTTAGAATACTCGTATAGGGACAATTTAAATATATCTTTTAGTAAGTATTAGAGAGATAAAAATAGGTATTGTACAGTTATTTTATTATTAATTATTATTACTATGTTATTCATAAATTTTGTATTTAGTTATTAAAAATGTTTTTATTCATAAAAATATTATAATAAGATTTATTAATTTTATTCTAACAGGTAAGAAAAAATAGCAAAAAAAATATCCTAAGTGGGCAGTGGCTATGACGTCTAGCCACCCCCTAGAAAAAAAAACCCTGATCCCCAAATTTTTTCATTGGCAAATAATGTTTACATGGGGTGAGAACATTACATTTATCATGTATTTTTTCTCTGAAAGTTGCATTTTAGCTTCGCGCCCGTGAAAGGGTTAAGGGGAACCACCGTACAAAATTTCAACTTCCCGGACCCTTTTGTTCAAGAGATACATTGGGTGTATTTTAAAGGGGGAGGGTGGGAAAGCGACGTGCCAAGAGGTAATGCAAATTGAACACATTGATATGCATACAGGTTTCGACGGAAAATGCAAATATTTAAAGTTTTGCGGCCAATGAATGAGCATGTGACACTGCAGAGCATCTTAACTTAATTTTAAGGGTGTTAAAGGGGGTTTAAGTAAGGGTGTTAAAAGGGGTTTAAGCCCCTTTTAACACCCTTAAAATTTGTAATTTTTAAAAAATATTTCTTAGTGTGCACGCAGGACTTAGGAATAACCACCATGCAAAATTTTAGCATCCTAAGACTTAAGCTTCTAAAGTTTTGCGTTTGTTTTAACATACTAATTTTGAATATTTTTCGTGCATTTCTGTTTTGTCATTAGTACGCAATTTTTAATTAAAGCTAAAATTATTTATAATCGAAATCTTGTTCTTCATTTGTCACAGTTTCCACACATTTGTAATTTTAAACATACTATTGCTGGAAATGTTGTTTATAACTTTCGGTTAGAAAATAGTTTGCCACTGTGAAATTTGTTGTTGGCGGGCAAAAGTGAGTAGGTGTCATTTGTAGCTATTGTAGAATTTTTATAGAGCTTCTGAAACAATAGGTTTTAGTGCTTCTATGGCCTCAACCAGCATATAGCTGTCTACATGTACATCTTTTATAAACTTCATTTGGTCATTATTCTGAATCATTTTTACATCTGTCAAGGCAATTTCTAGTACTGATGTATGTTTTCGATGTTTGTTCTGTGGAATCTGGAATAAACTTGTCTAAATTTCTATGATATCTGTTAAAATCAATGCCCCTCAGATATTTCTTTCCAGTTACTAATTGGTTCAACCACATACATGTAAATAAATATCCTTTTTCATTTTCATAAATATGTTTCTAGAGTGATTTTTGAATAAGTTACAAGCTTTGTGGCTCAAATTAACTTGTTCGAAATCAGAGTGGCTATATTTTATCAGGCATTATAGAAAGTTTCTAAATGAGCACAGAATTTCCTCTCAGACATAATTAAAATTTTTTCTTCATGTGAGGATGTGTAGTAGCACACAGCCCCCTTGCATACATTATGTCCTATTGCATTACAGCCAGTCATGCCTTTGATAATTAATTCTTTGCATATTTTCTATCCTTTTATACCTAGTGTTCCTAAGGCTGTTTTTTGTTTTTTCATATTTTAATTCTGTGATGGACTGTAGTGAGTTAAGCTTCACAGACTTTTTAAAATTTTATAAAGAGAACACTGACTAGTAGCCAAAATCTGTCCTCTGGATTTAGACATGTAAATCTACTCACGACAGAAAAATTGTGGCTATTTTGTATCTTTAACATTCCATATTATCTTATTGAATCATTATTTGGTAAGTCAAGTTTCAAAGGTATTTACTTCTATTAAACCATTAAAATATTGAAAGGAGTTTTTCAGAAACTTTCAAAATTTGCAGGCCTCTTTTCACAAGAGAATCTATGTGGTAGATCCTCTATTACAGCTTCTGGTTTTAATTGCTCTTTACTTGCTACAAGAATAAAGAACAGCTTTTTAGTCTGAAAAAAAAACTTTATGACCTAGCCTCCACATTTCTTTGTTCTCTGAATACAATGATTTCTGATTCACCAAATCTGTTCTTAAAAAATATGTCTGAAGTACAATATTCATGCTGTCTTGTGAGATTTCACTCCAAAGTGCCAATTTTTACATTTTTCTTCCTTGAATTCTTCAGTTTGTTCTTATAGAAGCTTTATACTGCAAGTGTGCAATATGCATAGCTGTGAAAAGAAGAGGGCAGAGAAATCACCCAATTACTTTAGACTTTTCTTCAATTTCTATTTTTAGATTTTTGCAAGTATTATAAATCTCTTGCTTCTCATTTATATGTAAAAATTATTCCCCACTTTAGTTTTGTGGGAATAAGTATAGATGGCAGAAGGCTTCCAAGATTTCAAAAACTGAGACAAAAATAAAAACAAGTAATCATCAGATAATTCCGAATTATGTCTACTACCTCCTTAAAAATCTAAGATGTCCTGAGCATTGTAATTAAAAATGGACAGATTGTGATATTTGTATATATGCAGTTGTGTTCACAACTTAATGCAAATTTAAATTAGCATATTCATAGTGCTGTGTGGCATTTTCTTGCACCTCATTTTACTATTTTTATATCTCCTGATCTATTTTTAAGTGCTGAATTGGTTGAGATACCTTAAAGTATCTCTGAATAATTTTAAAATCTTTTAAAGAAAACATGAAGTTTGTCAATAAAGATGAAATTTGAATAAAATTGCTTTAAATTCTCTGATGAAATTGCTTTAAATATGTGAACGAGTGTATGCATATATGTGCCAGCAAAATTATAGATGACAAAGAGCCACCTTCTCTTCTGACATCTGTTATTAATGTGGCCTGTGCTGAACTTCTCATAATTTCACTTCCAGTGAAGATAGAGAATAATCAGCCTCTTGTACTCTCTAATTCAATCACGGATGTTATTGATTGTAACTCTACCTCATGAAATGGGTAGTTATGTTTTAAAAGTTCCAAATGCTCCTAATCCAAACCCTACACATCAGATATCTTGAGGTTTTTTTGGTTTTTTTTTATTGGGGGGGGGGGGGCACTCTGGTGTAAGCTAAACAGTCCAGTATTATTAACTGCCTTGTACCATTGTGTTAATATTTTATACTCCAGTGAGATTTATATAAAAGAATTTTGCCATACAATTTATTTTGGAAGTAGCAATAACTTGTTTCTTATCTATACTTATATATAAAGAGAGAGCGATTTTGTACGTGGAGGGTAATCTTCAGAACCACTGTACCTATTTGAAAAATTCTTTCACTGTTTGAAAGGTACAGTATTCCAGATGGACATAGGCTGTATATTATGTATATCTAATCAGTAGAAATAAAGTTAGGGGCTTAATCCTAACAATCTCCATTGTTACCGCTACTGTCTTCTACCGCTTTTTGTTCAGAAGATTTCAACGATCCTTATCGTGGTGCTATCGCGGTGGGCTTCTGTTCTGACGCTAGCGGTTCGAACCTAGCCGTTCTCCGGCACGCCTTTTTCTGTTAAAAAATATGTTTTAATTATTAACTAACATAAAATTAATTTAAGGTATTATTTAGGTTATTATTAAGGCAAAAAAAGATTTACAATTTATTTGCTATCAACTGGAAATTTATTGGTATAATATTTTGTTCAACCCGGACAAAGTCGGGACGGTCCGCTAGTGTAATATATTTTTCTTTTTGTTACATGTGCTCAAAATAAGGACAGTAAAAATTTTGCCAGTATCCTCATCTGAGCTTATGTATAAAAATAAAGAAAAATTACTTATTTCTTTCAAGTGTATTATTTCTTAGGATTTAAAATTATTATTATATGTAATATGTGTGAAATTTCCTTAATTTGGAAGGAGGAGGGAAAGGAAAAATAGTTTATGGGAAGTAATTTATAAAAAGACCATAACATGTTTTTATATGAACTAAACTGTTTAACTTTCATCATCTAGAGAACTTTATATGACTGTAGATTTTGTTTTCAAGTTACTTATCCTTAAAAAATTTAATTCATGTAAGTATTACTGTTTTGTATACTATGTAAATATGTTTCTTAAATCACTGTTTTATTAAATATGGTATTAAACTTTTACAGTTTCTCTCACTGCATAGATGTATGAGTGAAGAGTGAAATATTTCATACTCTATTATGAAAAATTATTTAAAGTGATAATTACTTTTCTATCTCATTGTTTTTGAAAAGAAAGGTGTGATTTTCTCTATCCAAGATGTACACTGCTGGCCACTGTAAATGCAACACCCTGAAGGAAACATGCAAATGACAAGAAATTTACAACATGCATTAGCGGAGGTGAGATATGCAAATGATTAGAATTTCAGCGCAAACGCACATCACGCGCGCCTGTGGCGCCACTTCAAAGCGCTATTTAAGGCTTGGAGATTTCGACGATTTCAAGTTCGGGAATTGTGTTTTTCTTGTGTTTTTTTCAAAAAAACGATCAATTATGCCTCCTCGAAAACAGCGATCGTCTTTTGATCAAGTATCCGAGTTCGACAGAGGAAGGATAGTGGCCTACGGAGATTGTAGATTATCTTTTAGGGAAATCGGTAGTCGTGTTGGACGAAACCAAACAACTGTAATGCGGTTATGTGATCGATGGATGCAGGAGGGTACGACGGACCGGCGTGTTCGATCGCATCCACCTCAGCGCACCACTTCACGTGATGACAGGCAAATTGTGCGCATGGCAGTGACGGATCGCTCAGTTACATCACGAACCATAGCACAGCACATGCAGTCTGTAACGCATCATCCAGTGTCCGCGCGTACCATTCGACGCCGTTTACAGCAGAGTGGTCTGTCCGCAAGACGTCCATTGCTTTGTCTACCATTGACGCAGAACGACAGACGTCTCCGCCGCCAATGGTGCGATGACAGAAGGATGTGGACGGCAGAATGGAATGAAATTGTCTTTACTGGCGAGTCACGCTTCTGTCTGTAACACCACGATGGTCGCATTCGAGTCTGGAGACACCGTGAAGAGAGGATGCTGAACAGCTGCGTTATGCACCGCCACACTGGTCCTGCACCAGGTATTATGGTATGGGGCGGTATTGGATATCACTCTCGCACACCTCTAGTACGCATTGCCGGTACTTTAAACAGCCAGCGCTACATCTCCGAGGTGTTGGAGCCAGTTGTCCTTCCTTACCTTCAGGGCTTGCCCACAGCCATATTTCAAGAGGATAATGCGCGACCACACGTGGCACGCATTGTCCAACGGTTCTTCGTCAATCGCCAGATTGAATTGCTTCCGGATCTTTCGCCGATAGAAAACATGTGGTCCATGGTTGCTCTACGATTGACCCAGATTCCATCCCCAGCTGCCACAGCAGATCAACTTTGGCAACGTGTGGAAGCTGCTTGGTCTACTGTACCCCAAGAACTCATCCAAAGTCTCTTTGAATCAATGCCGAGGCGTGTGGCAGCGGTGATCTCCAACAATGGCGGCTACTCTGGCTACTGATTTTGGCAGGAACCACACTTCACAGAAGTCTATAAATTTAATCATTTGATACTTGGTCAACATGTTATCTACAAAATAAATTTTGTTGTGATATCTCTTGTCTTTCTTGGTGTTGCAATTTGGGTGGCCAGCAGTGTATTATAATAGGTATGGTTTAATTTTCATCTGATTTCATGTGACTCTGAACTGTATTGTGTAGAGTTCTAACCAATGGGATTCCAATCTATGTAGATAACTTGAAATAATTGCTCTTGATACACAAAATGAAAAATGTTGTGATATTACCTTTAAGAACAAAATGGTTTTCAATCATGTCTGAATCACACAATCATTTTATTTATTTTATTATCCTGTATAAAGGTAACTGAAGATAATGTAATTTGAACTATTCTTAATTTTTCTAATTTCATTTTTCCTATTTTAACTTGACTGTTCTATATATTTTTAGCGAAACTATTTTATGATTATCGACAACAAGTTTCAAGATTGTTTAAAAGATAATATAAGTCAGTTCACATTTTTGGCCTCAGTGTACATTTTTATATGAATGCATATTAATATAAAAGAATTTTGCCATATAATTTTGTTTTAAAAGCAAAAGTAACTCGTTTTTTCGGTAATAACTAGAAATAGATAATTCATTTCTAGTACATTTATGTAGTACTCCCCTTTGTGCTTGCTTTGCTCGTTGAGTGGATATAGCGCGGAGTATGCAAATCAGAATTGGGAAAGTGTTTACAGTTTCAATCACACAGTTTAAAGAATGCCATAAATCGCTAGTATTTCTCTTTATTCATAGACTTTAAGAGCTCTTTGGCCCAACATCCACTGTGAATACAAATCCATGGAAAAGCATAAAGGAGCCTTTATCAGAATAAAATTTTATTTTGATGCTTACGTAACCTTGAATATCCATCCCATAAAATAGAAAAAATTTAAAAAAGTTAAAAAGAATGAGAATAACTTGCCAAAATCAAGATATATAAAATTGCAAAGTTTTGTAGAAATAAAAAAAATGGAAAACATAATTTTAAAGAAAAATTGAACTTTAACTAAAACCATACATATATTTAAACACTCCCCCATCCATTCCCTAAAAAATAATAAATTTTAAAACATTGTTAATGAAAAATATTAGAAAATTAAAATATACCAATATTTTTTAATATAGAAATATCAAAAAATAACTTTTCTTTTTTCAAACATTTCTGTAATTGTATTACAATTTAATTAGTAGTAATAACTCGACACTGTAACTTGAAAACTTTTATATTCTGAAAATTAAACATTTACAGCAAGAAAAGATCGTTGAAATGTACGAATAAAGCCTTAAAACAATTTTATCAATTCTTTATTCATTTATTGCGAAGCGGTACAGACGACATTTCAGTACGAAACAAATCCTTTTCATAAATAAACGGGTTAAACGGGTACGGTTACCTTAAAGTTGGAGGTTACTGCGGGGAAATTTTTATTGCCACTCTTTACACATCGGTATGAGTGTCGTACTCCAGTCAAACTTTTAGTTAGTAAGATATTTAATGTAATTATTTTTGTACTGAAGTATATATATATATATATATATATATGTAAGTTTTTTTAATCTTTTACGGCTGTGATATTGTTTCTTTACTATAATACCGAGTTGTGTCAAATCGGTATTTGACCGTTTCAGATTGAAGTCACATCGTACATTCATTCGGCATATTTTATGTACAACACGGAGAGTTAAAAAAATGCAAAAATAAATTGCGTAAGAGATAACAGGGGTAAAACTTCTTTCAGCAGTTCTCAATTAATATTTGGCTATGAAACTTTAAAACTGTTATCACAAGTAATTTTTAACGAGCATCGCATCATGACCGTATAGATTTATTTTATTCTATTTAAAGTATAGCGAAAACAGCTGCAGCCATTAAACTACTATCGAACCAAATATGCCGAAAGAAACCCATAAGCCACATATTCTTTGTTATTTCTAGTAATTTTGTATATTTTACTAGATTTATAAACTTTTTAATCTGATGGTAACCAAACTTTTTCATCAGATGCTAATCTCTGGAATTTCTCGGAGCATTAAACATAATTAGGAATGAAGGCATTTTGAATTACGGACAGATGAAATGAATATAAAGGGGAAAATATTAATACTGCTTAACCATGGTTGATCGGGCCGATAGCCTTAGTTTTGTTGAGATCCATACAAACCGAAAAATATGAAATCTTTGCACGTCGTTATCCAGCAGGACAAAAGAATAAGGGTGGTTAAGAAACCTCGTGCCGTAATGACAAAAAATTTTAAATGCTCGGTGGTTTAATTGATCCAGAAGATAATTTGTAACACCTTAATTTATGGATATCTCATTTCCTAGCACAAAGTTTTATATATTGCTTTTGATTTCACTTGAAAAATGTGAGAAAAAACGTGATGTAGTGTTATTATATTGCATTTAAATTCCTTTCTCCTCTCTTTGCAGGTGTTCGGTACAGATTGTTAGATGCGAAACTGAAATGTTTCTGGTATCCACAAACGTAGTAGTTCAACGTATTGCTGGCAGTTACAGTTTTCTAATCATCGTGTAAAGAAACGTCGGCATGCCAGAAGAGCAAATGTCCTGTATCCCAGAATAGACTTTCCAATGAATGCCATTCCAGCGAGAACCTTACTGAAGCCGTAGGTGCTTCAGTAAGGTTCTTTTTTTGCAGCACTTTTTTTGCACTCGTTATGAGACTTGTTGAATTAGTCTAAATGTAAAAAAAAGTTCCAGTGCACAGATTCCCACTCGCACCGAAGAAATTTTTAAATGTAATTATTGTGATGAATTATTTTCACAGTTGGTGGCCTTAAATATGCATCATTTGTACCACATCATTGATAATTATCGCTGTACCCATACAGAAAAACCTTTCACTTGCACTGTATGCGAGAAAAGATTTTCTGTACAGCTTGCTTTAGAAAGACATCTTCTCACTCACACAGAGAAACCTTTCGTTTGCACTGTATGTATGGAAGGATTCTCTCGAAAGGGTAATTTAATAACACATATCCGCATCCACACAGGAGAGAAACCTTTCGCCTGCAGTGTATGTAAGAAAATGTTTTCTCGACAGTATGCTTTACAAACGCATCTCCGTGTCCATACAGGAGAGAAACCTTTCGCCTGCACTGTATGTCAGAAAAGATTTTCTAAGCAGTGTAATTTAAAAACACATCTCCGCAACCACACGGGAGAGAAACCTTTCGGCTGCACTGTATGTGAGAAAGGATTTTCTCAAAAGGGTGATTTAAAAGCGCATTTGCGCACCCACACAGGCGAGAAACCTTTCGCCTGCACTGTATGCAAAAAAGAATTTTCTCGGAAGGGTTGTTTAAAAACACATCTCCGCACCCACACGGGAGAGAAACCTTTCGCCTGCACTGTATGTAAAAATAGATTTTCTCAAGAGGGTGATTTAAAGAAGCATTTCCGCACCCACACAGGAGAGAAACCTTTCGCCTGCACTGTATGTAAGAAAGCATTCTCTCGGCAGTGTTCTTTAAAAAGACATCTCTGCACCCACACGGGAGAGAAACCTTTCGTCTGCACTGTATGTAAGAAAGGATTTTCTCATAAGGAAGGTTTAAAATCACATCTCTGCACCCACACAAAAGAGAAACCTTTCGATGAGAGAAGAATTTTGCAGAGAGTAATTTAAAAAAGGAAACCCTTTGGTCTGCAGGGTATGAGAAATAGGTTTATGGCTGGTGAACAGGTGAAAAATGCATTTCCCTACCCATTCAAGGATGTAACCCACTCTGCTGTCGTATGAAACATGATATTTTGGTGAAAAGAAATGTTTTTATCGCACCGTAGGGAAGATATCTTTGAAAATCGAATTCATTTTCAGGTTTCATAGTGTTTATTTAAACGAGATATCGCACCTAATTATGATTTGGAATTGATTTAGTTTTTTACATTTTTCTTTTCAAATGTATCAATGCGATATTGGTCATAATCTAGAATCCTTGATGGGATACTTGACCCACCAAAGTGATTGAAGCAATAAAAACGGCTCGTTATACCGGTACACTGCAGGAAATAGTGTCATAAAATGTCACGTATGCAATACTTCTGGTTTTTGTTTTTGCCTAATATGAAATATAATTTTTATAATGTAACTGCTTTTTTCTACATCTGCTGTGTTCTGCAAATAAGGAAATAAATATGTAACTCATGAAAAGTGTAATTCTAGAAAATAGAAGAAATGTTCTGAACCCTCAAAATTATGAGCAAATGTCAGGGAAATTTTGTGTTACGGACCGAACATGAGAAAACGGAGTAATTTCATCAATAAAGAATTTATATAAATTCAAAAAGATTAATTTAAAAAATTAATTACTCGTTGATAACAGTTTAAAGTGTAAATGCAAACAATTCGTTGTCGAATCTTTAATTTAATATTAATTTAGACTGCTTTGGAGATGGCTTTTCATCACACAAGTTTTGTTCATAGTTGACTTAATCTCGGATTTCATAAGTGGATATGCTGGAAAATATATTGCTTAGCGGTTACATTTGGTAGAATTATAAAGAGCTCTCGGATATCTGCTGAAAATTATCGGCTTGAAGTAATAGCATATTTGAACTGCATTGAAGTTTTCAAATTCCAGGAAGATTGAAATTATCGCGATTTCTTGTTGAACACATGAAGGCTCTGTCGCTAACATGAGTTTCTTCTGGGTACAGATGTAGTATACGCAACGGACGCCAAGGGGCGATTTTTCGCCAAATCTGGTTGTTTGCCGGGGTTTTTTTTTCTGGCAACCCTATTGGGTTTGGCAGTGTCGATTTTACGCCAAATACGAAATTGCGCGCAATTTTACGCCAAATACGGAATCAAGCCAAATTTTTGGGTCATTCTTTTGTTTATATGGTTAGTTAGGGTTTTTTTTACGCCAGTCAAACCATTTGCGTCTTGGGTTCACAGGTTGAAGGTCGGGGGTCGTTGTTCGTATTTTTTAAGCCTATTTTTTGCACGTGGTTAAAAATATAACATTTTATATAACTTATATATATCTTTATATTACTTTTTCAAAATTTATCCTGTTTTTTTTAATTTAAATTTTTATCTTTATATTACTTATTATTATAATATATTTTTTTTAGCCTTTTTTTGCACGTTTTTTTTGTTCTCGTGTTAGTTTACATTTATATTAACTCTTTACTGATTTATATTTTTGGATTTTTTGTTCTCATTGCTTTACATAGATATTAATTTTTTGTTCTCATTGCTTTACATAGACATTAATTTTTTGTTCTCATTGCTTTAAATTTATATTAATTTTTTGTTCTTTTTACTATTACATTCATATTAATTCTTTTGTTTTATTGCTTTATTTTTTTTTTTACAATGTCTAAAATGCTGGTGGTTAGTGATGTTGTTAGGAAATATCAGGAAATTATGGGTTCAAAATCTGGCTTCTCTTTTTCGAATGGTAGACATACAATGGGACATTCAGGAATTGCGAATAGGTATTTTTTGATCCATTTAGCGGACAATCAGGAGCTGATTGTAAATTTTCTTAAGGGAAGCGGAACTGTTGAAAGTTAATGTGTTATGCAAGGGGTGTTCGGAATTAATGAAGTTATCTGTTAAATCATCAATTTCAGATGGGTATACGTATTCTTGCCGTAGGAATGTTAACGGGAAGACCTGCAATCGGCGCACTTCTATTAGGGTAGGATCCTGGTTTTCAAATAGTCGATTAAAATTGCAGGAAGTTATTTTTTTGACTTATGAGATTGTGGATGAGCGATAAGTCGGGCAAAATTTAGAAGGAGTATGGCTTTAATAGTCATATTGTTTGCGACTGGAGGCAGTTTGTCAACGAGTGTATTTTGGATTTTATTGAGATATCGTCGGAGAAAATTGGGGGGGGGGGGGGCTGGCAAAATAGTTGAAATTGACGAGTCCAAATTTGGAAAGAAGAAATATCATCGGGGACATGCAACTGAGGGTCAATGGGTTTTTGGTGGAGTTGAGAGGGGCAGCGGGAAGCTTTATTTGGTTGCTGTAGGTGATAGGAGTGCTAATACGCTAGTGGGTGTGATTAATGAATGGATTTTGCCAGCTACAACTATTTATTCAGATTGTTGGAAGGCTTATGATAGTTTGGGCGAGGAGGGATACCAGCATTTAACTGTAAATCACAGTGTACATTTTGTGGATGCCACACAAATACTATAAGAAGCACGTGGAGACACGTTAAAAGCAGCTTGCCGGCATACAACCGACAAGCTGACTTTCAATTTTACTTAGCAATGCACATGTTTAGGCAAATTTGCGAAGAAACAAACGTTGATCCATTTAATAAGTTTCTGGAAATTGTGGCGGGTATTAACTGGGAGGAATTTAAAACTGTAACTGCAATGAAAAAAAATAGTCTCCACTTGCTTTGTATGGTACTTTTTTTTCTAGTCTAGAATTTATCATGTCTATATCTATGTAGTCCAGATTTTCTTATTATAACAGAAAAAAATATTTTTAACCAAGATTATTTATTTATTTTTATTCTAGTCAAGATTTTCTTATTATAACAGAAAAAATATTTTTAACCGTGATTATTTATTAATTTTTATTCTAGTTAAGATTTTATTATTATAACAAAAAATATTTTTAACCAAGATTATTTATTTATTTTTATTATATTTATGTGACGTTATGGCTCCAGTAGATGTTGATATGTCCGAAAAATTCAATTTTATGTTTTAAGTTGATATGTTTAATGTGGCAAAAGCTGATAGTGAAATTATGAAATAATACTAAGTTATTCGTATTGTTCGCAAATGCTGTTATGTATAAAAGAGGTAATACCTGATCCCTAATTGAATATTTTAGTCCCAAATTCAAAATTTTAATTGAAGACCAGCCATATGCTGGGGGTTGAATATGAGTATTAACTAGAGAATATTTGGATTGAAAAACTCAATTGAGCGATTTTATATTTCACAACAAAAGTTAATTTTTGTAATTTGCCAAAAACATGAAAAAATGACATATCAACATCTGGCCTAATGCCACATAGATTTTTGTTTTGTCTGTGGACTAGGCCCGGTTTATCTGGGGAAACCACTAAAAAAACGAGCCTATGACACGTACCTCCTGGGTGGTTTGGAAGAGTGTCAATTTTTTGGGGGTTTTCTTTAAAATTTGTTCAAAATCATTTAAATTTGATTCCTAAAATTTAAAAAAAAATTGGTTCCGTGTTTTAATTCGGCCGGATTTTTGCCGGGAATTTCCGATAAAACATGTTTTTTTTTTTAAATTTCAAGCTTTGTAGAAGCATTGGGGGAAAAAACGTGTTTTTGAGGATTTTCAAGATGGCGGCCAAACTTAGACCCCCGGAGACACACGGGGATCTGGCGAAAATTTCGATAAAAACATGGTTTTTTTATTTCAAATTTTGTTGAAGAATTGGAAAAAACCGTGTTTTTGCGGATTTTCAAGATGGTCGCCAAACTTAGAACCCCAGAGACACACGGGGATTTGGTGACAAAAAAAAGTCGCCGAAAATAGACCCGTTGCGTATACTACATCTGTTCCTTTTAATGAAACACTCTTGCAAACGTATTTGCATTTTGAGTAGAAACGCGATTTGAATTTTCTCGCATTCTGCAACATTACAGCGAGGTGAAACTGTAACATAGGTTACACTGAGGGGCCAATTTTTAAGAACAACTGACAGTTTTGTGCAAATGAACTATGACGTCACACTATTGCCACTTGAGGTTGATACTGGTATAATAAGGAATTGCTAGATCATTGTAAAGACAGTTGAAGTCTCCTCGAAGGAATGGGTAGAAAACGCAATTTCAATGATTTTTAACTTTGAATAGTTGTCGGTACTAGAAGCAGTGGGGCGAGTATCAAGGAAACTGCTTCGCTTGAGTAGAGTGCACGAGAACGCAATATTAAACGCCTCCAGTTCACACAAGATCGCAAGGTTTTTACAGTTAATGAACGGAAAGGAATAAAGTAGTCCGATAAATCACGTTTTCTACTACACAATGCAGATGGCAGGCTGCGAAAATAAAAATGTGAGCACAAAATCGTTGACCCTAAATGCATTGTCGCAGTACTTCAAGTTGGTGGATGAAATGTAATGGTTTCGCTAATATTTTCCTATCATTGTTTGGGCTCTCATTGTTTTAGTTTGTGAAGAAGGACATCTCAATGCCGAAAGGATTTAAATATATTTGCTGACCAAGTACATCTAGTTATATTGAGTTCATCCCGGATACCTCCGTTAAACAAAGTTCACATCGTCCACAATGGTTTGAAAAACTTGACAGTCTTCACCTTCCTTAGCAAGCCTCCACAATTACTTGACTTTAGTCCAATAGAGCACTTGCGGGACGAGATCGAAAGGGGCATCACGTAGCTGGATTCATCCAATGTTAGAGAACTGAAAAGCGAAGTTTATCGGGTAGGGTCTCAGATTCCTCAAGCCATCTTCTAACATCTCATAGCAAATTGCAACAATATTGAGAGCAAAACGTGGCGGAATGATGCACTGAGTATAATAAACTGGCCATTCGGTGTATGCAAACTTATCAGCTGTGATTGAGTAATAAGTCAGTTTATGGCCGACTAAACGTTTTCTGTTTAATTCCTATGTGGAGTTCAGCCTCCACTAGTGGGAGGGAGAACATCCATCAGACTTTTTCTGAGGCTGCATTAACATTAAGAATGAAAAAATAATAATTATTATACCCCTACTTAATTCCGAATAATTGGTCGCTTTCAGAGTCTGAAGTCCTAAGTAAAATTTGTGATGAAGGTTGTTGTCCCGAGTGAGATTGACCCAAATTTCACCGCAAATTAATTCCATGGAACTTATGTATGAACTTCCCGAAATCATTTACATTCGTTGATACCAGTTACCATAAATCTTTAAGTTTTAGCAAATACACTCATGGACAAAAAAATTAGCGCACCACGAAATAATTGCGGGATCGTAACGAAACTTGCAATGAAGGTACATGTCGGGGAGATATGCAAATGATTAGAAATGCAGCGTGATTGCGCATTACGTATAGCCGGTAGAGGGCGTTGAACATCGTACTCTGTGGAGTATAAAACAGGTAACCAAAGTTTGTTTGAGTGTGCTGAATCATTTACAAAGGAAGAGCTGAGATAGACATGCCATTACGCCGTGTTCGAAGACAATATAAGCAGTTGTCGCAGTTTGAGAGGGGGAGAATCGTCGGGATGATGGAAGCTGGGTGGTCAGCTAGGCGAGTAGCTCGTCAATGAGGCCGCTCTGATTGTGTTGTGAGGAGGTGTTGGGACCAGTGGACCCGAGAGATGTCATGTACACGAAGACCAGACTCAGGACGCCCTCGACAGACCAGTCGTCGAGAAGACCGCCACATCGTAAGAAATGCACGCGTACAGCCAACTGCTTCATCGGCCGCCATCCAGGCACAGGTAGCACCTTCACTAGGGGCCTCTGTGTCTTCTTGAACCATACGAAGGCGCCTGGCTGAAGGACAGTTGGTATCGCGGCGCCCATTACGTGTGCTGCCCTTGACGCCCACCCATCGACGCCTCCGTTTGGAGTTTTGCCGTGCACGAGGAAACTGGACTGCAGCGGAATGGAACCAGGTCGTCTTTAGCGACGAATCCAGATTCAATCTCGGCAGTGATGACAATCGTGTTCGTGTGTGGAGAGCCCTTGGTGAACGCTTCAATCCTGCCTTTGCTGTACAGCGACACATCGCTCCCACAGCTGGTGTGATGGTATGGGGTGCCATTGCCTACAATACCCGGTCACCCCTAGTATTGTTCCGTGGCACCATGA
This sequence comes from Dolomedes plantarius, assembly GCA_907164885.2. NCBI lineage: Eukaryota > Metazoa > Arthropoda > Arachnida > Araneae > Dolomedidae > Dolomedes > Dolomedes plantarius. Next base: position 50,575,972 of record OU015499.1, on the reverse strand, counting down.
CAGCCCAGCGGTATGTTCATGAAATCCTGCAACCACATGTGTTGCCACTCATGCAACGGCTCCCAGGAGCCATTTTTCAACAAGACAATGCTCGGCCTCATACGGCAAGGGTGTCACAAGACTGTCTCCGCACTGTTACTACCCTTCGTTGGCCTGCCCGATCCCCAGATTTGTCTCCAGTCGAGCATATCTGGGATCATTTGGGACGACGAGTTAGGCATCCCACGAGTTTGAACGAACTAGAGGCAAGGTTACAGCAAATATGGAACGAAATGTCTCAAGACATCATACAGAACTTGTAGGACTCAATGCCCGATCGTATCGCATCGTGCATTCGCGCTAGAGGGGGTCCAACGGAGTATTAACTCCTCCGTTCTTTTGCCTTTTTCTCTGAAATAAATCATCCTTTTTCTTTGATTTTCTTATCATTTACTTATATCGAAGTAGTCATTACGTATGTAAAATTTCGTTTCATTTTGACGACTCCTTCTTGGTGTGCTAATTTTTTTGTCCATGAGTGTACATTAAGATTTTAAAGTTATAAAATAGATCTTGACTGGAATTCGGTTAAAAACAGGTTTTCATACTTAAATACGGCGGAATAATGCACTAAGTAGCTGCTATAATAAACTGGGCGTTCGGTGAATGCACACTTATCAGCTGTGATTGAGTAATTAGTCAGTTTATGGCCGACTAAACGTTTTCTGTTTAATTCCAATGTCGAATTCAGCCTCCACTGGTGGGAGGGAGAACGTCCATTGAACATTTTCTAAGCAGGTTGGAGGCAGAACCGGGAAATCATGGAAAAATCATTTCCTGGAAAAACTCTGGGAAGTTTCGTTTAACTCAGGGGAAAATTTGGAATTTTGTTTTGCAAATACCCAATAATGGAATTTTGTCTTCAAATCCCTGCGAAAACATCAAAACGGGATGCCCCTTCTCTTTACCCTTCTCGGTAACTACCCTCCGCATATAAAAGTTGCTGAACGATATTCCGATTGGTTGTTCGGAGATTGGCGACTCGAAGCGTCGGCAAATGCTCCGCGAATACCACTACCTTGACCTTATTCCGATTGGCTACTTGATCAGGGTTTTTTCCTAAACAAAAGACATCTACTGCAGTCTGTGGCATGTATTGTAGTCTTCAGTAGCGCACCCAGGGGGAGGGGGGGCAAGGGGCCCTGACCCCTAAATAAGGCATTCTGCAGACTTCCTAAAACTAGCCGGCAATGTATGAAACGATTCATATTTCACACATTTACTAGGCATTCTATAGAATGCAAAATGAGAAACCGGCAAAGTATGAAATGCATCTCCGATTCGTTTCGAATATGACGTGGCAAGGCATGTGACTCTTAACGCGCGCCTCAAGTTCAGAATTTGTCAGTTGCACTTTGAGGTTTGTTTGGGAGTGTCAAAATACGCAATTTTACTTAAATTTGTTCAACAAAAAATTAGATTTTCTACTGTGCTGCACGAAAATGGAGGAGCAAGCTGTAGTGTTGGAGAAGAAGTCATGGTCTATAGAAATGAAACAACGATTCGACGATGAACTGTCCAAAATTCAAGTTAATGCTTCAAAATACAGTTATTTCTTAACAGAAACTACTTATCAAAAGTTAATAAATGATGTACAATAAGCCAAAAGGACTACTAAGAAGGAACCCAGGTACTATTGGTTGCTGAGTCTCTATGATGTGATAATCGTGGAAAACAAAAGTAAACTCATTTATCCCATTAAAGAAGGCGTCACTACTATACAGTATTACGTCACGGATTCTGAGTTATTTCTCGTACTTCATGAAGCTCATTTGGCTATTGGACACGGAGGACGTGATAGAATGTTGAAAGAACTTTCAACAAAATGCAAAAGTGTTACACGTCATGATATTGAACTGTACATCCATCCACCTTTGTGAACCTTGCCAGAAAAAACAGAAAGGTATTGAAAAGGGCATTGTTGTGAAACCTATGATTTTTTCCGAATTCAATTCCCGTTGTCAAGTAGATCTTATTGACTTTCAGTCTCAGCCAGATAGAGAATACAAATTTATGATGGTGTACCAAGATCATCTCACAAAATTTGTGATTCTGAAGTCTCTAACGTCAAAAAGAGCTGAAGAAATAGCCTACAACCTAGTAGGCATATTCTCGTTGCTTGGAGGGCCATCTATATTACAGTATGACAATGGTAGAGAATTTTCTAATAATGTGGTGACCAGCTTGAAGGAGTTTTGGCGAGCACTGAAGATCGTCCATGGGAAGCCTCGCCATTCACAAAGCCAGGGTAGTGTCGAAAGAGCTAATCAAGATATCGAAAATATGCTCTGTACTTGGATGCAGGACGACAAATCTGACCGCTGGAATGAAGGACTGTGTTTCGTTCAATTTATGAAAAATAGAGCTTATCATTCTGGGATCAAAAGAACACCATACGAAGCTCTTTTTGGCTGCAAACCTAAAGTAGGGCTTACAACGTCTTTTCTACCCGAAGATGTTTTAAAAGACATAAATACAGAGGAGCAGCTAGAAAAAGTAATAGAAAGCGTCCTAACAATGGAAAAAGGTGAAACTAATCAGATTATGCAAGAAAAAGAGCCTGTTTAAAAAAAAAAAAATGGATGAGATTATAGTCGATAGTGGATTAAACCTACATAATGAAGACATGCTTACCGAAGAGATTTCCGTTTCTGATACCTGCTGTGTGTGTTTAAAAGAAACGACTCATGCACTTGCATGCAAAAAGTGTCGTAAAAAAAATTCATACCTTCTGTAGCCATGCTAGTAAAGATGATGAAATGGATATTTTGTGCACCCTTTGTTTCAAAACTGAAAATGCTATTGAAGGTAAAATAAATTCTAAAATCAATCTGGAAATACAAGCCAAAAAAATGAAAATGAATTCGGAAAAAAATTTTCCTCTGCTTCTTTGGGAACTACTGTGCGAGTTCCTATTCCTGACGTCGACAAGGGGCGAGGTGATTCGCGCAATATATTGGCAGTTGTAATGAGTGTGACTGAGGATGGTTTCTACCGACTTGGAACTTCGGATGGAATTTTAAAACAAGTATATTCGAAATAACAATTCACTTTATGCCTAAGAACTTGCTTAGAATTGAAGATATTCCTGACCATGAAATTCCTCTCCGGTCAGTTGCAATTGCTCAGTCCAGTGGAAGCGGCCAAGGATTCGTCAAATGTATATGTAAAACAAAGTGCCAAAATATGAAATGTCTTTGCGTGAAAAATGTATTGAAATATCATTCAAAATGTCATTCAAGCCTACCATGTTGCAACAAGTAGGTTAATTTTAATTTCTTATTTTTTATATGAAAATTTTGTTTCTCTTAATAAGAAATGCATAAATTTTGTTTTGTACAACTTTCATTTTTATTTACGCATTTTGAATAAATTTTTTTAATGGCACTCTCATTTAATTTTTTCAGAATAACATTTGTATTTTTGAGGAATGCACGTCATTTATATAGTAGCCTTAGCAAAACCTTTTTTCATACTTTGCCTAAATCTCATTTGTCATTCTATAGAATGCCTAGGTATTATATACAATGCCTAGGAAAAGTATGTAATATATCTCATATTTCATACTTTTTCTAAAAACGTCCGGCATTTTATAAAATGCCGGAGTTTCATACTTTGCCGGTAACATATACATTATATTTTGTTTTATTTAACCTGTAACGGCCGGAAATCCATTAACCGAAGTCTACTGCGGTGCCGCGTTCCCTAATGTCAATAATAGGCGCCTACGGCTTTGAACAATACTAACGGCCGGAAAAGCCTATAAAAGTTAAACATCCGGTTCCAATTTAAACAACATTTCAAAAATCATTTCATTTCAAAAATACGTAAATTGACGATTTTGGCGACATTTTGATTTGGGTTCATAGTGGCACCCGGCTAACGGGAAAGTACACATTTAGATTATGCATGTTTTTTAATACATATGTGCTAGAAATTCTTATTTTTTTCCGCTAAGTTTGTAAGTAGTTAAATTATGTAAAATTTTCGAGGCTAAGTTTCCTTATCTGTGTCATTTATCGCCAAGATGATCTCTCGCCAATCCTTTTGGCGCGGTTTGTTCTGCTCCCCTCGGGTTTGATTTGGAGCGCTGCTGTCAATTTTTGCTACACGAGGGCTAATTAGACCGGGACCTACAGCTTGAAGCCGATTCCAAACGGCTACAAACGCCCATGCCAAGAGTGGGACTCGAACCCACAGACTTTGGTACACGCCAACCCCTAGCCATTTGGCCATCGTCCGGCTAAACTCCCCTCGGGAGAGCCGCATCGATGAGCTACGTCACAATGGATGCTGTAATGGTAACCCGCCGGTTCAGAAGGGTCAAATGTCACTACAGTATTTTTTTTTTTTAGCTGTACAGGTGACTTGTTAGTTTGATTTTTTTCTTTAATTTGTTTATTTTACTTGAGATACCATATTTGTACATATATATATATATATATATATATATATATATATATATATATATATATATATAATATTATATGTATTTATATTAAATTGAAATAAATTGCTTAAATATTTTGCATGTGTCGGTAATTTTTTAACCTGATTTTCTTTATATATTTTATTTTAGCTTAATATATTTATACATAGCATATTTATTACATATATACAGCATAATTTAGTAATATATAATATATTTATATTAAATTGAAATAGATTAAATTAGATTGTTGAATTTATTTTTAATTTTATTTGAAGTGATTTGGTTTGTCAATTGAATATTATTTTAGAAAATTATTTTTGCTTTATAAAAAATTTTAATTTACAAGTAAATTTTATTCATTAGTAAATTTTTTTATTCTCTTTTTTTTATTGAAAAAGATAAATAAATAAGCTGTGTTGCATGTTATCGGCAATAAGCGATGGGAAGTGGCTGTTATGTGTTAATGTGAGGTTTTATTTAAGGTCAGATTTAATATTGATACGCTCATCTCTTAAATTTATTCCTTGCATCTCATTATTTCTCTTTCTTCTTTTTTTTTTAGATGAAACGATGTCACAATTTAAGTGCTCATTTCAGCAGGATTGGAAGTCAAATTTCACCTGGCTCAGGGAAGTATCAGGCAATAAGAACATAGCCTTTTGCCAACTGTGCCAGTCAGTTTAGTTTGAGCAGTATGGGTTTACGAGCGATAACAAGTCATAAAAATGGAAAAAAAACATCAATTAAAGTAAAAAGATGTTTTATTACCAGGGAGTGTTGGCAGCTACTTTGCATCATCCAAAACGCCTACTTTATTTAATTCTACAGATATAAATGTAACCTCTCTGGCCAAGTTGCAGGATATAGATACTATTGCTCTATCAGCTTTTCTTGAGGCTCAGCAGAATAAGCAGTCATGCAGCAGGACAAATTACTGTTTAAAACAAAATGTTACAGAAGCCGAGATACTGTAGTGCATGCAATGTATAATGACACATAAGTCATTGCGGTCTGCGGAGAAAGATGTGAAATGTTTCTCCAGGATGTTTCCTGATTCTGATATCGCCAAAAGCATGCAATTGGGCCGGGATAAAATGGCATACGTAATTGTTCATGCTATCTCACCAATTTTTGAGAAAGCCTTATTAGAAGAGGTTCTTGCTTCTGAATATTTTGTCATGGGATTTGATGAATCCCTTAACAAAATCTCCCCAAAACAGCAGATGGACCTGAATGTGCAGTATTGGCAAGCAGATGAAGTTGGGATAAGAACTCGTTATCTAACATCGGTGTTCCTTCAGCGGAGTCGTGCTTCTGATTTATTAACTGCATTTTTAGATGCTACGAAGAGTTTTGAGTAAAAAAATAAGCATCTACAGCTTTCTATGGATGGTCCTAATGTGAACCAGAGATTTTTAAAGACCTCCCGGATGACATATGAGATGGAAATGAAGGACCAGAGATTTTAAACGTTGTAGGCTGCATGCAATAAATGTTGCATTTAAAACTGGAACTGGGGAAACTGGTTGGAAAATTTTAGAATTCCATAGAGCATTGTACTACTTGTTTAAAGATTCACCAGCAAGAAAGTCCAAATACACCTTATATTCAAACTGAACCTGATTTCCCAGAAAATTTTGTTCAGTGAGATCGCTAGAAAACTCTGAAGTTGCTCATATAGCAATGGATATGATTCCCTGCTTAAAAGCTTTTATTGATGGTGTAGAAAAGGATGGTGAAGCACCTACACGCAAAAGCTGTATGCTTGTGAAACAGATGATGAATGATCAACTTTTTTCCAGCAAAGCTATCTTTCTTTTGGACAATTGCCAATGAAATGGAAGGTTTTTTGCGGGAATATCAAACTGATATTCCATCGATACCCTTTTATATACAGATATTTCCATTCTGATGCAAGGACTTATGGAGACGTTTGTTGAAGATAAGAAATTGTCAAATAACGATGTTATGCATATAGATTTAAATAACGTGAAAAACTTACGGCCTGCAAAACGAGTAGATGTTAGAATATCCACCCTGTGCTGTTTAAGAAAGTCTAAGGCTTCAGAGAAGGATATTGGCTTTTCAAAAATAAGTGCAGAAATTTCTTGGTGAAATGTGCATCAAAGCTGAGGGAACGTTCTCCGTTAGCTTACTCATTGACGAAGTCAGTATCTTGTCTTGATCCAGCAGTTGTGGTGAATGAGAAAGTGTTTACCAAGCGTTTGACACAACTTCTCCTCATTTTATCACAAAAAAAATTGGATTTGCTGCTTGGCAGCAGGCAAAACCAAAAAAAAGATGAAAGACATCTGTAGCAGACCCCTGACAATTTAAAAGATCTGTTGACCGAATCGATCAATTCTGGTCTTCAATTTTTGATGACTGAAGGTGACTGTGGAGATGCCGCAAATGTTATAAGGATGGTTATGATTTTGTCCCATGGTAACGCAAATGTTGAGAGGGTTTTCTATAAACAGTGGCTGTCTGTGGGAGAACATGTGTGAATCTTCCTTAGTAGCAAGAAGGAGAGTCTATGATCATGTCATTTCCAAGGGTGGCCTTGATGGCCTAACAATTTCTAAAGATATGGTCCATTATGCTAGAAATGCACGAGCAAGATTTGAAAAATCAAAGAAACACCAACAGAAAGAGCAAATAGAAAAAAAGCATGCTTTAAAAATAAAAAGGGAAGCAGGATCTCAGTTGAAGAGATGGCTGCCAAAAAGGCAATCCTTTTGCAAGAAGCTTAAAGACAAAGCGTTATTATAGAGGCGCAGATGGCAGCTCTGCGAACACATCAAAATAGTTAAAAATTTAGTATATTAAATGTTCTATCTATAACTTAATATTATCTGGTCTATTATGATATACAATAAAAATATTTTTTACTTATTTTATTTTTATTCATTTATCAGTCTATAGATTTTTAGTGCATCAAGTGTCAAGTTTATCATTATGGCTGGGGAATTGTTCTGCGAATGGATGGAGAAACTCTGGGAATTTCATGAAAAATACTCTGGAAATGAGGAAAACTCGGAGAACTTTTTACTTCAATTTTTGTAGCCTAGGCCACGTTAAGCATCAAGAAGGAAAAAATTATTAAACCCAGAGTTAATTCCGAATAATTGGTCTCTTTCAGAGTCTGAAGTCCAGAGTAAAATCATAAGGAAGGTTGTTATCCCGAATGAGATTGACCCAAATTTCACCGCAAATTAATTCCATGGAATTTATGTATGAACTTCCCCAAATTATTTACATTCGTTGATCCCAGTTACCATAAATCTTAAAATTTAAGCAAATACATTAAGATTTTAAAGTTATAAAACAGATTTTGACTAGATGATATTCTACGGCACCTCACCATCTCCGACTAGAACTCGTTTAAAAACAGGTTTTCGTATTTGAATACAGATATTCCTCGACTTACGACCGAAATTGGGACCGAGACATTGGTTGTAAGTCGAATTTCAAACAATTTTTTTTGTATATGTGCATACATATATTTTTTTACTTTCATGCACGCATACCTAATTTAAAATACACTGTACTTTATTTAGAAGACAAATTATTCTTCACCATCACTACTTATTATGTTAGTAAAATCCATTGGTTGAGAATTTGCGACAGAAGATAACGTTGCAAGTTTTTTCAACAAAGTTATCCAAGGTAGTTTGAACAGTTTTCGTCTTGTTTTCCTTGTATATTGTCTGGTAGCAAGTAGGGATGCGACATCGACAACAAAACATCGATATTCTATATTAAAACATAGATGCTAATAATAAATCTCCCCCAAAACATCGATGTTTTTAAACATCCAATTTTTTAAAATTGGTTTAGTAACCTCTAACATTAATGTTTCCTCGGTAAGTCGTGGTGGGGGTTGGATTTAATTTTACTCTCTGATTTGATTGGGTCAAGGCCCATGTTGGAATTCAGGGCAATGAAAAAGCTCAAGGAAGGCGTCGGCCTCGAGTACAATCAACGTTTCCTACAAAATTAGTAGGAAAATGATCAAAAAGAAAATTGAAAAAAATGAACTGATTAATTAGCAACAAGAATGGGATAGTTCAGACAAAAGAAGATGGGCCTATCAATTCTACAAAACAATTGAAGAAACTCGACTGATTAATTGGTAACAAGAGTGGGATAGTTCAGACAAAGGAAGATGGACTTATCAATTCTACAAAACAGTTGAAGAAAATCGACTGATTAATTGGTAACAAGAATGGGATAGTTCAGACAAAGGAAGATGGGCCTATCAATTCTACAAAACAGCTGAAGAAAATCGACTGATTAATTGGTAACAAGAATGGGATAGTTCAGACAAAAGAAGATGGGCCTATCAATTCTACAAAACAATTGAAGAAACTCGACTGATTAATTGGTAACAAGAATGGGATAGTTCAGACAAAGGAAGATGGACCTATCAATTCTACAAAACAGCTGAAGAAAATCGACTGATTAATTGGTAACAAGAATGGGATAGTTCAGACAAAGGAAGATGGGCCTATCAATTCTACAAAACAATTGAAGAAACTCGACTGATTAATTGGTAACAAGAATGGGATAGTTCAGACAAAGGAAGATGGACTTATCAATTCTACAAAACAGTTGAAGAAAATCGACTGATTAATTAGCAACAAGAATGGGATAGTTCAGACAAAAGAAGATGGACTTATCAATTCTACAAAACAGCTGAAGAAAATCGACTGATTAATTGGTAACAAGAGTGGGATAGTTCAGACAAAGGAAGATGGACTTATCAATTCTACAAAACAGCTGAAGAAAATCGACTGATTAATTGGTAACAAGAATGGGATAGTTCAGACAAAGGAAGATGGACTTATCAATTCTACAAAACAGCTGAAGAAAATCGACTGTGCGGGGATTTTCTCTTGAATCAAGTAGGTACTGGTCACGACTGTTTCGCAGCTTATCGAAAGAGATTTCCCAACAAAGATGATTTATGTATTTGCGGTGAGGTCCAAACGGTGAAACACTGTCTATTCGCTTGCGACAAGTTTAAACAGATCAGAGAGAATCTTCCTAGGGACTTTGCTAACTGGGATAAATACAAAATATTTAATGACTACTACTGAAAAAAAGCAATAAAGAAAATAGTTAATGGTTTTACGCAGGGCCAGCCCGTGGCGTGTGCGAGGTGTTCAGCGTACACAGGCACCTGCTCTAAGAATGATCAATGGGGCGCAGATTGCGAGGCGTCTTGCACAAATCAAAGTGCAAAAATCCACGGGCCGGCACTGGTTTTACACATCCCTTTTTCTCATGTGAGTTAATGGGGTGAATTGTATTCTTTGTTTGTCTTACTTATTTGTTTGATCTTACTTTTAAAATTATTGTGAACCTAAAACTGCAACTATCAGTTTCCGAGTGGGATATTTGCCGATAGGTAATCATGTAAAATAATGATGGAAATGAATAAAAGGAAGAAACAGTTTAGTTTCTATCTTTAATTGTTGTATTCATTTGCAAATATGTATAACGTAAAAAAAGGTAAAAAATTGTATTTATCTATACTTATATATAAAGAGAGAGAGCGATTTTGTACGTGGAGGGTAATCTTCAGAACCACTGTACCTATTTGAAAAATTCTTTCACTGTTTGAAAGGTACAGTATTCCAGATGGACATAGGCTATATATTATGTATATCTAATCAGTAGAAATAAAGTTAGGGGCTTAATCCTAACAATCTCCATTGTTTCCGTTACTGTCTTCTACCGCTTTTTGTTCCGAAGATTTCAAGGACCCTTATCGTGGTGTTATCGCGGTGGGCTTCTGTTCTGACGCTAGCGGTTCGAACCTAGCCGTTCTCCGGCACGCCTTTTTCTTTAAAAAAAGTTCATTTTAATTATTAACTAACATAAAATTAATTTAAGGTATTATTTAGGTTATTATTAAGTTAAAAAAAGATTTACAATTTATTGGCTATCAACTGGAAATTTATTGGTATAATATTTTGTTCAACCCGGACAAAGTCGGGACGGGCCGCTAGTTGTAAAATAATATACAATAGATAATTGAATGTAATAGTAAAAAATATAAGAACTACAGACGCTGAGTCAAACGTACATAAAAAGAGATAATAATTAAAAGTATAATAATAGTAAAAGCACTAAAATATTAACATATTTAGGATAAAAATTTAAATAGTATGGTACGGTTATAATTGAATAACCGCAATAAAAAGAAAAAATTACAAGATAAAAAGAACTTTTTATGTACCACGTTTTTAAATTTTCTGTTGAATCATATAAACTTGACAATTCTCTCTTAATTGCACAAACCTTCACTTAATTATTCTTTTTCACTTTCTTTTATTTAATTTTAATCACTTTTTAGCCGTTTCCACTATCCACAGACTATAAACTGCTAACTTTTATAATTTTTTAAAATTTTTCGCACAATATTTTTGCAAACGAACTAAATTCGCATGTATTTTGCTTTCAAAATCGTCAAACTCCGTTACGCAAAAGTGCAAGCATTGAATTCGATCGAAACGCCACCTTGCGGATTTTTTCGGCTTAAAGTATTAAAAGAATGCATTGTCATCATATTCTGTGCTTTTCTAAAAGTTTCAAATGCCTAGCTAGTCGGGAAGTTAGTTAAAAATCGATTGCAAGATGTGTACTGGCAAACACAAACAAACAAACAAGAAAGCGAGTTAATAAAAACATGGTAATAAGTAAAGATTAAGTGTATGTACAATTAAGATTAATAAGAGTATAAAAAAACAAAGATAAAATGGTACAAAGAAAAATCAACACAGGTTATAAACAGGATGCCAAATTGTACTTAGACATTGTGTTAAATTATTATTGTTAATGTGTTGTTATAATTGTATTGTTTGTCTTACTTATTTGTTTTATTTTACTTTTAAAATTATTGTGAACCTAAAACTGTAACTATCAGTTTCCGAGTGGGATATTTGCCGTTAGGTAATCGTGTAAAATAATGATGGAAATGAGTAAATGGAAGAAACAGTTTAGGTGCAACATGGGGCGACTCCAAAAGCTAGTTTACCAACAAAAGTATTCGTTGTTAGAGTTTAAATAGATTATTTTTCCCCTGCCTGGGGGCAGTGGGGCCAAGTCCCCGGGCATGCGGTAGGGATGGGATATCGAAAGCAAAATATCGATATAAGTAATTTCGGCTATTGATATCGATTTCAACAATATATCGTCACAAAAATATTGATATTTCAAAATATCGATAACACATTTTTTTTCAATATGCAGTCAATCGTACTCGGAGGAATGATTGTATAGTAAAATAATATATATATGGTAATAGTACGATAAAAAAAATTATCGTAATTTAGTTCAATAAGGAAATAACATTTCAATAAACAATATTTTATCAAATTAAAAAGTTTCTATTTAGATAAAGGAAGAAATCCTAATTTGGGTGAAGCAACGGCAACACTGAGTGTATGTAAACAAATTGGAAGAAGATATTGGCTATAACCGGTTTACTCAGCTCTATTGTTAGTCAGTGGCGTAGCTAGGGGGGTGCGGTGGGTGCGGTCCGCACCGGGCGGCACATATTTTGGGGCGGCATATTTTTATTTAGTATTAGTTGTAAAAAACCACTTGTTCAATTCCTAAGTTTACTATTCGATTTCTACGAATTATGATTTACTATATGATTTCGAATATTTTTCCTCATCGTCAAGTCAATATAGGGTTGAAACTATTATCTCTAAAAATTTTGCTCGGATACAGACATCAATGGTGCCGACGTCGAGTAGAAGTTCTATGTACTATGTAAATGTTTTTATCAATGGGTAGAATTCTAAAGGAAATAAAAGAACGCTTTGATCAGTTGTATGTCCTTGCAAGAAAATATTCTCCTAATAGTTGCCGCGTTCTGTGTAAGGTCCTGTTCACATAGGAGTCCGTTGCGTAGCGTTAAAGGAAAGATGACGTTGAGACGAAAATAAACCAATCATAGGCGTTAAAAATTTCGTTGCTAATCGTTTGGAGGTTTGTCATTGGTTAAATGTATTTCAATACTTTAACGCTAAGCAACGGACTCCTATGTGAACAGGCCCTAACGATCTGTCAAGTAAGGGCCTGTTCACATAGGAGTCCGTTGCGTTGCGTTAAGGAAAAGATGACGTTGAGACGAAAATAAACCAATCATATGCCTCCAAACGATTAGCAATGAAATTTTTAACGCTATGATTGGTTTATTTCCGTCTCAACGTCATCTTTTCCTTAACGCAACGCAACGGACTCCTATGTGAACAGGCCCTAACGCTTCCGGAGCGACCGCTTCATAAAATATCAGCCTATATTAATCTCACATGCAAAAATACAATAATAAACAGAAATTAAAAACACCAAAATCGTTTGTTTAACAAATTTGTAGGTTAAGTTAATTGTTATTCAATGCACGTATACAGCTTTAAAATTCATGAAAATAAAAAAAAAATTCTGAAACGCGATTGCAGCGCTGCCTACCGGATCAAATTGCGTACCTAAACTAACCAAAGATCCACAACAACACATAAATAAATAAATTAATTAAAAAAACATTTTCTATAGGATCAAATTGATAAAATTAATATAGGCTGAAATTGCTAATTTCGTTGTAATAGAATGGTTGAACTAACAGATGAAATTGTTAATTTATGTATTTTATTTTTCCTTAATATATTTATACATAGCCTATTTATACATATATATATCATAATCTATATTAATAAAGCAAGGACCGGTTCTGTCTGTCGGTCACACTATCCGGGTGTACCGCCTCAATGTGTGCGTGTGTGCGGCCTATGAAACTTACAGCCATGAAATTTGGCACACGGGTAGTGCAGACTATGGGAAAGTGCACCTCGAAGCCCGAATTTTAAATTTTATTCTAGAAAATTAATTATTTTATGTTTTGTGGGATTTTTATGTTTTTTTAACTTCAGATTACGATATCTCGGCAAAAAATTATCGTAGAATTTTGATGTTTTTACAATCTAAGACTACAGATATTTCTCCTTCAAACAAGACCTCATTTGTTTAAAAATAATTTAAAACAGACTAATATTTTCATCAAAATATTAAACCCACTTTTTCGAGAAATTTACGCAATTTGAGGATCTACGGTCGATGCTCTTAGAGTTTTTATCTTACAAAGAAAATATTTACATCATCTGGAAGATGAAAGCTTTCTCATTCATATAAACCTCATTTCAAGTCTCTATCTTAAAATTTCGATTTTTAATTGAATTTTAAAGAACGATACTTAACACAAATTTTCTACGTGGTTCTTCAAACGTGAAGAACGGCAAATTCTCCCCTTGGGTTGTAAACAACGATTGAGTCATTCATTCACTTGATTCATTCATCGTCTTCCTTTGATGGCTTGAGCGTAGCTGAGCGAAACCCGAGCATAGCCGGGCGAAGCCCGGCTAATATATAATATATGTACATTAAATTGAAATACACGTGAAAAATTTTTTTGCGCGTGAGTAATTTGTATGATTTTTTAAATGAACGCTCGCATCTTTGTATATGACTTTCGGTTGTTTACTGAAATTGTTAATGTTTTGAGCTATAATTGAATGCGTTTACTTTTGTACATAACTATTGAAAGTAATTAGTTAATGTTAATTGTAAGAATTTTAATTGTAACTGAATACTTGGGTTAATTACTCGGTGGTATTTTATATTTAATCTATTACTATAAATTAATTAATCTAATAGTTGCCGTGTTCTGTGTAACGATCTGTCAAGTAACAACGTAACTTACGTAACCTACAAAATCGTTTTACCACCAAAATTTGTTAATTTTAAATTGTTAAATTAAAATTACTGAAAACATTCAAGTAAATTTAAATGTTCTAAATTGCAACACGTTGGATTGCAAAACATATAATATTACTATCATTGTAATAGAATGCTTTACGAAAAATCGGTATAAACAAAAGAACAATTTTAAGCAAATAAATATTCAATTAAACACAATTAAAATGTCAAATTCAGTTACTTATCTTGAAATTTACATCCAAATATAATCATTCCGACATTACGAAATTTAAAAAAAGGCTGGCCGATATGTTACGTCACACCATTTAAATAAGAAATCGAATAGAATACAAATCGTTATAAAAGTACTTTTAAAAGTAAATATTAAACAGAAATTAAAACACTATCATCGAATAGAATGCTTTACGAAAAATCACTTGAAAGCCACATGTGAGCACATGAAAGCCACGTGTGTTGGCAATTTAGAAATATTCATTTCTACCGTACACAGTTTTGAACATATAACTACGCATGCTTCGAGTTTGCAACTTTATCGAATTTAATTATAAATTCGATCAATAACAAACAATATTTTAATTTATTTGCTGCACTATCTAGATAGTGCAGTAAATATCTTTTACATATCACTATTTACCGTTCAAAAGTGTGTGTACGGTAGCGTGCTTTTCAAAGTTTATATCTTATATAACTTCAAAATTTTCTTACATTTTTTTTAAAGTGTTAATTGAATATTTCTAAATTGCCAGCACACGTGGCTTTCATGTGCTCACATGTGGCTTTCATATGATTTTTCGTAAAGCATTCTATTACGATGAAAGGAAATATATGCAAGAAATATTGCAAGAAAATATTCGTGTATAATACCATATAACCTGCTAAATGAAGAATTTGAATGTCAAATAAATGACTTTATTGACATTGATAAAGAACAGTTCTATATTGAAAGAAAAAGGATCCAGGTTTTTATGGCTGTACCTGCACTACAAGAAGACGCAAGACGTTGGAAAGACGGGAAGGAAGGTCCTTTTGATCTAGTAAAATTTATTCAACAGCATAGATTGGTAAATTCTGTACCTAACATTGTAATTTTGCTAAGAATTTTTTTAACAATTGCTATCAGTGTCGCTAGTTGCGAAAGGAGCTTCTCCAAATTGAAGTTGATAAAAAGTTATCCACAATGAGAGATTTAAGACTACAAAATCTTGCAATATTGTCTATAGAACAAGAAATTACAAATAATATAAATTTTGAGAGCATTATACACGATTTTTCTACTATGAAAGTTAGAAGAGTAAATATATAAATATGTTTTGTTTACATACACATATGTGTACAATTTGTTTGTTTATCCAAAAGAAATGAAATTATTTATTTTTATTTATAAATATAAAAATATAAAATAAAACATATTTTATGGAATTTTTTTTATAAATTAGGTATATGTTTTGTCTCATAGGTGGGGAAACTGCGACCTCCGTAAGTTTCTTGTGGTCTTTATAAAAGTTGCATTTATAGGTACATATCAACTCAAGCGGCCTCCTTTATTACTGCCTAATTTAAATATGGCATCCAATGGTAAAAAAGTTCCCCACCTATAGTTTGTCTCAGTTACAATTATTAATTTATAAAAACCACCAATTGATTGACTTAGAAAGGGCGGCAAAAGTTCTAGCTACGCCACTGTTGTTAGTATTCTTTCTTTTATTCTTTTCATTGTAGTGAAGTTCTGCAGTTGTGTTTTAGCGTGTTTTTGATAAATTTCAATTTGTTTTTCATTAATTAATAAAATAAGTTCAATAATGTCTCCAAATTCGAAATGGTGGGGTAATTTTTCTCGTATTGATGAGAAAAGTGCAAATGCAAATTAATTTTTATAAACGTGTGGACGTTAATAAAAACATCTGGAAATACAAGCAATTTGAAGCCGCCTATGGAGGGAGCTCATCCTAAATTAATAGTTAGTTCTGTGAAATTAAGTGGTCTGGATTCACAAGCCCTGGGAGAGCAAAGTAGAAAGTCGGCTCTTTCTTGGTTCTTTCGCCTTATTTACTTATGTATCTTTTTAAAATTATTTTTTTTAGATAAGCTATTCACAAATTAAATCATTTCTGGGCCTTCATAAATTAAAATAGTTAATGATAATATTTTAATGAAGTAATTTTTTATTTTATATTTGGATACAATAATTCACTTGTCTTCATCTCTATACTTCTAATAAATACCAAACTCGAGATATTTCAAAGATTTAGCCTTGTTTACTTGATTGATATGAAACTTTCTGCAGGTTTTATAGTGGAACTAACTTCCAAACACCTTAGTGAGAAGGGATGGCGTGGTATATAATTCTTGTTAAATAAAACTTATAGGTCAATTCCACCATCAATTTTTATTCTTATTGGATTAATTTGCTCCATTTTGGTTCGTTTTCAGGCAGTCCTCAGAGAACTTTATTTAAAAGTTTTAAAAAAGTTTTATCCTTTAAATTTAAAAAAATCTCCAACTCAAAACAATATAAACCAAAAGCTTCAAAAGATATTTGTCTTACGGAGTAAACGTATACACATGTCGTAAATCGGATAAAAGAGACTTTTAGGCCGTCTGCACACGGGGCAACTCAAAAGAAACTGATAACTGACTCGAATCACAAACCAGTCCGTGTTGAGTCGTAACCTATGTAATTGAATGGAGCCACGCACACGGCGCAACTGGTTACAAACCCGGTCGACCGGGTTTTTACCTCGAGAAGAAGTTGGTGTTGGAGACAATCGTCCGCCCTCAGAATCCGATGATTCACTCTCTTCCTTGATCTCATTGTTAAGCTTTCTAATCCAGGTACCCAATACAGCCTTGTCTTGGAAGTGAAGATTTTTAAACCGTGGATATAATAAAGATGCCATCGCAAAAAAAAATTGACACTTCTCAGTGCCACCAAATCTCTTATTGCATTGAGCTAGAGCACTTTCTTTTAGCTTTTTTCCTAGCTCTGAACCGAACGACACTGCATTTAAAAAAATTCAGTGTTTTAATAAATTTTACTACGCACCATTTTTAATATCGGTGTAATACAGCTTGCTGCCACGAACTTTTCTCCTGATGCTTGTGTTGTTGCGAGTTCTATACTTTTGAATAATGTACAAAATTCTCGCAAAAACTCTATGTCCGTGACTGAGAGCAGTGGCGGAGCCGATTTATTGAAGTTAACAGTACTTGCAACAACTTCTCTCGACTGAAGGAATCTTTCTAACATGTAAAAAGTGTAATTCCACCTTGTCGATACGTTCTGAATCAGTGTAAGTTCTTCCTCTATTATTTTTATCTTTTCTTTTTTTCTTCTTCTAATTTCATCACTTCCTACCACGCTATGCTAGAACCATTTCACAATGGTTTTTACTCTATCTATAACTGAAACAACGTATTGTAGGGATTCATATGATTTTTGTGCCATTAAGTTTAGAAAGGGGGCAAAACAGTAGCTGTGATTTTTTTCCAAAATGCTTTTTCCACCGCACTTACAATGTTATTTCCCCCATCTGTAACTTTCTCTGCTGTGAATCCGCCTTTTGAGCACGTATCTGTGAGATGACCAGCCAGATTTTGTAATGTGTGATTTTCATGTAGCTCATGAACTCCGAGAATTACAGACTTGAGTACCCAATTTTCGAAAAAAATGAGCTGTTACTCCAAGAAAGCTTCTCGTCCGGTAAGTTTCCGTCCAAATATCTGTTGTGAGACACACATTTGAGACATTCTTCAGTCGCTCTTTTAACATAAATGATAGTTTCGTACTTCTGATCTATCATTGAATCTATTGTTCTTCGGGATGGAACAGTATATAAAGGCACAGTTACTTTTAACAAGTGTTTAAAACCCTCGTCTTCAATGATTGAAACCGGCTGAGAATCTCTACAAATCACGTAAAGAATATAAGCTTGAGAAACTTTGCTGTGTATGTCTCCACCGTCTTTAAAAGAAATCACATTTGTGAAACTGTCTTTAAAAGTTTTTTGATGGAACCTAGGAATAGGGGGCAGCCACTTGGTACACGACACGAGCACCTCTTGTTCGCGTCGTCGGTAATCTGAACAGCCAGTCTCACATTTCTCAGATCTTAAGGCCGGTGGCTGTGCCCTATCTTCGAGGCCTCGGAGACGTCATCTTTAAAGACTCAGAGACGTCATCTTTTAACAAGATAACGCAAGACCGCATGCTGCCCGTCGTGCCTTGACTTACCTGGACACAGAGGGTTTTCGACTGTTGTCCTTGCCAGCACGTTCTCCATATCTCTCACCCATTGAAAACACCTGGTCATGGGTTGATGAGAGACTGGGCCGCTACCGCTCTCCAGCTTCTACAATTGATGAAGTGTGGCACAGACTTGAAGCAACATGAAATTATTTGCCTGTATTTGTCATCCAAGCTCAGTTCGACTCGAAGCCTAACCGAGTTAGAACCGTTTTAGCTGCCAGAGGCGGCAGTTGTGTGTACTTATTTCGGACTCTGTATACCCCCAAATTGCCTACAAATTTAATCTTTTTCTTCCTAACATGCTGTATACGTACAATAAGTAAAGTTTTGTTATTTGCTTTACTTCCTGGTGTTGCAATTTAATGGCCAGCAGTATGTGTTTGTTTGTTTGTTTTTTAATCGGTGTGAAAATTTCAAGGAACGAAATTTTTTCGTTCCGATCCGGATCTATTCAGAAGGAGCCAAAAAATATCTGTCCTTTTGAATCAATCCTCTTGGGAACTTTCTCCTAGAGGTCACTTTTTCTTTATTCCGGTTCGGATGGAAATCGGTTGACCTTTAATATTTCTATTTTGCTCGGAGAGATTTAAATAGGAGCAAAAAGGTTACTTTTCTCGGGTAGATAACTTGATGTCCTGGTTTAGACTTCACAAAATATGTTGAATCATAGTTGCTCTGAAAATATCATTCAGCAGTCACCAAGGAGAGAAATATTCTTGAATTTGGAGAAACTTGGGATTTATTATCTCTTGCGCTCACTGCAAACAGAATAACTAATTACCTATGCTGAATGGTAGCAGAGTTGCTTTAATCCGAGGTATATCGCTTTCTCTTGCTTGCAAGTTTTCTGGCTTTCATAAGGAATGCACTCATCCCCCCCCCCCCCTCTAGAACGCCTAAGTAATACTTGAGTCTAAGATTTGTATGTATGTGTATATATACACTGAATGGCCAATCTATTATTTCCACTTGACAGTTTTATGCAAATCAGCTCTGACATCAAACTGTTGCTGCTAGAGGGCCGAATTTGCACAAAATGAGATTGGTTGATGATTGAAAAGAGAGTTGAAGGTTATTGTTTGTGAAGGAATGATTAAAAATATAAACTAACTTTGAGTGAAGGATGATTGTGGGTGCTAGAAGCAGTGAAGCGAGTATCAGCAAAAGTGCTGCTCTTGGGATGTGTTTGAGAACAGCTATTCATATTTACAAAGAGAAGGCTACCATACAAAAAGCTTTGTCTCAATGTAAGGTTTGACCATTACTGGTTACTGGATGCATGAGTTTTTCTAATTATATATATAAATTTCCACTAGGTTCTCAGGATGTTCTCTAGGGCTGTTGTGCCTCATTTTTTCCCTTTTAGCTTGGTCAACAAACCATGTATTTCATGGCACTTAAAGTACTCAGGTCAAAGAAAAAAAATAACGGGTATTTTTTTATGTGGGTCAAAAATAATTTTTTAAATTTCTTCTGTAATTTTTATTTATTTATTTTTTTATTTATTTTTTTTTTTGGGGGGGGGGGTTAGCCCCAATCTCTTCTCGGAGTGTTCCTGGTCAGATCTGGTGAATATAGGTAGCGATCATCTCCCTGTCTTGATTGAACTAAATGGTAGGCTGCCTGTGTTCAAAAACAACAAAAAGTACAGGAATTTTAAGAAGGCAGACTGGGAGTCCTATTCTCGTTCTATAGAAAACGATATCAACTCGAAGCCCATCACGAATAATCTTGATAATGACAGGCTCACCCCTGAATTCAGTTATAATTAATAATGCTAAAACGGCTATTTCTAGAGGTAATACAGAGGCTGTTCACACATTTTTTAGACGATGTATATTGTATTCACAAAACTAAATTGCATAAAATTCTTGTGTTTTAAATGCTCTATTTGACATCCCTTATTCTGAACTATCTTTCAACACCGCAATTTCCAGGATAATAATGCATTTTGAAGTGTCAGAAGAGGTATTCTATCCCATTCCTCCTGAACAGCTTTCCAGAGTCCTGTAAGGGTTTTGGGACGACGTTTGGATAATGCAGATTTTAAAAGTCCGAAAGCACAAAAATCCATAGGTGATACATCGGGAGATTTAGTAGGGATATCAGTGAAGCGTATGGCCTTGATACCAGTTTTTTGTTCCATTTCTTTTAGGAAATTTAAAGTGGATTTTGATGTGTGACTGCTAGCTTTGTCCTGACGGAGTCTTACAGATTGATGGCACTGTGGGTAAAGCGATGGTATTTCATTCAGAAAAATTGACGATAAAATATGTTCCTGATAGTATTTGGAGTTAATCTTGACATTTTTCTCACTCTCTTTATTTTTAACTTGTCATTATAAGAAAAACCAGCAACAATCATGAATCCCTTAGAAAAACTTTCTTTCGATTCTTTGAACCATGTACTTAAATTTTTTTCTCCCCTTTTATGATAATAAATGGCTCTTTTTTTGTTGCAATCATTTAAATACACCCATGATTCATCTATTGTGACAATTGTTTTCCATTTTTCTTTGGATAAGTGTTTCTCATATAGAATTATACAGCGTGTCCTGCGTTCAGCGATATGATTTGGAAGAAGACGATGCACATTGCGTTTTTTCGCTTTCTTAAGATTTAAATCAACGTTTATCATTTTGTTTACAGTGGACACCGAGCATTTTAATGATTTTACAACTGTCCTTTGACTAGGGGGATTTTCTTTTAACATTAAACAACGTACCTTTGCAATAGTAGAAGATGTCCGTTTTTTCCTTGGATACTTGTTTGTAATTTTTGTCCCACTTGAGGCTCCAATTTGACGTTTTTTTCCTTTCTTGTTGACGATATTACCTATCGACGCTTTAGATATCACAAAACCATGACTCTCACATCGTTTTTGGATAACGGAGTATGCATATTTCTATTCGGAAAGAGCATAAATGTAGCCTTCGAATCACTGCTTTGTTGAAAACGCCATTTTGAATAAAAACAAAACTTTCAAGCCGTAAACGATAATTTTGACTTTTAAAAACATAGTACAATTGCAATTATTTCCTTTGCAGCAACCGATTTTTTATTACCGCTTACCAAAATCGTCTAAAAAATGTGCGAACAGCCTCTGTAATAGGAGATTTTTAAAAAAAATTACCCACGAGACCTCAACTGTCCAGCCTTTGCTGGAGGAAAAAACGGCTTGCTAGCGCCTTAGACGAGCCTAACCATATTACTTATAGAGTTAATTTAAATAAAATTAATGCTGATATTAAACGTGCATATGCACAAATCAAGAGAGATAAATGGAATGGCCTATGTTCCAAACTTGATCTAAGAGTCTCTAATGGTAAATTGTGGAATCTGGTGAAAGGTATCAGCTTAGCACAGCCTCAGGAAGAATTGTGCAATACGATCAAAGACTCGGAGGGCAGGATTCCCCAAACTGATAGTGAGGCTGCTGATATTCTTGGTGCAAACTATCAGAAAACTAGCAAGCTAGATTTCGCTGATGTTGACAGATTTGTTAAGAAAAGGGCCAGAAACATTGTTCACGGGTGCCGTAGTTTTCGCGAGGGGATTCCCATATTCACAAGGGATTTTCGTTTGCACGAACTTGAGGTTGCCCTCATGGATACTAATCTACAGAAATCTCCTGGTCCTGACAGGCATCCACGGACATTTGATTGAACATCTGGGCCAGGTTGGAAGACAGATTCTTGGATATAATTAACTTATCTTGGAAATTGGGACGGCTCCCTCATAACTGGAAAAGGGCGACCATCATCCCCATAAGAAAGCCAAATAAAGATGCCAGTTTTCCCGAGAGCTATAGGCCCATCGCACATCTATTGCGTGCAAAGTAATGGAGAGGATGATTTTAAAGAGACACATTTTATTTGAATTCTCGTGGCCTTTTCCCAAAGGAACAGCATGATTTTAAATCAGGACACAGCACCACAGATCAGATGCTTTATTTAACCCAGAGGATACGCGATGCGCACAATTTGAAGCCTACAAATCACACTATGGCAGCGTTCTTGGACTTATCTAAAGCTTTCTATACTGTTTGAAAGCAACGACTTATCACCAAGCTTTTTCATTCTTTTGGAATTCGTAATAGGGCCCTGCCTTGGATTTATGATTTTTTGAGAGACAGAGTGATCAGGGTCAGATTTAACAATTCCATGTCGAGTGGATTTAAGATGAGTCTAGGCCTTCCACAGGACTCCGTTTTGAGCCCTACTCTTTTTGCTCTGTTCTTGAGTGGCATCGAGAAAGTTATCTCCAGGAGATTTGAATTGGGCTTGTTTGCTGACGATATTGTCCTCTGGGACTCCGATGATAATATTGCGGACTTGGAAGGTAATGTCAACCAGACTCTTGTTGACGTATGGAACTTCGCTGAAAGCCACAAATTAAGTTTTAATCCTTTGAAATCCACTACCAGTTTCTTTACAAAAAATAGAAGGTTGTACGGTTATCAGCCTAAGATATTTTTGAATAACCAACCTCTTTTGGTGGACAGGTATCCAAAATACTTGGGTTTTGTTTTGGACCCCGAGATAACCAGCAGTAAACACATCGATCATCTTGTGGAAAAATGCATAAAACGCCTGACTATCCTGAAATGCATCTCCAGACGCGACTGGGGAGCAGACTCGTTTACGCTTCGATATACTTACATTGCGCTCTTAAGACCCATTCTGGAGTATGGCTTCCCAGTTTACTGCTGTGCTTCTAAGACTAGTCTACAGAAACTTGAACGTATTCCTCTGAGTGCTGCACAGATTATAACTGGTCTTCGAAATAGCTGTCCCAACGACATTGTTCTTTTTGAGGCATATTTACAACCACTCAGAAAAAACTCAAATCTTGTGAAATATTTCAACAAACTCCTTAGTTATGGCTCTCAAAATCGAACTTCTGCCTTTCTCAGGGGCTGGAGTAATAATCAGAGACTCAAGAAAAGCAGTCCTTTTAGTCAGATAGTCAGTGACAATTTCATCTCCAATACTGTTGAGCCGCATTTCTTGAATCCATGCATTGACCCATCTGAGGACTTTATCGGGGTATACTTTCATCCAGATCTTCATGTCCAGGTTAACAAGTCTTCAGATCTTTCTGTGTACCTAAGGCAACTTGCCCTTGAATTTATAAATAATATACCAGATGATGCTGTAGTTATTTATACGGATGGTAGCAGGAATGATAGGACTTGTTCCGGTAGTGATGTCTATTAAGTCTCAAAACGGATCCAATCAAATTTCAAATAGAAATCCTGACGGCTGTTTCGTCTTTCGCAGCGAACTGATTGCATTAATTCGAGTCTTGACATGGTCCTTTCGCTCTCTGGGGCTGGAGAAATCTGGATCAGCATCTTTCTAACTGGCACAGTGTCTGTGATAATACGGGAGTAGCTATTTTGGACAAGATGAAGCGGCTCTCCTCATCTCGCGAGATTCATTTACAGTGGATCCCTTCCCATGTAGACCTTGCTGGTAACAAGATTGCTGATATCCTGGAAATAAGAGGTGCTGAAGAGTCCATGGATAGGCCGGCGCCTTTGACATTTACTAAACTGTATTCCAATCATAACTGTCTTGTAAGGCCTGCTTTCGCCATCCCCCGGTGCACCATTGGTACCAGGGTAATCGCCCCGGTGGTTCTCTGTCCCTCCGGTGCAGCAGACAGGAGCAAACTACTATAACTACCGCTTTCGTAGTGGCTACCTAAGAACATTGACTTATACTAACACGGAGAAAGTTTTTCCAACTTGTACCAAATGTTCCAAAGGCCAAGCCACTCCGGATCATATCCTAGTGTGCTTGGGTCTTTAAAAGGTAGATCGTCTGGAGCGGCCATTGTTGGTCATTGACTTCTTGAGAGTGTGCGGTATCACGGACCTAATCTAGCTCTGCTGGGTGACATGGATCAGCAAAACAATAACATTTTTTTTGCTTTTTCATGTTAGCCTGATTTTGTAATTGTTCGTAAATATAAGTTCTTCTGTTTGTGTGTTTATGTTTATGTTGCCTGCCTTGTCTTCATATGTACACTAGACTGGGGTCTGAGACAATCGTCAGCTCCAGGTACTTTAGACACAACAGCATTTCTCAAAATTTGTTTTTGTTGAATTTATCAACATATTCATCTGCAGCCTTTTTATCTGAACAAGCATCCTCCCCATGCCTAACAACACTATGAACTTGCGGAATTTATCGCTTGCGGAATTTCTCAAACCAGCCTCTACTGGCTTTAAAATCTTCACATTCAACACCGTTTGCTCGGTGTTTTAGCTACCAAATCACTATGCAACTTCTTATCCTTTTCGCATATTAAAGCCTTACTACGTAATACTATCACCAGCAAGCTCTTTTCCGCGTATCCACACAAGCAATAATATTTCTACTCCTTTGCTTCGTTAAAACAGTCACTCCTTTAGCCACATCTGCAGCGTTTATTGCCTTTTTGTTTTTGAGGATAGTACAAATGGTAGACTTCGCCAACCCAAATTGATTGGCGAGATTAGAAACACGAAAAGCATTCAGAAGTTTAGCTATTCTGAAGTTTAGCTATTTCCTTCTTTTTCTCAATAGTCAGGTTAGGTTTCCTGCTAGCAAAATTACTTGTTCTTGCCATTTTCTTGGGAGCTATATTGAGGGCTAATTTAAACAAAAGTATTTAAAAAAATGTGTGAAATACACGAGCAGCAAACGTTTAAGCTGTGCTAGAGAAAGCCCAACTGAATGTTCGCGAACCGAAGCAAGTGTGGCGAATGCTTTCATTGCCTATCACCGGTAGGCAGCACATATTCAGCGTTTGTTTGTGAACCGAATCGTTTGTAAACCGAGTTGTTCGCAAATCGAGGTACCACTGTATATCTTATTGTAAAAGATCGTAGCCAGGTCTTGAGAATGATGCCTAGAGATGATGCCTTGAGAATGAGCCTAGAGATGACACTGTGGGCGATTCCAAGTTCCTCGGATACTTCCATCTGAGTACGCCCACATTCCAGGCGACCGATAATTCTACCACGTAAAAAATCATCCACATGCGTCCTCTGTGTCATATCTATTCGGTTATGGCACTGAGCGACTTACAGAACGCTTGTGAACAATTTTACTTCTTTGCTACCATTCCTTATATACCCCTCTCTTAACTTTCGTGTAAGAGACGTAACTTACACGAACTTGCACGCACGAACTTCCACTCACAACTCACACGTAATGGAGAAAGTTCGAAACGGTAAAAGAACTACACGAAACGGTGAAACGAAAAAGAATGAAAAAGAACTACACGAAACGGTGTTAGTTCTTTACACGAACTTTCACTCACACGTAACTTCCACGTAAGAGACGTAACTTTTCGTTCACTTTAGGTTCGATAGCCAGATTCTTATAAATAAGAGAGAAGTTGGGGTGCTTTCAAGAGGTTGTATAGGAAAATTCTGAAGCGGGATTGGTTAAGCTGAATAAAACCAGAGACCAAGTGACATGGGGGGGGGGGGGGAGTTTCACACCTTGGTAATAAAATAACAGAAAACTCCACTTGTCAATTTCGGTAGCTTATTATTCGAACTTTCTTCATAAAAATCCCCATTTTCTCTTCTTTCACCATAGTAGTCTAATTTTCTTCTCAGTCCCTAAAAATGGACCCCAAGTAAAGGGTGAAAATTTGTAAGAACAGACTTCATCAAAGTTTGCCTGACGTTTGAAACTCCATGAATTGAAAAGAAAAAATTCAGTTAATCGTACAGTTACCTTACGATACCAGAACTTTTTATCATGTTTTTCATCTACTTTAAAATGCGTTCGGAATATGAATTTACGTATTGCAACACCCATCGTCTTCCGAATTTATCTAGTTTAATGAGCGGTAAAGTATTTTTAATGCAATTTTTATGAGTTGTAGTTGTACGCGAAGGGGGATACTAGTGTTAACGGCGTAAGATGTTATCTGCTGAATTATTTAGATTTCGTTTGTAAATTATATTTGTAATTTCCAAAGAATATTGAAGTTTTTGTATTACATCTTAAAAAAAAAAGTAAACAATGTATTTTACGTTGATATTTGTATAATATCCTTGTAACATTCTTTTTCTTACAAGCTTCAGTTTTGTACGTTTTGTTTATTAACGTTTGTATTAAATTAATTTACTGTGCTTAAATTTAATCTTCTGTACTGCATTATATATATATATATATATATATATATATAATATACATTTACCTATATGGTTACTAAAATATACTAAACTTTGATATAGTTAAGTTGTAGAGTTCTGAAATAATTTTTCTTGTTTATTTTCCAACAAATTAAATATATAAATGTTAGATGATTGAACTTTCTCTTTACAGTGTGTTTTAGGCATGTAAAAGTCCATATTAAAGTTTTGTTTTATGATTGATATTAACAAAATTTTTCTATTAAAAAGGTATTACTTTAATTTTTATTTGATTAAATCAAATTTTAAAATAATATATTACACTCCAATGCTTATCAATGACTACTGATATTTGTACTTTTTTTTTTTTTTTAATGTATTTGCCATAATGGTTATTTTCATTGAATATAAACTTTACAAAATTTTCCATATGAATTATAGCAATAGTTTGTGTTATATTGGTATGAAATAATTTTTTATTTGAAAAAATATTTAGTTGATGCTATAATATTTTTTTAAAATACGCTTACAATTCATAATTGATACCAAATGCATATTTCAGCTTCTCATTAGAGGTTTTCATAGTGTCTCTATGAGGAATAATTATTATTTGTACTTGTTCATTAGTACTTTCCTGCATTCCAAACTTAATTTACACCATACTTGAAAGAATTACAGTTATTTGTGATTTTCTTTTATTTATATTGGCTGTTCTTATGTAACACCACTAGCTCAGGGAAAACAAAAATAAAATTATTCATTGACTTTCAGTGTTTGTTTTGTTTTTAAAACATGTACTTTATTAAAGGTGATTAAACGTGCAAAGATCCTTCAATTACTAGAACAATCAAAAGCAGCAAGGTGAACTGTTTTTGGCATTTGCTCAATTTCTAAGTAAAATAATTTCTTTTCCTTAATCTGTTATTGCTGTAGTGTTTCACACTTTTAATATAAAATTTAATTTAATCAAAACCAATTCTTATTGTTTATGTAATCTAATTTTAGTTGTGATGATACTTCATGCTCAGGAGACTAAAATATATTGTGTTATACCTAATATGGTCCAATCAAATTCATTTTTATACATTAATTACACATTACAGAGACAGTCATCTTGTGAGATGTTAAAAAATGATACACTTGTATTTTTCTTGTTTAAAAGTAAAAAGGCTTTCATTGGTAAATCATTTGATAAAGGAGTTATAGATTACAAGAGATTTAATTAAAGTATCCAAAGGCTTTTATATGGTTTCTAAAAAGTTTAATTTTTTTTTTTATGCTTTTTTTTTTTTGTTTGTTTTTGTTTGTTTGTTTGTTTATTTATTTGTTGAACATTTCTTGCATATACATTGGTACAGAGTTCTCTGCCTGCAGATCCCCGACTCCTGTCATCACATTAGTCATGGTAACATTAGACACGGTATTTAGAACCATCCCCATTCCAATGAACACGTGTCTTCCAGATATTCCCCCCATTTAGAACCCCCCCCATTCAAGCTGCCAAGGTCCCTCGTGTTTATTGATCTAGTGTCCCCCGCCCCCACTGTCACCATTTGACCCCCGGGACCTCGGGTTCTCCTTTGATGCTATGTATCGGACCGCTAGAGTTGGAGGTCCACGCATATACAGAATACAGAGAGGAACATAAATCACTGGCAGATGCAGAGAACTCTGTACCAATCTGTATGCGCTATAAGGTAGGCCTTTGTGTAATTCCATTAATGTATGGATAATTTCACGAAATTATCCATTTTATGAATAAAATCTGCTTGTAGTAAAATCTGCTTATATAACAACATACTAGGAATTGGACAAGGTACCACTTTTAAACTGTAATAATAAAGGTATTTTGCCACACTAGCATTTTGATCATAAAATTTTTCTCTTTTTTTACTGTATCACTGTTTTATTTATTCAAGTATTTTGTGTTTGTGTTTCTTGGTATTCTCAGTAGTTGCTGCATTGGTATTATGATTCAAAGTTATGATTAAAAGATTGTTCTCTTTCATGTTTGCATTTTAAATCTATCTCTCTTACCTCTACAGCTTCCTTAATACTCTCCTGTTTCTTACGAAGCATGATAATTGTTCAGAGAGGAATGTCATATATTGTTAGAAATCTTTGTTTAGACTCATTGTCCATATCTGTAATTACTTTTAGCCTTTATTTTTGAGAAAAAATTGTTTTCCAAAAGGTATTAGAAACAAAACAGTGTTGATAGAAGGTCACACGTGTCTCATTGCCATAAAAGAATTCAACTTGGGAGAAAATATAAATATTGTTTTTTTTCTGGTGAAATGTATATAAGTAACGGGAAGAAGTGACAGGGCCAAATGTGGCATGGTTAACAGGATACTAAAGTACATCAACATCTCATCTGTTCCAGAATTAGGGTAACTAATGTTATGTAGGATTAGCTGCTTTTATGTACAATATTCTTCAGACTTAATGGATTAAATGGTCTGTTGTTTAAAAAGTCTTAGATACAAAACGAAGTGAAAGTTTTAAATGTTAAAAATGATTATTATAATACTCCACTCAAAAATAATTTATGGTTTTAAGAATAGGTAGGTATGCATTAATGCCATTTATCATTGTCAGATACATTGTTATAGTGGGAATCTTGTTGTATATAATGTATCTCAACTAAATTTACTCTTAATAATTATTATTCAACTCTCAAACTTTCAAAAACAAGTGAAATGATCACGTTATTAGACACCATGCACAAACTATCTGGTAAATATGTTTTACTAGTGATGACAAATTTAAGTATAGGAATTGTGTGTGTATAAGTGATAAAGTGTTGAACATAAAGGATGAAATCTTTTACAAATGGCATTTTTTAAGTGTAAAAATAAAAAACAGAATATCAATTAGAACATAGTAAAATAGCATATATTTATAAAAAAAAATTTCAGTAACCTCAAGTCTTTCATATAACATTTTAATATCATTAAATCCCAGTTTTTTTGTCATTGTCTACAATTTATCGTCATTATGGTATTCAGCATAATTTTAAAATTTCATGACATTGCTTGGGATTCTTCTGTTTATAATCCACTTTGTATTCTTGGTGATTAATTTTTTTTTTTTTTTTTGCTCAAGGTTCTTCATGGCTAAACTCATTATGTCAGAAATCAATGTGTGTATTATGTGTATAATGTTTCTGACAAATGTAAGATAACATCAGATGATAATAGTTTAACCTAATGATTGTCGGATATGCAATTTGAAATGTGGAGAGCTATATGATTTAAAGTTTAATGTACTTTCCCCCCCCTATTTTGCAGGCTGAATTTCAGAAGAACTTTCAGGTATGCTGAAGAAGCAAAAGAAAATACTTAAAACGCTAGTCCTTTTATTTATTCTTGGTATTAGTTCTACCTTCATTACACATTATCTTTCTCCATCTTTAACATCTACATGGGTAGAAGAAAAGTGGTTTAAACAAGATCAGATCAGCACTATTGATCCATGGCTTAAGAAACGATGGGAACATGTTAAAATACTCTCTAAAACTGAGGAAACTTTTAAAATTTCTAAAACAATTTTATTGTGGACTAAATTTTTTGGTGCCTCAGACTATGTGCCAAAATTATCTAGCATGTGTCCTGTGCCAAAATGTGATGTTACCAGTAAACGAGATTATTTAAATAAAAGTGATGCTGTAATATTTCATTTAAGGGATTTGAATTTAGCTGATATGCCTTTGTCACGAACTCCAAAGCAAATATGGATACTCTTGCATCATGAGTCACCTCCTCATACTCCAGATGTTTTAAGACAACTAAATGGTGTTTTCAACTGGACTGCAACTTACAGATTTGACTCTGAAATAATATTGTCACCTTTAGTCAAGAAACATGGTCGAAAAGTTACTGACACCAATAACTATGCCAAGGGGAAATCTAAAATGATCGCATGGTTTGTAAGTAATTGTAAAACTCCTAGTAATCGGGAAGGCTTTGTTAAAGAACTGCAGAAAAGTATTCCTGTTGATATTTATGGTACTTGTGGTTCTCTAAAATGTTTGCCAAAAATGTCAGATGAATGCTTTGCTAAAATTAGCAATAAATATAGGTTTTATTTATCTTTTGAAAATTCTATTTGTAAAGATTATGTTACAGAAAAATTGTTTCATGTTTTAAATACAAATATGGTACCTGTTGTTTTTGGTGGTGCTAACTACTCAATTGTAGCTCCACCATCGTCTTATATTGATGCTCTATCTTTTAAAAGTCCCAAAGATTTAGCAAATTATCTATTTAGGGTTGCTAAAGATGAAAAGTTGTATAACAGTTACTTTGATTGGAGAAAAACATATGAAATTACTGGAGAACATTATGCTTGTACATTGTGTAAAATGCTTTATGAGCCTTTTACTAGACCTATATTTTATTCTAATATCAGTGACTGGTGGTTTGGTGATGCAGATTGTAAAACTTGGCCTGTGTAATAATGTTTATCATTATCATGCCCCATGTTAGGTTCCTATGCAAAATGCTTTTGTGATAAATTGCCAATTTTCATAAAATTGTACTTAAACTATTTAAATGCCCTAAGGAGAAGTATACATATAGTTTTTAAATATAATTTTTCTTGATTTAATCATTCTTATTTTGTTTACAACCAACAACTTCATGAGCTGCAATCCAACTGTTAACATTGCAAGCTTCTACAGGCTTGGGTTCAAATACCAGGCCAAGGCATTGACATTCTTGTGCTGTTTTCTCTTAGGGAGCAATATTCGTTCACATATTTGATGCCCTCATACTAAAGTACCTTATAAAATTGCAATGTGTATGAGTGATTGTCCTCAAGATAAGTGCCTGTCATGTTAGAAAAAAAGGGGGAACCGTTGAGCTGAATGCTGTTATGGGGGCAGAATTGATAGCTTTTTCTGTTTCTCTGTGTAGTCTTGATTGAAGAAATTTTCAAACCAGTTTTGGATCATGTATCTCCCTAAATATTGCTTCAGTATCCCTTATTCAGAAATCAAATATATGTTATGTTTGGAAATCCAAAATGTTTTGGTACCAATTTCATGTGATTTTTTTTTAGACTAAATTTCTAAATATTTTTTATCATATTAATAGGGTATGAATGGCATATCATATCATTTTTTTTTTTTGCTTTTAAGTATTAACATATGAATAAGTGTTTGAAAAGTACTTGCTGATTAGAAGCATGTAAATTTAGAGTGAGGAAGGATGCCTAATAGCTGATCCCTCATTTTGACAAAATTTTATAAATTCTTATTAAAATAAATTGACAAATTTATATTTTAAGTTGATTAAAAGATTTTTTTTTTGTTTTTGCTTTTCTTCATTACAAACACTAATTGTAAGAATGTTTTAGGTGAGATTAAGGTAAACTAAATTTCATGGGTTAGATTAGCATTTTATGCATAAAGCAAACGGGTATTTTAACTTTTTTTTATGAGAGTTATTTATAAAAAATTAAAATATTTCAATTTTATGCATAATGCATGTCTATTTAAAGATTCTTTCTTGGTTAATCATAAGTATTTTTCTATTGTTGGGAAGGATTGTTAATCTTTCATAATCTGAAGACAGCTTGATTGCGTTCTAATGGCAAATATTTAATCTGGCAGGGGCATCATTTAATTCTTATAAGTTCCTTTACTTATTTTTGCAGATATTTCATAGTATGAAGCAGTGTGGTCCAACCTTTAGTTACCCGAGGCCCAATCAAACTTTAGGAATGTGAGGGCATAAATAACATTTTTCAAGCTTTCAAATTTTTTAATTTGTTAATAGTAAAACTAAGTAAATTATTATATATATCTTAAAACAAACCTTTTTTTAACACGTAAACCTAATTCAGTTTCAAAACATTTATTCTTAACATCACAAAAAATATAGATTTAAACTAACAACAAAGCTGAAATGTAATCAAATTACACTTCCACTCACAAAGAAACCTGTTCTTGAACTGAGGCTAGGAGCTGCTGAATGTTACTTATGCTCTTGGAAGTGATGCGATTCACGCACCAGTTAGTCAGAAATGATAAAATCCACTTTTTACAATTGTTGAACAATTCTTAATTTTTATACTTTTGACCAGGTTTTTGCCTCAAATACTCTACTGTGCGTCGCCTGGAGGCGGGGTCGCTTCTCGTGCCGGACGTATTCGTGGAAAGACAATTCTGATTGCTGGCGGACTTTTCGGGAACTTTCCTTTCCTACCTGGTTCCTTCGTAACAGTACTGAATGAAAGTGAAAATCGAAGTAGGCATGCCACAGATTTTAACGGTTGAAGAGTGAAGCTTCAATAGGCATTATATTTTAAGTCTTTAAAAGCAGTAAGAAGGGTAAACAATTTTTTTCCAAATGTTAAATTAAAATATTTTTCCAGTAAGAAGGGCAAGGGCCAACAAAAATGAATTGGTGGGCCGCATGCGGCCCATGGGTTGGACCATACTGGTATAAAGTATACATTTGCATAAATTTTCCCCTTTGCAGCATAAAAGTCTGTTTTCATTATTCTGTTGTTTATCATGGAAAGGATGGAAAATACTGTAGATACACTAACATTGATTAGAATGTTTTAGTTTACATTCCAGTATTACAGTTTAGTAATGATGTTATTTGAAGAGAGAGTTCTGAAAAAGTTTAATCTGAAAAAAGTAATAACAATGTATTCCTTTATTAACCATTCTTCAAAGAAATATACCTTTTACTTCTCAAATGAAATCTGGTTGCACCATTTCTGTAAAAATCAGTCGATTATTTTTAAAGTTCTTACCTGTATTCTGTATTTGTACTGTTAATCCAAGATGAAAGCTTAACATGTGAAAGGAATTTTCAATTTGGATGTGCCATTACTTTGATATTTGAAATATGATTATTT
This sequence comes from Dolomedes plantarius, assembly GCA_907164885.2. Lineage (NCBI taxonomy): Eukaryota > Metazoa > Arthropoda > Arachnida > Araneae > Dolomedidae > Dolomedes > Dolomedes plantarius. The sequence continues at coordinate 50,542,449 of OU015499.1, read as the reverse complement.
ACCTTTTTCCTTTGTATGTGTGTTTTCTGTTTTAGGATAGACAGTGAAAAGTTTTTTTAAAAATAATTTATATATATAAGAACTTCAGTTTCTAGTCAATTAAGGGAACAAAATTTTATCAGTGTATCAATACTGTTCAAGTCATGTCATTACCAAAGCAGTAAAGGAATGCCTTGACTCTAAAAATATTCATAATAGTTTTAGTTTTCTCTAATTTATAATACTGAGTTATTATGCAGATTGCATAGTTAAAATACTTGACATATTTTTTGAAGGAAACTCTTGTCTGTAGCTTAAAAGCAATTAAAGAGTGATTAAAGATGTAGGAAAACATTTCTATAGATCTATGAACTATCCTTGTGGAATAAAATTTTTACTAGAAAAATGATTGAGCATGATCTAGAAATATATTTTCAAATTGCCTTTCAAGTGACCTTTTTAGAGAGATAATATATTAGCTTCCAAGTTTTTTTTTTCTTCCAAGTATAACTTATAACTAACACTTGTGATTAAAACTGTTTGCATTTACTAACTAAATGAGTATGACAATCTCAAAGCATGTAATTTATCTAAACAGCATGAAAATTGAACCAAGTTTGAACTTCTGGGGCTATGACTTTTAATTTAAAATTTTTGAATAATTATATCTCCAATTCTCCATATAGTATCAAATTGCTGTATTATGCAACTAATACTCTGATCAACCTTGATTAATCCTTAACTCCCTTAACATTTATATTACCTTTTTATGAATTATCATTTTTGAAGGAAACACAAAATTGACCCAAATTATGATATAGTTATATATAATGTAAGTTAAATTCCATGATTATATGATGAATACAGTGGGTGATTTTTCACCCATTCCAGTATACTAGGGTTAAAGTATTGGTAGTTGCTCGATTTTTATATTGTAACTCATCAAAATACCTTGAATGTGTGTGTGTGTTAAATTTTAAGCTGCTTTGTTATTCAAATCTTTAAATAAATTGTTTCAGTCATAAGGTCATTAAAAATTATTAGCTAATCAGTGCTGACCCTATTATTGAAATTGATCTCAGATAGTTAATAATGTTAAAAAGTTAATGCTGACTCTATCACTGAAAGAATTCAACTGGCTGTCTAAAATAGTTGTATATAGTCAAAAACTTCAGAATTGTTAATTACATTTACTCCTACAATTTAAAATATGTATTTGATGTGTGGATTTAAGTGATTTTCAGTTTCATATAGGGGGAAAAAAAAGATTACAGTATTGCTAATTATTCATTTATGTAGGCTAACAAGATATAACATAATAATTTAAATGTACTTATTTTATTACTTTGTCTCAAATCACAAGTGTGTTTGTTGTCATGTGGTTACCATGTTACTCTATTTGATTTATATTTTTGGGTAAAATTGATAAAGTTGTAAGATTTTCAAGACTTTTATTTAAAATAAACCTTCAAATTAAGAACAAATTAATTGTTTGTATTTCCATGACATACAAAGACATTATTGTTCTCCAAGACAACAAGAATTTTATGCCAATTAAATTTGCTTTTATCAATTTTTTTGTGAGGCTTACTTAACTGTTGAGATATATTAAATAACATCTTTTGAATGTTTCAAATTTCATTTTATTTGTATGTTAAACTGTGAAGTGTATAATCTTTCATGCTTGTGATTTGCGGAAGATGTATGATTAATATTCACTAAAGTGTAAAAGGTAGGTGGTTATTATAAGTATTATTCCAGCCTTATACCTAATAGTCAAAGTTTTCTTGAATTTTTAATTTTAATCGAAATGTATATTACTCTTATGAGATTATTTTATCTAGTAATGCTGAATATTTTATATTTTACTCAAAGTGTTCTTAGTTTTATAAATGTATAATAAATCATCTCTTTTTTTAAGTATATCTCAGAGAGGAAACACTTAATCATGTCAAGTAAATATCTTACTGTCTTTGATTGAGAATGAAGGATTCTGTATGATTAGAGGGTAGTTGGCATGAAATGTTCTTAATTTAGAATAAAATCAAGAATGTTTGTTATAGTAATATAATACACTACTACTCCATTAATATAGTAGAGACTATATAAGCATGGATGAAGGAGGATGGATATACTTATGTAAAATTATAAATGTTAAAATAGAAAAAATATACAGTACTTAGGTTTGAATTTACTAAAATTGTTATCTTCAGCAAGTATAGTTTTGTAAATAAGCATCATACCATCATCAGTAATCATGTACCAGATCAATCTTATATGCTTTTCATCTTAGCATAGAAAATAAGTATACAAACCATATAACTTTTTCTTGCTTCACTAAAGTGAATATTTTTTATTATTAAAAAAACAAAAAACATTTAAAGTTAAGTCAAAGTTTGAATTTTACATTAGTCATGGATCTAGACATTCTATTTTAGGCATTTTATTGTGGTAATATTAAGATAGACATGGCATATTGACACCAAGTTCTCCAAATGAATTACAGTGTATATGTATGTATGTACATTTTTATTTATTTTATTTCATTTGTTTCATCAGTATAGTTACTCAAAAGATTCAATATGTAATTGTAAGAATACTTCAGTCTTGTGTTATCCAAAAATATGCAATGACAAATTTGGGAATACTTTCATATATATGTGCTCCTAATAAATCTTAGATATTTTTGGAGAAAAAATCGCAAATCAAAAATATTTGCCTCTTCATTTAAAAACTACTTACCATTCTCATAAATTATTGCTTGTTTTGTCCAGTTTTTAAGTGCCAAAAACTCTTAATGCTTTCTATTGCATTATCATGACAACTGTTTACAGCCTTTGCTTTGCTGAAACATTTGTGAGTGTTTACATCCTTATTGCCAAATTGTAAAAGTATGAAAAGCACAATATATCTCTTTAAATATTTTTAAACCTGTGGCTAAAACATCGGTGACTATTCAGTACTTGAGATTTTTAAATTGTTGATAAACTGTATTAACAATGCAGAATTTTATGAATTAACTTTAAACATAAAATTACTATTACTGTCCTTTTTCCTCTCTCTGATGCTAAAAGCGTATGTCAGTGCATTATTTTCAGATTACACTGAAACTTATGTACATATATCTGTCCCACATATGATTTAATGTATATTATTGTAATATAATTACTTTGAAATTATTTTAATATAACTATGTTTTGTCTTGGAAATTATATGATGTTTAAAAAAAAAATTATCTAATTACTATTATATGTAGGGATACGTAAATTTTGCATGAAAAATATCAAAATTTCGCACCAAAATAAAATACAATATTTAAAATTTTGCATTTGCAAATATATATATATATATGTTCAAAATTTTTGCATTTATTAAAAAGTCACAATTTTACTTACTTGGGATAGGTAAGTATCAAAATTCTTAGTTAAAAGCTAACATTGTAGTAGTCTCCACATTCTCTTCAAGTCTTTGCCTTCTGTCATTAATTATGTTATACATACTAAAATATCTCTCAGCATCTACGCTGTTAATGGGACTATAGAGCTTTTATAGCTGCTTTTGCAAAGTAAAGTAAACAGCATTTCGTTGCAATTAACATCTGTGTAACATCAACAGGAGTCTCTTGTTACTGTAAGTAGCTCTTTGTGAAAATGGTTGTTTGTATCCATTGATGACTCTGGTATGCACAAACTGCGGGTGAAATTCAAAGCATATCTGAAGGAGATCTCTTAGTTAAAGACCATGAATCGTCTTAGTTAAGCAATTGTTAATAAATTATTACTATTAACTAATTTCTCTTTAAAAGCCATTTATCACAGTTTTTTCACCGAAAAGTAGCAAAAAAAATTTTTTGGCATTTATTCGCATCTATTTCATAAATACGAAAATTACGTATCCCTAGTTATATGCAACTCTTGTAGCAAAAAATAGTTAATAAAAATTTGTTTGTACATTTGTATATTTTTTTTTAATGTTACAATTCATACATGATGATAGTTTTGTATTTTCAACAAAAATTAACAAGAGTTTTGTTTGTTAAAACTTTAAAATCGTGATCTTAAAAGCTAGATATTTATCACCTAGGTTTCATCGTTGAGTATGTGGCTAGCATTGACTCTAGTGTACTCATTCATTCAATCATTCTGAGAAGCTCATATAACATACAACAAAAATTACAGCTGAATAAGCATCTTGTGTTAAATTTTACTTTTAAAATCCAAACTGACTATTTTATGCAACATTCTCACCATACTAACTTTGCTGTCAGTATTGATTCAGCGTGTAACAACAAACTGTTCTTAACATACCAACAAAGTGTTGCTCTCTGATTTATTTATCTTGATTGGATTTAAAGATTTTTTTTATCATTAGAGAATGTGAAGGATGTTATGGGATGCCTACCTTAAAACATATTATTCCATGAATGAAAGCGTGTGTAGACTCTTAGATTTCTCGTGAGTAAGGTGATTCCTCACATGGTGATATGTTCAGTTGCTGCATTAGTGTAAAGTTAATGTGTAGTATAGTAGTTAGTGTTCCATTCATATCAAACAGCAGCTGATATTTGAATTGTGATTATCATTTCTGTAGTTTCAAAGGTGTTAATCAAGATTTTAGCTGTTTTTCTGAGTAATGTGCTAACCCTACTTCTTAAACAAACAAACAAAAAAAAACCCAGTGTTTTGCCACAAATATCATAATTCTGACCTGGTACATTGTGCTAATGGACTTATACAGTAAATACACTCAAGAGCCAAAACATTATGACCACCTGTCAATAACGAGTTGGCCCACCTTTGGCGCGCAACACAGCTTCAATCCGCCTTGGCATGGATGCCACAAGTCCTTGGTAGATGGCCGGAGACACATTGTACCAGATGTTAAGCAACGGTCTCGCAAATTCGAGATATTGCGAATTGGTGGTCTTTGAACTCTGAGCTGCCGTCCCATGACATCACAAATGTGTTCTATCGGATTGAGATCCGGTGAGTTAGGCGGCCAGGACATTAACTGGAATTTAGCATCATGTTCCTGGAACCACTCCAACACAATTTTAGCCTTGTGACACGGGGCGTTGTACTGTTGGAACATTCCATTTCCAGCTGGAAAAACAGAGGCCATGTAAGGGTTCAGCTGGTTCGCAATGATGTTCACCGTCACTCATCCACTTTGCATAAGTACTAACAACTGTACGTCGCGAACAACCCATGAGTCGTGCAGTTTCAGAAATACTTGTTCCGAGCCTTCAAGCCATTACAATCTGCCCTCTATCAAAGTCGCTTAGATCCGCAGCCTTTCCCATCACACACAGAAGTAAGTGAAAGAATGATTCTTCAGACTCTCCAGCGGCAGTTAAATACCACTTCCACCTGATCACGTGCCTTCCACGTCATCCAGGCAAATTCATTGCAAAATGTGGGGGTGGTCATAATGTTTTGGCTCTTGAATGTATGTTTGACTAAATGTGTGTCAGTTCATGCTTTCTTTCCTTGTCAGAAACAAATAGCTGGAAAGGAACTCTTAAGCTATAATCTTTTATTTCTATTTAGCTGACAATGGGGTTGATAGATAAGAACTAATTATTTTCTTATCCTTATGACCTATCAGAATTTCACTATTCCAGATTGTTAGTGTTGATGCTTCAGTTTATTAAGAAGTTTAGTTAACTTGTAACAATATTCTAGCTGTTAAATTAGTTGTTTCTATTTTATTTGAATTTATGATATGAAACAAACAACTCTTTTAGCAGCTAGCAGCTTTCACTAGGAGGAGTTATAGAACATTTAAGAATCCTACTGTAAATTCCCAAAGTTCTGCAGTTCATACAGGATATTATGCAATATCCTTTCTTTCTTTTCAAGTCAAGACCTTCAAGCTGATTCAACTGTTATTGTATGTGGATGAATATGAAGCTCTCGTACTAAGACAAGTTATTATCCTATAGTCAGCTTAGAATGAGGTAAGGAAGCTGTGCAATACCCGATTTAATGATAGATCCATAAGCAGCTGAATCAAAATTTCCACCTGCTTCTTGATAAAAACAAAATAATTCTTGGCAATGTCCCAAGTTCTTCCCCATATTAGGTGGAAAGTTACAGTGCTATTATACTTATGGAAGACACATGAATAATACAAGGGTAGACACTTAAGACCCAGTAACATGAAAAATATGCTTTTGGAACTCCAAAATGGAGTAATTAATAACTTAAATGCACATTATTAAGTGTTAATTTCTTTCCTACTTCTAAAAATAAATCACTTTTAATATTTAAAATAGAAGTTAATCAAAATTAGTTTTTTATTTTGCAGTATGTGATTTTTTAAAAATTAATATTTTAATAAAGTTTTTTCTTTTTTTAAATATAAAGCACATGCTATACTTAGAAAAATTGATTTATAGTTCGGTAGTAAATTTAATAACAATCCACATTATTAGAGCATTTACTACTTTTATTTTTTATTTTGGTATAGCTTGAGAACATTTTTTAAAAATGAACCTGATATCTGGATTTTCTGTTGATAAATTAAGATTATATTTATAGCTATAATATAAGAAAATGTATATTTAATTAAAAAAATTTGAAGAAAAATGCACACATTAAAAATTCAATACATATTAAAAGTATATTACACATATATTTTGTCACATATTCAATATATGTAAATATGGAGAGAAAAAAACTATGTAATTTTTAAAACTAAATTCCTCAGCCCAAGCAAAGAGTGATATAACTAGGAACACAAAGGTGAGTTTATCAATGTGAATTTCAATAATACAAAAGCAGCATTAATAAAATTTTATATACTCTTTTGATTTTTTTTAATGAAATAATTTTGTGATACAAGCTATATTTAACATTTACAATGTTAATATTCCCCTGACCAATTTAATGAATCGTTATTTGGCACCAAACAGAACATAAATGTGTTAGTTTTAAACAAGAAAATAAATAATTCCTTTCATAAAAGCACAAGTTTTAGGATAATTTTATAAAACACATAGTTGAATTCTAATATATGAAGAATCTTAAATACCTATTTTGTTAAACATACACACAAGTATGCAGACAACAAAATGATAAACACCAAGCAGTATATTTCTTATTTTTAATTGTTAAACATGCTGAAAAAAGCACTTCAAAGTAGTTCATAAAAATTCACAATATAAAACCAAATCTTTCGTTACAGCCATTGTCCATTATATACAAATAATAAATAAATGCAAAATAATATATATAATGCAAAGTTTCAACTATTCCAAACTTCTTCTACCTCTGTACCTATCTCAATCTTTTATATAACAAACAATTTGTTTTATAATCAATTCTATATGACAAAATAAGCATATTTATAAACACTTGCCTAAACAATCGCTAAAACTGCTCATTAAAATTTCTGAGAAAATAAAATTTTAACCACAGTTGTCCCATCTTCAGAAAGATTCACACGAAAGTATAGAAAGCTTTTGTTTCTAATTTTTTTGCTCATATTAATGCAGATATACAACTCTTGATTATTACCTAACATGGAATAAACATAACAGTAATCCAGGAAATCTTGATTAGTTTGGTAAACATATATAAAATTTATGTAACACAACATGGTTTTGTCAGAAATCAAACACTAAAAATAAGTATGGTTTATGCAGTAATATTCCACACCACCCACACAAACACACAAAAAAAATCCTTAATCATAACTTTCAGAATTCATTATGGATAAATGATGGACAGTGATCATAGCAAATACAACATATCTCGTGAGATCATTTCAAATATTTTTGACAGTTTATCATGAAAAGTTTAAAACTGTGATGGACAAATTAATGTTTATACATACATCAAGCATTTTCTGAAATCCATACAGGTGTCTATATCAATAGCAGGAAAAAAAAAAAACAACCTTTATTTGGAGGGGGGGGGGGGGGGATATGCATGCCAGGACATGGCTTAGGAACTAGCTATAAAAAATTTTGCTCAATGTTAAACTATGTTTTATGATCATTTACAGACTTCATTCGGATTTTACTTCTGTTAGGTTGAAAGATAATTTTTAATAAATAATACACTGCTAGAGAAATTCTTTCAAAGTGAAATGTGTGTAAGAAAAAAAAACCCTGCTCAGAATTTTACAGTAATGATTTTAGAGAGTTATCCTCTTTTGCAGTGCATGTCCCAAACAGACATGGACTTAAAAGTTTAAAATCAATTTCAGATTATTACAAACACCCATGCAAAACCGGATAACAATATCTCTTAAGGCAATGACCGACTTCTCATGTAATGTTCATTACATTACAAGTGTATTGATGTTTCTTTGCACTTTGCTGTTAAAAATTATCCATTTTAGATGCTAATTAAATAACAATAAAGGTAGAGGTTCTGAACCTTTAGCAGTCTACTTATCCACTTCCAATTTCAATGATACACAAGCAATGCAAGAAACAGGTATTTGTCAACTTGAACTCATAAGTCATTGCTTACGGTGAATAATTTAATTTGTAGGAAATGAAAGTTAATTCTTCAAATATCCATATGAGTTATATTAAAATATTTCCTCGTACAGTGGAATCTCGATCGATTGTTCCCCAAATCATCATTTTCCTGCATGTGTCGTTTGTTTCACCCAGTCACGACGATCATGTTTCTTTGTTATGCTCCCGCATCTATTGTTTTCCCGCATTTATTGTTCAGTTCAGTTGGTCCCTTGAAAAATGATGGATCGAGATTCCACTGTATTAATAAGATAATATTCATGTCACTGCTATGGTATAATATTGCTAAATGTACTTAGCACTATTATACCATACTATTAGTTTAAGCCGGTATACTATTAGTTATTACACTATTAGTTTAAGCCGGATCATAATAATAATGAATGACACCAAAAACTCAGCTCACTGATTCAGAAGCGCCAATTTAAAGCAGACATTTAAAATAAAATAGATAATATAAAAATTTACTGCTCTTTAAAATTTTCTTTCATTTGAAAAAATAAGGCAGCAAAGAGATGTTTGCAATTGTTTATTGGTTTTATGCACCATGATCATCTTTTGTTAAACAAGAAAAGAGTTTTTGTTAAAACAGACCATGATTGACAGCTTCAAGCTGATTCTGAATGGCTACAAATACCCCTGCCAACAGAGGAACTCAATCATACAGACTCTGGTTAAGACTGACCTAGCATTTCTGTGAACTATAAGAAATAATACTCCCTCCACCCCAAAATAAGTATCACATTTAATGCTTGAAAAGAATGTAAATGTGACATTTTGGGACAGAGGGAGTATAAGAGAAAACATATCCACCAACCACATTTTATCTAACTGTTTTCACTGTGAATTTTCATGTCAAGATAAGTCTGAACTTCAAAAGGCTTTTTTTAAGGGTTCCTATAATTATTTTGAAAATTAAGGCCTTTTTAAGGCTAATGGGAATCTTTTCTGTACTCTTATAAACACTTCTTGAAAGTTCATTTAATTAGTTTCCAAAACTACGAATAAACTCGAAAAATGCTTGAAGGTAGGTAAAATGAATAATATTTAAACACAGATGTGAATAATTTTAGAACATATAGAGTTCACTATTATGCTGAAAAAAAAAAATGCTGAAAACTTTCAGCATATTTACAAGCAGAGGCAAAAACTTCCTTAAGAAACTATAAATTAACATGACTTGAAACAACATGAGGTAAGTAAATCAAACACAGAGCTTGCAATGAAAGTAAAGCTAATGTAACATTATATATAGTATAAACTTTGAAGCTGGTAATTTATCATAATGAAAAATACATATATATGAAAATGCTTTTTTACATTAATTACTTTTATTCAATCAGTCATAAAACACAGTGCGATGAAAGTCATGCTGCATATTCAGTAATATTTTCAGAAAACATAAAAACTCCTGTTTCAAAAGACAGATGGCTGAAATGTAATTTGAAACAACCATCTTTTTTCTAAACTTAATAAAATTCTCAGTTTTTAAAATTATAACATTACAATGAAATATGATTAGGACTCCTTGTAAACTGGTAACCCTTGACTCAATTTTAACTATAATTTTTATTGTATTTAACAGGCAAAACGCATGATTATTGATGCACAGTAACAAAATGAGAAACTACTGTGCATCATTTTTGCTTTAGTGCAGGGGTCGGCAACCTTTTTTACTAGAAGGACATATTTCAGAACTGCAAGAGTTCGGCGGGCATCGCAAGTTGAAGAGGAGGGGGGGGGGGGGGTAGACCCTTTTTAACCCCTTTAAAGTTTGAATATTTTAAAAAGATTTCTTAGTGAGCACCTAGGGCCTAAAAGGAACAACAATTCAAAATTTCAGCTTCCTAGGCCTTATGGTTCCAGAAATACAGTCATCAGTCAGTCAGTGGTATTTTGCTTATATATATATTGATAAGAGTGTATAATAATAATTGTGAATTTTAACTGTGGGATGAATGATACTGTTCCTCTGTCACAAGATATGCAATATAAGCTTCAATATTTTACTTGTTTTTCTCCAACTACATTCAGTGGTTTCATCAAATGTTTTCTAGATTCAGGAACATGAAGAGCACCCAATTTTACATGTAAATTATGGAAAAGTAAACACGGGAGGATTTTTTTTCTTGATTTAATAAAAAATTAACGTTAAAAGCAAAGATGTACACAAGTCAAGAAAAATTACCATCATTATTATTTTTTGAGTGGGGGAATAATAGGGTAAGAGATTTCACTCTGACTATCATCAGTTAAATCTCTTGGAATGAGCAAATCTTTTATTGAAATTGCTGATCTAAGGCAAAACAGTAATGGAATACATAAAAATTAAGATTCGGTGGTTTTTCAATTTTTTAATGTTTTTGGAGGCAAACAAAACAACTGTTGCAAACAAATGATATAAATGCATTTCTATTTAGTCCACAAAATAAACCCACATTCTAAGGTGGTTAGCATACCAAGCTTCTACCCTGTGGACCCAGGTTCAATCCCAGCTAAGGCATGGATGTTTTTGAGCTGACCTCTCATAAGGCAATATGGAGTAAGTTGTTTAACCTTTTGGCTCTTGCCAATACAGAGCAGCTTGTATTTTGCAGCAGGTATTGGCAAATATCTTCAATGTAAATGCCTGGCACATTTGGAAAAATAAATTAATGATGAAAAAAAGACAAATTTTCCTAAATTGTATGTTCAATGGTTTTCAATATAAATTATTGTGCTAACAATAAGGGAGACATAATGCTAAGCTTAAAAAAAAAAATAATAATAAAATAAAATATCGGTTTTCAGGATATAACACAAAAAACAGGACTTAATAAGTGACTAAAATAATTTTGATTATTAAAAGTTGTTTGATGGCTCTTAGGAACTCTGATTCAACAGAAGCACCATTCCAGAGCATTTATTTCAGTATTGATATATATATTTTTAATAAGGTAATAATCCCTACCTTTATACAGTTTTTATTAGTTTTATTGAGTAGCAAAGTGTTGATGCCTATTTTAAATAAATTATAAATATTAAATAAGTTTCTTTAACATTGCTTTTTAAGCTCTAAAAAAGTTAGCTAGTTACATAAAATCTTAGTTAACATAAAATGTTAGCACTTTACGTTTAGACAAAGATAATACTTCACATTTAACACAACTATATTCTTACAAATATGATCTGTAGTTTCACTAGTTTTGGAAGATGTCCTTGCTATCACAAACGTTTTCACAAATAAGTATTTTTAGCATTTTATACAGACATAAAGCACAGTAAATCTCACTACAAAACATTTATATACATAAAAAGGCCCTGTAGTTTATGTACTGAAACAGAGCTTTAACATGCTCTCTTTAGAAATAAAGAACATATAACATTAACACAGATTATCATCATAACAAAAATAAAAATGCATAATTGTCCAACAGCAAATACAATTGAAGAATTATATAACCAGTGAGTATAACTTCTTGTTAGAATGATGTCAATGAAATCAGCCACTAATATACTACCTAGATATAATTTGCATTAAAAAAGGTATAAATTGGGAATAAAATGGAAAATACGAGAAGTTAATCAAGTAATCATCAGACATCTTTAAGCTGGATATATACTTAAAATATGAAAATCAAATACACCTAATTCTGTTTTTACATGATAGATACGTTCCAGAAGAATCTCTCTATTCTAAAAGAAAGTAACTGGCGCTGCCGCAGCCGCCGCTGTCAAAAGCTTGTCACGCTATCTCCTCCGAAACCGCTGGGGGTATGGGGTCGAGACAGATACCAATCGATGCAGAACAATGTGGGGAAGAAAGTAAGACATGTCTCATATTCGCCGGACTTTAAGTTTTTTTTTATTTTATGTTTTGTGGGAAAATATTGACTTTTTCATGTTCAGATTACGATAACTCGCCAAAAAAGGATCGTAGAATTTTTTTTTTTTTTTACAATCTAAGACTACAGACATTTCTCCTTCAAACAAGACGTCATTTGTTTAAAAATAATTTAAAACAGACTGATATTTTTATTAAAATTGAAAACTCACTTTTTGGAAAAATTGATGCGTTTCGAGATATATAAATTCAATGCTCTCAGACTTATTATGTTAGAAAGAAAATATTTATATCAACTGGAAGATGAAAGCTTTTTCATTCATATAAACTTCATTTCAAGTCTCTATCTTAAAATTTCGATTTTTAATTGAATTTTAAAGAAATACTTCAAAAAAAATCTTCTCATTCGTTTCCTTTGAAAGAAGATCTGATTTTTCACCCATTCATCCATTTCGTTGAGGGGGGGGGGGGGGGGGGGGAAAGCTTCAACTGTAAACAAAATGAATGACTCAATCGCTGTAAACAACTATTGAGTCATTCATTCACTTGATTCACCAGAGGAGCGAGCGTAGCGAGCCTAGGGGCGAAGCCCCTAGTACGTGTAAAAAAATACTTGTATCTATGGAAGAAAAGAAGATTGGTTTCAGGTCTAAAAAATCAGTAAAAAAACTTTAAAAAACTATATGAACATATTCATTTTAAGCTTATTATTTTATTTCAACATAATACACATGTAATAATATGTAATGAAACTGAAAAAAAAAAAAAACTGCTTTGCACATAAATTTTTTTTATTCATTTTCACTTTCTGACAATAAATGGCACATACGTTTGTGTACGACTGGAATATCACTGCTATCACTAGAAATGTTGTGGACATCGTTTTTTTCCTCTATTAATGATATTCTTCCTGTGATCTCGAGCAAAATCAGCATAAGTCTCCTCTGGTGCTGATGATTTACCGGTTTTACAAACAAATTCAGTTATTAACCGTTGTGTTTGAGTTTTGGTTAGGGCGTGCTCTGTAAGAGGCTGTCAAAAACTTCAGTTCAAGTTGAAACTTTCCAGCACATTCCTTATTAGGGTCATGTTTGACAAAATGATTACCCAATTTTTTGGCCAATTCCAGACTTTCTTTTATTAAATCTGCATTTAGAACAGGATCATTTTCTCCATTTTTGATAGAGTAAAAGAGGAAAATGTTTTTGCAGACTGAATTCTTGAATCAAAACAGAACTGGATACACTATCGTCAAAAATAATATGCCACAAATAAAATTTTGTTTTCTTAGAATTTAGACAAACAAACAAACAAAAAACAACAACTGAGAAATTGGATTGGACCGCTTGTGTTGAATCAAAATAACTCGTGTAAAAAGAGAATGAAATATTTTTTAAAATTCATGTTAAATCAAATTTGTGTAAAAAAGGTTCGTGCAAAACCAGAATTAGGTGTACACATATTTTTAGCCATATACAAATTTATTTCAGAAATGGAAGTGGTAATAAACTGAAAAATGTAAGTTCAGCCAAACAGTACAATATTTAAAAAGGATTTTAGCATTTGTAAGATTATTCAGGTATATTTATGCCTTTTCTTTTGTTAATTATTTTATTAGGTCAATCATAAAACACAAGTTATAAAAGCAATTTACTAGCCAATTTAAAATACATCTTGGAAGTATATGAAATATGTACAGTTATATATATATATATATATCACAGTTTGGTTGAAATTTCGATAAAATTTATCAAAAGGAAATGAATATATGCTGATACAGTGAACCCTGATAATGCCCAACTTTCTGTATTAAAAGTTAGTTGTCTGCATTATTTTCCATGCATTTTTATTTACAGAAAGCAAAAGCTATTATTCTTGAAGTATAGAAAGAATGACATTGTTTGATATCCAGATCTACGATATAACAGAGTTCATTATATACAGGGTCCACAGTTTGATGTCTATAAATCTATTCAGTGAATAATGAGAGAGAGAAAAGGCAATGATCACTCTTTTCTACTCCCAGCACCAAATTTTGAAATTTCAACCTCATTAAATTTTTAAAACTGAGGAATTCAAGATGTTTTAAGTTAATACTGATTTAATAAAACATTATAAAATATATATATTGTCAAGCTTTTCTTAATTTAAATAATGATGTATTTTTTGCTCACAGTAAAAAAAAAGTTTAATGTTTTACATCAGTGGTTTCCAACCCATAGAAGTTTGCGGGCCACTAAGCCAGAAATTCAACCACGTGTGGACCCCCCCTTGTCTTGGGGGATCTTCTGGGGGGTATAAAATATCCCTCAGGCAAAAGGGTTACAGGATAAACGTATCATATTCTAATAATAAAATAATTATGTTAAACTTTTAAGAAATTTTAATTCAAAACCTGATAGTCATCAGATATATTCTGCCCATCTAGTTCAATGAACATTGCTTTCAAAATCCCAATTCATTTGGCAACTTTTTTATATGTGGTGCCGGACCACTCCCTAGGTGCTCGCAGACTACCTGTGGTCCACAGACCACTGGTTGGGAACCACTGTTTTACATTAAAGAACCTATAAAACATTTCTATTTAGCAAGTTCTACACAGTTACCAGTCTAAATTTGATATCAACAGCAGGTAATTCACCAGTAGCAAACAAATAATAATTAAAAAAAATGGCAGTTTTAAAACTAAATTTTATATTCTCTCTCTTTAAAAAACCATTTATATAGTAAGTCATTCAAGATTTTCTGACAACCAAATAAAAAAAAAATAAGTAAAATAAATGCACTTTTAAAAGAAATTTTATTTAATAATCCAGCAGATCTTTATATTCATAATTAATACTGATCATTCATGAACAGTTAGTAAAGAAATTGTAACCAAAATATTTTTTGACTTTATGTACATACTTTCCACATAGAACAAAATTGAAATACAAAAATAAATCTAATTCTGTACATGAAAGTGCCTTTTATTGCAGAACAACTATGATACACAATGAAGCTAATATTTCCTTTAAGAGGAAATTTTAAAACAAATCCAATTCTAACTTTTTAAAATTTTTTTTTTTTCCTTAGAAAGGGACAACTGCATTGCATATAAGAAAACTCTTTCCAAACAACAAATACAAAAATTTTTTTCTTTACACATTTTGAGCATATTCATAAGGGTAAAATTCCACAAATCTAACAATGCATACACATTTTAGCAATTCAAAGTGTATAGTAAATTTAGAAAAAAAAAAAATGCACTTCAGAAGCAGGTGTTTCAATGCAGAGGGAGTGCCCAAAGGGTTGCAGTCTTATCTGCACTTGTGGTTAAAAATGCAAAGTCTCTAGGATGCCACCGGCCTTGAATGACTTTGTCACTGTGTTCAGCTACCACTATCATAGGCAGCGGCTGCGTTAAGTCACCTGAAAAGGTTAAAGAGCCATGAATGAGACAGAGAATTCTGGAAGTTAAGTCCTTAAAAAATTATCTATCATTAGTTAAATGTGTTACTTGTTAAGTGAAACCTTAATAAGAAATACAGGTAGCCCTCCAATAGCACGGTATCTTACAACACGGTTTCACTGTAACACGATAAAAAAATTGCAAAACCCTCGTATAACACTGTACTTCTACAGCACTAGATAACATGATTTTTGTTTAATACATTTAAAAACTAAATTACATTAAAATAATGACGTGTATCGAATAATGAACTATAGTGGCTTTACATGAAAATGTATAAACAAATTATAATTTATTCATTGATAACTCTAAGGCCTAAGCTTAACTGAAAATCTTGAATAATTTTTCTTGAATGCAGACCCTTCCGAATGAAAGAAGCTGAAAATTAAAAAAGGTAGCTGCAAAATTGTCTAACTCCCTACCGTGAAATCTACAATAACCTTGTAAGAACCAGCAAACAAACTAAAATTAAAGTTTTTTAAAAAAGGATAGAAGGCGCAAAAAATCTAAATGAAGAAAAAGGTTCTGAAAGTGAAGGTGAGATAGTTCAACCGAAAAAAGTTCTCGATTGATTGTAGTGAGCAGTGATGAGGAAGAAATTTATTAAATTAAGGTCACATTAAAGGAAAATATTTTTTGTATTTTTTTTTTCATTTTGTGTTATACATACATTTATATGGTTAATAAAAATTAAGTTACTTAGATGGAATTTTAAAAAAAAGTTTGTTTTTAATAAGTTTCAGAACATAACACTCTTTTTTGTACTAGCTCTGGGTCTCATATCACACATTTTCACAGAACACAGTATTTTCTAGGAACCTATCTACCGTGTTATAAGAGGGTTACCTGTATATCATTAATGATTTTAAAACAAAACAGCTCAGTTTCAGAGATGACATATTTAACAAATACTAAATTTTTACTGGTGACTGAAGAACTGCAATCAAACCTACCAACAAAGGGAAGAACTAACTTTGTTACACAATCTGTGGAGCAAAATTTAAACTGCTTGAAGATTGTAAAATTACATGGAACATACACTGATAAGAGGGTCATTTATCAGCTTTGTGTTGTTGACAGCTAAGCCATGTTCAAAAGCCACATAAAGGGTAAACATTAAGTTCATGGTATGCTGGAAATATCTGTACAAGTGACCCCACTCCTTCTTATTTGGAAATGCTCCACACAATTTTATCAGCTCAGTTTCAATTAATTGCAATGTATTAAAATTATTTCACACTATTACAACTGAATGCATAAGATATACATTTCTTTTATATCAATTCAAAATAAAATCTTCAAAATTCTACAAAAATGCTTAGCATTTTTAAATGTTCATTTAATAAAATAAAAAATATATTTCTTAGGAAAATCAAATAATAGAGTGAACCCTTAAATAAATATATATAAAAACAATTTTAAATTCAAATAGCTTAAATTTGATAAATAACTGAGCAGAAAATTTAAAGACATAACTGGATAAAGCACAGGGAGAATATATTTGCTTCACTCGTAAAAAAATAAAATAAAATAATAATAATAAAATAATCAATAAAACTAGTGATTAATATAATTACATCATTAATAGTAATATAGAATATTTTTTAACTACTTACAATGATCATAAAACTTTTAAAAAAAACCTTTAGTTCGTCATAAAATGTACCTAAAAATTTTGCATTTATTGGTAGGTTGGTTAATTGAGAACAAACACTAAGGTCAAATTTTGCTATATAAGTTTAAATTTACTCATTTTTACTTCTTGATAGAGTTTAAAGTCAGACTACCTTCCTTAAGACACTACACCATGCTGTGTCTAAGAGAAAGCTTTGAATATTGTAAAACAGTGTTAAGGCCATCTGTTGTTATAAAAGACATGGCTTTTGCAGATGACCTTTTCAGGAGAAATGCTCATTCTTTAAAGTATACTGTAAAAATGTCTAGAAAAACTGACAAACAAATCTTTGCAACTAAGAAACATTTGAAATTATAATCGGTGAACTTATATACGTTATCCACTTTGAGTGTAGATTAATACTTTACAGCTTTTTTTCTTTTCTTTTGGGGGCAGCTGTAGGTAGAGAGTATTGGACTGTTTTCTGTAAACACATAGTAATCATATTCATTTACTAAAGCACAGGGAGAATATATTTGCTTCACTCGTAAAAAAATAAAATAAAATAATAATAATAAAATAATCAATAAAACTAGTGATTAATATAATTACATCATTAATAGTAATAATTTGTGTTAAGGCCATCTGTTGTTATAAAAGTCATGGCTTTTGCAGATGACCTTTTCTGGAGAAATGCTCATTCTTTAAAGCGTACTGTAAAAATGTCTAGAAAAACTGACAAACAAATCTTTGCAACTAAGAAACATTTGAAATTATAATAATAATCATAATATTAATTATATAAATATATATAATTAATATTAATATTAATAACGTATATTTATAATATACGTTATATAATATTATAGTGGATAATGTATATAAGTTCACCGATTATAATTTCAAATATTTCTTAGTTGCAAAGATTTGTTTGTCAGTTTTATTATTATATAATTAATATTAATATTAATTATATAAATAATCTGCAAAAGCCATGACTTTTATAACAACAGATGGCCTTAACATAAAATATTACTATTAATGATGTAATTATATTAATCACTAGTTATATTAGTATTTTTATTAAAACTTATATAAAAATGTCTAGAAAAACTGACAAACAAATAATGTGTTTAAAAATAAAAAATAATAAAATACCATATTTATTCTAAATATTAACAAAAATAAATATTATAATTAATAAATTTATAAATATTATAATTTATTTATTTTAAATTCATTTACATTTGTATTCATTATCGTTATATATTATTATATAAGTATAGTAATATCATATAAATATTAATAAATATTAATATTAAATATTAATATTTATTAATATGTTTTGCTGTCCACCTATATGGTGCCCCCACAATAAAATGGGCAGTAAAATTGTGGCGTGGTATAGGCGAATGTCTCACGACAAGTGCCTCTGCATTGGGAAAAAAAAATATTCATTTATGTTGAAGTTTAATCCTTTAACTTCAAAAATATGAACAATCAATAGTAATGATATTAGCAACTTTCTATAAAAACAAATACTAAGTGTAAATTTGAAAATACTTCAGAAATAAATTGCATAAGTTTTTCTTCATATTTTTTATACAAGGTACGGCCATTAATTTCCAGGACTGATCTAATAACTCAAGAAAATATTATATGAAATACATACTCATTTGATATGTTTCGAAGTAACTCTCACCTGCCATAATGCACTTCTGTGCTCTGCTGTATAAGTTGGAAACAACTTTTAAGTCCTCTTTTGGAATGCTCTTTAATGTGTACGTCACGTTTTCTTGATGGCTTCGACATCCTCAAATCTTGTTCCCTTCAGCAAATCTTTCAGTTTTGGAAACAAGAAAAAGTCTGCCGGTGCTAAGTTCAGAGAGTATGGAGGATGCTGCATCTCCACAACCTCATGCTGGGCCAATTTGCTGAAGGGAACAAGATTTGAGGATGTTGAAGCCATCAAGAAAACAGTGACGTCCACATTAAAGAGCATTCCGAAAGAGGACTTAGAAAGTTGTTTCCAACTTATACAGCCGAGCACAGAAGTGCATTATGGCAGGTGAGAGTTACTTCGAAACATATTAAATGAGTATGTATTTTATGTAATATTTTCTTGAGTTATTAGATCAGTCCTGGAAATTAACGGCCGTACCTTACACATTTACATGTTTTATAATTTAAAATGTATTTTTGTAAAGTGAAAGACGGCAAGTGAGACATCAAAAGTTAAACAAGGACCAGCAGCAAATGTTTGCTGAGGATATCAGAGACCGCAGGTACATACTATGAAGAATAAAAAAAAAATCACCAACAAGAAGCCAATGGTGATTCATGATAAAAACTATTTTTTTAGGAAGAAAATGTACATAAAATGTAACTGCATATTTTATGACTGAATAAGATGCAGGGGTACTTTAGGGCAATGGTCTCTAAAGTGTTGTATGCCACATTTTATAAACCATATGCAGAAATAAATTAGAATTAGAACCAGATCTTCGAATTGCATTAACAGAGGGAATCAAGTCAGATTTTTCCACAATTAGTCAAGAAATTCAATCACATTGTTCCCATTAAATTATAATTTAAAATTTCTCTTGTAATTTATCAATTGCATATATATATATATATTGTTTCATTTAAAATAAATAAATAAAAAAAATCTTGATTTTCTGCATTTTTTCCATTCATTTCCTAAAAAAAAAATAATTTTTGACACACACAATATATATATAATATAAAATTAGGGGGTACAATTTATGATTATTTTTGTCATAAGGGTACACAGTCAAAAAGTTTGGAAATCACTGCTTTAGGGGTCATATCTGAGATAAATTTGGGTATCTTCTATAAGACAATAAATAGTATGCTACATATATCTCAAGATATTAATATTTTCTAATATTTATTGCTACATAAAATTTATCATTAAATAATTTTAAATATTGACTTCTTACTTACCTTGCAGGTCTGTTAATACTACTTTGTGATCATAAGAACCAGTAAGTAAATAATAAGCCCTTGGAGAAAATCGTGTTGTTCGAATGTCGGAAGTATGAGGTCGGAAGTATTGAATATATCTACCACCTCTAATATCATACAACATACACGATGCATCTTCTTGACCTGAAACCAATAACCTTCCAGATGGATCAACACATATAGTAGCAACTGGACTACCTGCAAACAAAACATAAAATATTCAATAATTTTAAATGTGAAATAATTATATGAAAATGGTCAAACTGCTAATGATGGGAAATTCTACTTTCTATATTACAATATAAGCCACCCACATCGTATAGTGGTTAGCATCACGAGCTTCCACGCAGTGGGCTTGGGTTCAAATCCCAACCAAGGCTTGGATGTTTCTGTGCTGTTCATCATAGGGAGCAATGTTGGCTCACCTCTATGGTGCACTCAAAATGAAGTAGCCAATGAAATTTTGCAGTGTGGATGATTGTATGTCATCAAGACAAGTTCCTGCCACGTTGGAAAAAACAAAACATTATAGTATAGTAGGAAAGCTTTCAATAGTAGCAAAATTAAGTAATGGTTTTCATAAAGTAGGCTTTTAAAACCTCTAGATTTCTAAGTAAAACAATTCATCCACTTCAGTAAAAAATTACTCTATCTGAAACAACTTTTATAAAACACAACATATTACAAAATGTAACCTTTTTTTCCTAAAATTCATCTTTTTTAAAGTCAAATTTAAGTTTTTAGAATGCAACATTTCAAATTTTAACATTAAGTAGCTCTATTTAAGAAGTCTAGTTGCCTCTGATTTCAGATCTTTATACTGTCTGACTTTGCATGCTGTAGAGAAAGAAATTTTTAGCTTTACAAACTACGACACTTGACTGGTAAGAGTATATTTTTTAGCAAATTTCACATTTAGACCTTACAGTTTTCCACATCACATTTTTTTTAACTATTCATTTCTCAGTACCTTATGGAAACTGAAAATTTTACTATTATGACAAAGTAAAGCACTGTTAGCTTAACTAAAATTTGAGAGGCTACTCTGCTAATTTTCTATTTATTAAATATCATTACACAAAAAAAATTGAAAACCTAGATTCTGAAAGCAAATTCAAAATGCTTCAAATGAATGAATAATAACACAATGTGTAATTCTAATGAATAACAGGTGCATTCATTAGACTATAAAGTATGAAGTGAAAATCTGCTAAGAATACAAAATATTTTCTCTGGAGCATTATCAAAAAAAAAATTATAAATACTGTCTCAGATCAACAGATTACTTTATGCAGCTACTAACTTTGGTAATAACATAAAAATAAACTGTATTTCTACTAATGCTTACCATTACATGTGGTATTTGATTATTATTATACCCAGAAAAAAGTTCTTTGATTAGATTTTTCAAATAAAACAGTTGAATGAAAAAATAAATCATGATACTATTAAATAGACAAATTGAAACATTGATGTTATTTAAAAAAATATAAGAACTGCAATAGTAATACCAGTATGAAACTATCAATTATTAATTAAAAAAAATTTAACATTAGAATTATGTATATACTAGCTGAATACCCATACTTCGCTACGGAGTACATTCAAATTAAATACAACGGTCAATGTATGCAATTAATGCCAAAATATATATATATATTTATAATAAATACAACGATCAATGTATGCAAGTGGTGTTAAAAAATATATATATACACTCATGGACAAAAAAATTAGCGCATCAAGAAATAATTGTGGGATCGTAACAAAACTTGCAATGAAGGTACATGTTGGGGAGATATGCAAATGATTAGAAATGCAGCGTGATTGCGCATTACATATAGCCGGTAGAAGGCGTTGAACATCGTACTCTGTGGAGTATAAAACAGGTAACTAAAGCTTGCTTGAGTGTGCTGAATCATTTACAAAGGAAGAGCTGAGATAGACATGCCATTGCGCCGTGTTCGAAGACAATATAAGCAGTTGTCGCAGTTTGAGAGGGGGAGAATCGTCGGGATGATGGAAGCTGGGTGGTCAGCTAGGCGAGTAGCTCGTCAATTAGGCCGCTCTGATTGTGTTGTGAGGAGGTGTTGGGACCAGTGGACCCGAGAGATGTCATGTACACGAAGACCAGGCTCAGGACACCCTCGACAGACCAGTCGTCGAGAAGACCGCCACATCGCAAGAAATGCACGCGTACAATCAACTGCTTCATCGGCCGCCATCCAGGCACAGGTAGCAGCTTCACTAGGGGCCTCTGTATTTTCTCGAACCATACGAAGGCACCTGGCTGAAGGACAGTTGGTATCGCGGCGCCCATTACGTGTGCTACCCTTGACGCCCACCCATCGACGCCTCCGTTTGGAGTTTTGCCGTGCACGAGGAAACTGGACTGCAGCGGAATGGAACCAGGTCGTCTTTAGCAACGAATCCAGATTCAATCTCGGCAGTGATGACAATCGTGTTCGTGTATGGAGAGCCTGTGGTGAACACTTCAATCCTGCCTTTGCTGTACAGTGACACATCGCTCCCACAGCTGGTGTGATGGTATGGGGTGCCATTGCCTACAATACACGGTCACCCCTAGTATTGTTCCGTGGCACCATGAAAGCCCAGCGGTATGTTCATGAAATCCTGCAACCACATGTGTTGCCACTTATGCAACGGCTCCCAGGAGCCATTTTTCAACAAGACAATGCTTGGCCTCCTACGGCAAGGGTGTCACAAGACTGTCTCCGCACTGTTACTACCCTTCCTTGGCCTGCCCGATCCCCAGATTTGTCTCCAATCGAGCATATCTGGGATCATTTGGGACGACGAGTTGGGCATCCCACGAGTTTGAACGAACTAGAGGCAAGGTTACAGCAAATATGGAACGAAATGTCTCAAGACATCATACAGAACTTGTATGACTCAATGCCCGATCGTATCGCATCGTGCATTCGCGCTAGAGGGGGTCCAACGGAGTATTAACTCCTCCGTTCTTTTGCCTTTTTCTCTGAAATAAATTATCCTTTTTCTTTGATTTTCTTATCATTTACTTATATCAAAGTAGTCATTACGTATTTAAAATTTCGTTTCATTTTGACGACTCCTTCTTGCTGCGCTAATTTTTTTGTCCATGAGTGTATTTATAAAAAATTGTAATAAATATTTTTATAGACAAAATAATGTAGAAGAAAATATTCAAATTAAATGTAATAGAACATACTAAAGAATATAGTACAGTTTGAGGAAAATATTTTTTTACTGTATTTAAATATTTTTTTTGATAATGTCCAATCTTCTGCCGCATTAGCAAGAAATTTTTTTTTTTGTCTATTTCATTGTTTTGCACGTGACACAAAATAAGTTTAAAGTATCACAGAAAGGAAAGAAACCATGTGTTCAGCATTCAATAAATCAAATTCTAAAAATTAATCTTTAAAAATTCACCAAAAATCAGAAAGTAGAGGTAAAAATTCGAAAAAGATTTCATTTTAAAGGAATTTTTATGATCTTTCTTGTGATATAAATTTTATAACCCTCAGATTATTATTTTAAATGCAAACTTGAAAAAAGTTACAAAAAAAGCTTAAAAATTTAATTAAAAAAAATTAAGTAGAATTTTTCAAAAATCTTTCTTAGTGCACCCCTACACTATGAGAAGAATCGCCATGCAAAATTTCAGCCCTTTAGGTCTAGCGATTTGGTCTGTGTGTTATATGTCAGTCAGTCAGTTACAGAACTGTTTTATATATATAGATTACATTGGTAAAGTATTATTTCAATAAAGTGCTTGAAATGACTCCATAAGCAGTTTTAGCATTAAATATGCAATTGTCAGATTTCTTAATGAAGCATTTTCTTCATACAAATTACTACTTCTCTCTTTTGATAATATACTTTTAAAAAAGAATTGTAAATGCTGGTTTAAAAATTACAACATAAATAAGTAACAACTACAACAAAATAAATTTTTAAATTAAAATTTATTGCATTGGATCAAGAACTTACCAGGCCCTGAACCTGATAATGGAGGAGGAGTAACTAAATGAACACAGCCTTTTGTCCTCAGATCCCAAAATCTGACTGTCCTATCCTGGGAGCCACTGACAAACATTGCTCCTCCCCAGGTATACAAAGAAAGGATATGACCTGAAAATAAAAAAAAATAGGATCTCTAATATAAAATATGAAAAAAAAAAAATACTTGTCACAATAACTATACAAAAGAAAATGACACACTATAAAATTTTCACTCAAGGCAAAAAATAC
Organism: Dolomedes plantarius; assembly: GCA_907164885.2. Taxonomy (NCBI): domain Eukaryota; kingdom Metazoa; phylum Arthropoda; class Arachnida; order Araneae; family Dolomedidae; genus Dolomedes; species Dolomedes plantarius. Next base: position 50,517,842 of record OU015499.1, on the reverse strand, counting down.
TGTTATAATCACACTATTTTCTTTTCTTTCAATTTTTATCTTTATCTTTTCTAAAGCAAGGTGATGGCTGAATGTCAAGGGTGCGGGTTTGAGTCCCACTGCTGACATGGATGTTTGTAGCCATCCAGACTTGGCTTTAACCCTTAGACTGCTACGAACACGCTCAGCATGTTCATCACTTTCCCCCAGCATTACGGATGCATCTATCTGGATTTTCCAATTGGTTACAAACATGTTTAATGCTTCCTAAGTTGATTTATTCATTCATCAATAGTTAACAGCACTTAATGGCATTCGAATACAATTTCTCCCAATAAGAAGTAGATTTGTAGGTGATTATTTTGAGAATACATGCAGTATAAAATGGCAGAAGTTTTGGGTTTTCAAAATTTAACGGCTATTTAATCTGATATTTCAAGTGATTCAGAGAGTGATTCAGATTTATTCGATGACAAAAGTGATGAAAAGACTATAGTGGACTAAATGATGAATAGACTATATGGTGTAAAGACTGTGAAGTGGGTATATGCATATCACGTTGCTTTAAAATATATCATACTATAAGAAATTTATGAACAAACAAATTTGTATATTATATAAATATATACAGTCGAACCTCCAGATATCGAAGTAGCAAAATGTCGGAAAAAAATTCAATATATAGAATTGATCTTAGTTTTATCATAATTCTTCTAAAACATTAAAATTAAAGCTAATTTTCGTATACTAAACTCCATATCTAATTTATATGCAAATCACATTAAATGAAAGTTAATAACTATAAAATGAATTAATATGAAATATTTATTGAGTACTATAAGCTTTAAAAAAAAAAATAATAAAAAAAACTAGACAGTGGTTACAGTGATCACAGTTACATTCTTAAAAAACAAAACAAAAAAAAAAAAACTACGAATATCTTGCTGAACAGCCAGTATTGCGGAAAGTTCCTCAAAGAAATGCTCGCATTAGTCAGTCCATTAAAAACTTCATCAGGGACATTTTCCGCGAATTGAAGTCCATGACGTATTGTTTCAATCGCCAGAAATTGGGAGATTTTATTCTAAAGTGGAATAAAATCTCCCAGTATGTTTTCAAAAATTTCGATATATAGAGATTTTTTCAATATATAGAAACAATTTTTCTATGTAATGAACATGGAGATTTGCTAAGAGTTCGATATATAGAAAATTTCGATATGGGGAAGTTCGATATATGGAGGTTCGACTGTATATGTATTCTTAAAAATTTTATGTTTCACTTATTTTGCAATATTTAGTTTGATTTAAATAACTTAACTGTGTTGAACTTGCATTTTCGAATGTTCCTTCAAAATGGGCATCCTCTGAAATGTGCTTAAAAAAAAAAAAAAACTATGCTGGAAGAAAAACTGGATGGCGAAAACTCAACGGTCAAAGGGTTATAATGTAGATCCTGGTCTAAGTTGACCATAGCATTCTCATCCAGACAACCATCTTTCAATTTTAGCATATATTTTCCCACGTATAGCATGAAATAAGAAAGCATAAAATACCTGAGTGTCCAGACAATGCTTGGAAGGGAGTAGCAGTCTCACAATCAGTCACATATATTTTACAATCTCCAGCACCCCCACTAATGAGCAAACTGGATCTACTAGTTGTATCTTCAATAAAACACATATCTCTGACAGTTCCATCATGCATTGTTAATTCTGCCTCATTACCTGCAAACAAAAATCATAAACATACTAACCATGCTATGAAATAAGTTTTCATCTAGAAGCACATTTGGTGGTCAAGTACAGTCATCAGTTAAGTATTACCAAATAACTGAATTTAAAAATCCCTCATAAAAATATTGTTTATCAACAAGCATGTTAACACATAGAAAAGATAAAACACTTGCTAATTTTTTTTTAACTCAATGCATTTTTATAGCCTCCAATTAATAAACTCATTTTTATGAATTAATTTTCTGGACTTAAAAGGTATCCCATAAAACTAATGTTAATTCTTATCAACCTAAAAATGTTAATTTTTTTTTTTAAATATGAAATTAATTCACTCAGATTTGCTAAAAAAACTACAGCCTTCAAAAATGAAGTGAGTCAGCTACAGAAGGTAAATTCACATGCTTACAGAATGGAGAGTTAAACCAAAACTCTTTTCTTCACCAGGACTGGCTGGCTGGAGGCAGCCTGGTGTTGTTTATCTAATTGTAAAGACATTTCTTTGCTTGCCTTTTGTTTTTTCATTTTAGGTATGACAGACTTCCCAAACAATTTTGCCTAGAATGGGTTTGTTAATCTGTAGATTACAAGAAAAGAATTTTTATGGAGGTCAATGCCACGTCTTAACCAAGACAGAACTGGAAAAAGTTCAGGATACAGAAACTCTAAACCACAAAAAAGGGTCCTCTATTCTTCATGTTAGAGATCAAGTTTCACTTTTATAAAAAGACTAGCTGAAAACCCATACTTTTCTACGAAGAACATTCAAATTAAATTCAACGGTAAATGTATACAACTAATGCCAAATATATATATATATATATATATATACAGTACTAGATTTCTAGAAATAGAGGTGGAATAGAGGTGCCGGAATGGTAACCTTCCGGGGTGTGTGTGTGTGTGTGTGTGGGGGGGGGGGGGGGTATTCCAAATTATTGATAAAGAGAAGTACCGGAATGCCGTTCCGGCATGTTCCGCCTCAAATCTAGCCCTGTATATATATATATATATATATATATATATATATATACTAATAAAAGGAAGTGTTTGTGTGCTGTCTCCAGACAAATCTACGAAACTTACAACTATGAAATTTGGCACACGGGTAGTGAAGAGTCTGACCATGTGCACCTCGAAGCCCGAATTTAAAATTTTATTACTGTTAATTTTAAATTAATAAAAACCAACAATTTTTGAAGGGTAAATCCAGAAATAGAAGAGCCTCCCTTTCAAATTCGGCCATATTTGAAAAAATGTCGAAATCGATGTATTTTTTTTTCTCATGAGAGTACATAAATGTTACATATTTGGAAAGAGCTTTAAAAGCTGATAATTTTTTCTGCGTACACTTAATCTGTTACTTCAATAGTTTTAGAATTATTTGGATTCTAATCTTGAGAACATCCAATGTAAACAAAGCGTGATTCATTCACAGCGTGATTATGCAATTAAAGACACCGAAAAAAACATTTCTATTATAAAAGAAATAAATTTTATTAAAATCTTATTACTTCTCTTAATAATATTAAGATGGTTTAAAAACATTATACACACTTCAAATTAATTGATTCAATTTTTTATGCAATATTTGATTCTATTTGCGCTAAGGTCTGCTAGATGGCACCACGAGACTGAAACAGTATGCGCTGTATCATAGCCTTTGCGCTATTTATTGTTGCACCACAAAATTTAAATACCTTTATTCGTTGTTTTTTAGTGTTTCCATTCTCTGACAATGATTGCTGAAGGGATCCCAAAACCGACCGGCTAGACGGGCGAAGCCCGGCTAGTTTATAATAAATACAATGATCAATGTATGTAATTGATGTAAAAAAAATTGGACAAAATATATTTATAAAAAAATAGCAATGGATATTTTTATAGACAAAATAATACAGAAGAAAATATTCAAATTAAATTTAATAGAACATATTAAAGAATATAGTACAGTTAATACAGTACAGTTTGAAGAACATTTCTTTAACTATATTTTAATATTTTTTTGGATAATGTCCAATCGTCTGCCACATTAGCAAGAAAAATTTTTTTTTGTCTATTATGTTGTTATGCATGTGATGATAAATTAATTTTAAGCACCAAAAGAAATAACGTGATCAGCATTTAATAAATTAAATTCTAAAAATTAATCTTTAAAAATTCCACAAAAACCAGAAAATGGAGGTAAAGATTCGAAAAAGATTTCATTTTAAAGGAATTTGTATGATCTTTCTCATGCTATAAATTTTATAACCCTCAGATTATTATTTTAAATGCAAACTTTAAAGAATGTTACAAAAACAGCTTAAAAAATTAATTTTAAAAAATCTAAGAAGAATTTTTCAAAAATCTCTCTTAGTGCACCCCTACACTATAAGAAGAATCACCATGCAAAATTTCAGCCCTTTAGGTCCAGTGGTTTGGTCTGTGCGCTATCTGTCAGTCAGTCAGTGATGGAACTGTTTTATATATAGAGATTAATATGAAGTCAAAATTGTTAAGTTGGAGAAGACACTAGTTGCTTGTCTTAGGAAAATTTGAAGTAAGTATACATCCACTCTCTGAACCTAAACTTGTGATTTTAACGTAGGATTATGTTCCTCAATAACGGTCCTTCAGAGAGAAAAAAAATGTTTTTAAAATATAAACGATTTAACTGATTTGAGACCACACAGAATATACATACATAAAATTTCAATATCTATGATTACAAATTATTGATCACAGGTAAATAATATTTTGACAAAAAAAAAAAAAGTTATCTTACAATCAACATTGCAAGTCTCTACATTGAACTTCATGAGTTTCACAGTTTTATCATTAGATCCAGTTGCAAGAAGTTCTCCCGTTGGATTCCAAGCCAAGCAATATATGGAACCTTTATGATGTTTCACTTTTTTATATAAAACTGTAGGTTGATGAGCAACGTGATCCTCCCTGAAATAGACAAAAGATTTATTAACTACAGGAATAACACCATTTGACTTTGATAGAGACATATTTCACTCAATTAAAAAAAAAAAGCCTAGTATGTTTGCTGCATTATTGGGGATAATCAAAAAGATTTTATATATGACTATCCAATTATTTTGTATGACACCATCACCATTTTTCTCACTTATTATTTAAGTAAAAAAGAAAGTGCATTTCTGAATTCACGTCATTTAAGAATTCATTAATAAAGTGTTTTTAATCTACTTTTAAAAGTTCACAAATTAATATTTAAAGATAAAAACAATATTCAGTAACTATCAGATTAAAAGTTTTCCCTACATCACATCATTTAAAAAAAGTAAAACAATAGTAAAGAGTGTTTAAAACTGTGATAATTAGACAATAAGTAATAACATAACATATTATTAGACTACACAAATGCATAAAATTTTATGTGTATGTACACAAACAAACAAACAAACACACACACACACACAGTAACACATTCAAGAGTTCAAGTAAGTAGAAAATAATTGCCCAATAGATTTTCAGTTAAAGAGAATGCATGCAAGTGGGAGATCTAACTAAATGAATGTAATAATTTCCATGGAAACTTTTCACACAAATGTTCAATACAAATTTGGAATAATGGCATATTGTACAAAAGACATTAGGCACTTAATTTTACTGTTGAAAATACAGAATAAATAAAAATTGCTAACAATGAAATTCAACATAGAATTTGAATTGTTTAGAAAAAATAAAATAAGAATTTTGCAATATGAGTAAGCATGAATGTATGTATCTCTCTGTGTGTGTGTGTGTGTGTATATATATATATATATATATATATATATATATATATATACACACACACACACACACACATAAATACACATAGACAAAATTATTTTAATAGGAATTTAGAGACAAGAAAATGTAGTAAAAAAGCTCTTTACTTGTTACTGCATAATAGGTAAATATAAGAAGTGTCAACAATAAAGCATAGTTTTAAATTTAAATTTGGTAAGATAACTCGATACATTGAGAAAACTCACTTTACATTACTTATCGTACCTGAGGTCATTAATTTTAGGATAAGCACAGATGCGTAATGTCTTAGAATTTGAACCAATTGCATACAATTGACCAGATGGATGAAATTCAGCAGCACGTATGGCTTGGGCATCTTCTAATCTAGTTACAGTAATGAAATGTGGTTTTTTGCTGTCAGGAGCATCAGCATTTAAACGAGTTGGAAGTGGGGGCAGTTGCTGTAATAAGAATTGATATATGTATTTTGAACAATTAAGTGAAAATTATAAACAGGTAAAATTACTGAAAATAAATTAATACTAAACAACTGTTTTAAAGGTAAATATATATGGGTAACAAATTTTAAGGCATTTTAAAATATACACAAGAAAAGAAATCATTGTAACTAATAGATTTTACAGACTTTTTTTTTTGTTTTGTTTCATTGTACACAAGATAGAAAAATTAAGCAACAAAAATATTTATCCAAACTGTATAAACTTCAATGACTAAGATTATTTTTTTTTTCTAGCATAGTTTGGTTGACCACTCCTGTAGAACTAAATGATGCTTTTATTCTTTAATATCAAGTTAAACTGATTAATTTTATTGCTTATGAATTTTAGTTCAAAATAAAATTAAAAAAATTAAATTCATTGCAATAATATAAAATATCAGTTTTGTCCAATAATTATCTAGTTAGTCATTCACAAACTACTAGTAAATATAATTTAAATATGACTCCTCATTAATTAAATTATATACTGCAAAGTAATTCTGATAAAATTTCAAACCCTTATCAATTTATTTAATTAAACTACACTCAATCTTGAAATGATTATCTAACATCAGTGGTGAGTGGACAACTTAATAAATCCTAGGACTATAAAAATTACTTGGAATCGAACAGATGTGTAACAACCATTCCTACATGTATGTTTATATATAAATACCAGACAAAATTTAAGAATTTCATTAGCAAATCATTATTATTATAATTTTTAAGTAAATAATAAACACTTTACTTTGACTACAGGAGACTGGTTTAAAGAAGGCACAGGTGAATGTCGAAACTGAGTACTATCAGGCTCAATGGGAGATGCATTTCTTTGAATAGGAGAATACCGGGAGCCTTTGCCAATAGATCCTCCAGGACTACTTTTTTGAGAACTAACAGGCATGCATCTGACAAAACACAAAAACTTCAATTTAATATAATTATATAAACTTTAAATACAATAAAATAAACTACTATATATTTTCACAAATATTACTTTATGGACAATAGAAATAACAACAAGTACTATAAATGCACAAAAATCATTTGATATATGGGTATTTATTTATTCAATAAACTGATTTCCAGTGGATAGTTTTGTGACATATTCTAGTCTATAATTGAAAATTTTAAGTTTTCTCATTCATTTATTCTGTGCTTAGTTCATTCAGATAATTTAAAATAAGTCTAATATGATGTTATATTTTCTTACACAAAGACTGCTACATATGCAAAAATAATCTAACAAAGTTAAAATAAGTTTAAAAAGATAATATATTTATACCAGAAATAATTAATCAAATTTCAATATGAGATAATATATGGAACCATAATGAAAGTTGAGAAGTTTAGCCTAGGACTATGTATGAGCACCTCCTTTTATCCCTCATTAAAAAACAAATTCAGCTAGGTGATGACATTCAGTCTAGAATAGGGGTCGTCAACCTTTCACATTTGTCTACACCAATAAATTCGCAAAGTTCTGAGGGCCACACATCTGTGAAATAAGTAGTATAGGTAGAGGAAAAATATATTATTTGTAAACGAGCTTTCAGATGACAACCTTTGAGATGATTGCTTGATTTGCTTTTTATAGCATCATGATGAAGGATTAATTCCTTTAAAACATGTCACTGAAGTTTTGTGTGTATAGTGTGTTTAAAAAAGTATTTTGTACCTTTATAACCCTTATTAAGTAAACAAGGTTCTTATTAATTACTACAAACAATAGAAAATGGGAGTTGAATCAATGAATTTGGTACTTTATATTGCATGAAACAGATTGAATGTAGGAAGACGAGATGCACATGTGATTATGGAAAGAAAGAGCCTTGGCATGCTGCTTTTTATGTTCATTTCATCTTAAGATTTTGAATACAATTACAAGTTAATTATTTTGATAAGCCTATGCGCCTTGAGTACTTTTCCGCGTGCATTCTTGATCTTTTCTGCATGAGAGAATTTGCCATTCTAAGGTTTTTTTCAAATTTATATCAAACTTTCATGACCGATTTGCATGATCAAAATGTTTCGGCGAGCTACAAAAATACCATCGGTGGGCCACCCGAGGCCTGTGGGCCAAGGGTTGAAGACCTCTAGTCTAGAGTTTGAAGTCCCACTGCTGGCATGGATGTTTGTAGATGCTTGGAATTGATTTTAAACTGTTAGCCCTTGTGTAGCAAAAGTTGACCGTAGCTCTCAACCAATCAACAAACCAAAAACAATCACTCACAACAATCTATTTAAAAGCATAATGATAATAATAGTAAAGAAGTAAATATTCCTGCAGTGTTTCATGGCAGTATTCAACTAGCAGTATGCAGCTGAACATGTTGGCTCAATTAGCATGGTATTATCATTACTGCAATTTAGACTGGACAAATAACTTTTTTTAACTAAGCTACTGAAAATTTTTGATCCGAAAAGTATATATTATATGTAATCAGGATCTGAAGATATTTTTTCTACATGGTAAAGGTATACATTATACAGAGTATGTATCAAACTTTTAT